>JAOUQW010000030.1:2499957-2515087 GCA_028565825.1 Olivaichthys viedmensis | reverse complement strand
GACAACGAGAGACAACACAGGACGGAAACAAGCGGGTATTTAAACACTTAATAATCAAAGGACGAACAAGGAACAGCAGGGGACATTTAACAGCACTCACGTGACAAAGACAAGGAAACTACAACACAAGCGCCATGGCGACCGCCACGCTCTATCCCGCGCGCGTGACAGTTTGTCTCACTTTTCTAATTCTCTCTCTATTTTAACAGAAGTTAAGCCTCAGCAACTTCAAAATGTTTCCAAAATCTTTTTTTTTTTTTTTTTTTAATATAAATATATTTAAATATATACAACTTAGGTAATTATGAATTATTACACTTACACAACTTTCTTCTTCATGACATCCAGCACTTCTCTCCATTCTCTTTACTACTATTACTAAAACACCAGACTTTCTTCTTCTTCTTCGTTTATTTAAAATTGCTGTACATTCTGGTTCGGTTCATGCCACCCTGCCTCCCAGTGGGCATGCTGTTGGTGTAGATGCCAAAGTGAACGTGTAGACATGGCTTTGAAAGAAACGCTGACGGTATTATAAATATTGACGACAGTAATGTAGATAGATAATGTGTGTGTTCAATATTAGTATATATTGTATAATTGTTTACATGCATACAATCAATACTTTAAAAAAAAAGTCAATATAAAGTTTTGAAGGAGTTTTTAATGTCAAAAAGTCAAACTTGTACATAACTGTAACATACCAAACCTTTCCAAAGCCCTCATTCAGTGTTCATCATCACAAACATCGATTTATTGATTCACCGATTCATCACATCAGCGCAAAAGAAAGAAATATGTTTTCCTCGTTAAGTGCAGATTAAACGCCGTTAGCATGCCGTTCGGGTCAAAGTTCATCACTGTCTCTCGGTAGATGTGTGTGACGGTGCGTGACTCGAGTGCTGGTTAAAAAAAGCTCTTAGATGAATTTAATGGATCAGTCGTCCTCGTGTTATTTATTAAAGAGAAACGTGCATTAGAAAAAAGGAGAAGATACAGAGGTTCACTTACACCCTGAACTGTACAGGAATAATTACACACTGCTCTAGAACAGCAGATCTTAGCCTACAAAGAACACACACACACACACACACACACACACCGGCATGTGGTTTTTTTGTTTTTGTTTTTTCAGAAAGAATCATTTGCCTTTTTGGCTCTGGATCTCGAGAGTCCGGTTTCAAGCTGGAAAAACCTCGTGAGATTTTGGTGAGCTGAGCGATGAGCAATGTCGGAGAGGAGGTTACAGGAGAGGTTTACCTACAAATAAAATGTCCTCAACGTTCCCACAACGTTCCCACAACGTTCCCACAACGTTCCCATTCTAAACTGGAGGCTATACACTTCTATTAACTGTTAGCTACATTAGCCTCGTAGCTCCAATGTTAAACTAAAGAAGCAAACTTCAGACACTGAACATTTTGTGGACATTTCAGTGAGACTTGCTTAATGACTACACTCTTAGAAAAATGGGTTTCTCTTCAGACAGGTACTAATGAGGACTGTGGGGTCTCATGAGGTTAAAAATGTCAACATGAGGAGAGAAAGATAAGAAAAAGAGAAAAACTAGAGATGAAGGCAAAAAAGAGTGAGATGGAAATGTACAGATTAACAGTGTCTTCGTGAAACTCGAATCAGCTGACTAACCCCAGGCCCCGCCCACTCCTGGTTACTGTTGCTACCTAGGTCACAATTCAGAAAAATGGAGGCGGAGTCATCGAGTTAGACAACGGGATCAGGAAAGGTTCCATGTAGAAGCTAACAACAATTACAGGCCTGCTGTACACTCTTAGAAAAATGGATTCCATCTAGCACCCTTAAGGGTTCTTCGATTTGCCCCTTTAAAGGTTCTATGTAGAACCCTACAAAAGACGGGGGGGGGGGTTTGTTTGACAAAAGGTTCCAAGTAGAATCTTTTTTAGAAGACTAGAATTGTTAACCATCCAAAGAACCCCAAGAACCTTTGAGGAACCTTGCATGACACCCGTTACAACTGAACCGAAGCTAGCTAACGTTTAGCATGTCAGCTAACTTTACTGCCGGCTAACACGCCGCTCTGTCATGGTGTCGCTGTTAACGGCGTAAACTCTTAGAAAAAATGGTTCCTCAAGCGTTCTCTGGACGGTTAAGGGTTCTTTGCTTTCTAAAGAGATTCTACCTGGAACTGTTTCTAAAAGGGAAACTCTCTGCTGTAGGGTTCTACATAGAACATTTAAGGGTTCCCCCAGAGGGACTAACTGAAGAACCCCTTAGGGTTCTAGATTTAATATTTTTACCTAAAAGTGTATCTGGACATTCAAATTCAAAAATAGTAGCAGTGGTGGCTCAGTGGTTTGGGCTCTGGGCTACTGATCAGAAATGTCGTGGGTTCAAGCACTGTTGGGCTCTTGAGCAAGGCCCTTGACCTTCTCTGCTCCAGGGGCTGTATTATGATCCGTCGCTCTGGATAAGCACGTTTGCTAAATGCTGTAAATGTAAATAGTAATGGTTGCTAAGCAATGATTAGGGAGGGGGGTGGGGCTTGGGATTGACCAATCAATTCCTGATTAAACGTTACATCATGAAATATTAATGAGACAAAAAAAAAAAGCATTAAAATAAATACAATAAAAATACACAAACACGGCGCAGTTTTTTAATGAATTGATGATTTGGAGATCCTGCATCTGGACGCGCGCACACACACACACACACACACACACACTTTTTAAAAAGACATTACATCCCTTTTGGATCTATTTCTTTATGAAAATTAGCATTAGCTTAGTCATGCAGTGTCTTTACAGGAATTTGGTTTATCTATAAACAGATGAAATGTGTTTAATACTGATTGAATTTTTTAATACCCTGAAACAGTGAATAACTGAGTTTTACTGAAATCTATTCAATAATGTTTAAACAGGCAAAATGCTACAGCTAATTCCTCTTACCATGTGTGTGTGTGTGTGTGTGTGTGTGTGTGTGTGTGTGTCAGCACCGTTTAAGACCTCACTCTGCTGGGAGCACTTACACTAACCTTAATACCTTTGTGTGTATGTGTGTAGCACCAGGGTTCACTGCTACTAGTGTCCTCCAGGCAAACATATAATACTGGCATAGTGGCATGTAAATACCTCTCTCTCTCTCTCTCTCTCTCTCTCTCTCTCCTCTGCTTGTCTCTCTTTCTCTATTTTTCTGTCTGCTATCTGTCTCTCTCTCTCACTTTCTCTCCCTCTCTACCCTTTCTCTTTCTCTCAGATCATCACGTTCTTCAATAACGAGGTCTACACCAATGATAACATGGCGAGCCGGCTGTCCTTTGCCGGAGACTACCTGAACGGAGACGCCTCTCTTCTGATCAACGACTTGCAGCTGAGCGACTCGGGCGAGTACCACTGCAAAGTGAAGACAGGGGGGAAGTACCTCTGGAGCCAGGTCAACCTCGTTGTCCTTGGTAAGAGCACCTCCCACTGCACCCAGCTTCCAGGAAGCAGCCTTCCTCAGGCCTCATTTCCTCGCAACCAGACCACCTAATAACACTTAAATTCGATTCCGCCTTCTGATGATTTGATTTCGCCGCTCTCCATATTGTTAGTGTGTCGTCTCGTGTCGTTGGGGAGAGGGGGCTTATTTATTTGTTTTTGTTTCATCAAAAGTTGTTCACTTGTACTTGTGCATGTACGGGTCTTTTTGCACCTTGATGTTAGAGTACACTACAAGATTTATAAAATCTAAAATCCTAACTGATGTTGAAAATGTGAAAGATCCTAGATATAATGACAGATTTCACAGATTAGTTTTTTTGTCCTTGGTCATTTTTTAGTCATCAAAGTCACCACACTACAAGATTTGCCCAGAACAAAACACCCACACACTTTCAGATAATGCTCACGAGTCCCGACTCTCAAGACCTACGAAAATATGTGACTTTAGATCATAAACAAACATGGCGGGCGACAGCCAAGTACAGCTTGCTGCGTTAGTTGTGTGTGCATTTTGTAACAAAAAAATGAAACAATAAACAAAAGGCGTGGCTTCTCACAGCACGAGTTAGCGGTGGGTCGGAATTAAAACTTGAGTACTCTCTATATTAAAGACTTAACAGGTTTTTTTCCCCCATAAATATGGATGACGTCTGTTCATCTCATTAGTTATTGGTCTTTTATACATGACATCTATGTAGATTGGGTTTCATATGAGACAGTCGGCATTTCCTATCACACTACAGGATGTTGAGTTGTAAATACTGAACATGTTTAATATTAACGATTTTAAATCAGGGAGGCCACGACAATCTGGGAAGTTAATGGTTTAAGACCAGCCTGAAATCGGGACACCTTTTGTTATCATCGGAAGGGACGAGTCGGCTGAAAGAATTCTGACGAGTGAGGGGGATGTGGTTTGATTTTTATATGAATGAAGTCGTAAGTAAAGGTACGAACTTTAACCCCACCCTTAGCCTTAACCTTTACCTTGGGAACTTTTTATACGAATTGAGTTATACCACCATACTGGTGTATCGTCACACCCCTACACTCTTAGAAAAAAGGGTAAAATCTAGAACCCTTAAGGGTTCTTCAGTTGTCCCTCTGGGGGAACTGTAGAACCCAACATCAGAGTGTTTCCCTACCAGAAAGGAATCTTACTAAAAAACTATCCAAAGAACCCTTTTTTTTGCCGTCCGTCCCACCCAGAGTAGGGCCAATTACGCTCTCTTGGACTCCTGGCCACGGATGGTTGTGGCATCATTGGGATTCGTACTCGTGATCTCCAGACGATAGGGCGAACAATTTTCTGTTGCACCACTCGCGAGCCCTGAAGAACCTATTTTCTAAGAGTGTAGAGGACATTATTGTGAGCTGGTGGATGGAGAAAGGCTCAGGCTTAACTACTAGAAACAGAGGAGACAGAATTTAGAGCTCGTTCTTTTCCACAAAAATACAGTTTACTCTTGTCTCCAAATGAAGTCCAGTGAAGCTTCTTGTGATTCAACATTTCACCAGATCTGGTTTACTGGCATATGTTGTTCCCAAGCCATCATTCAGCCGCAGTATCTCTGACAGAACAGACGCTACACCACGAACGCTGGAGGATCAGAAACAATGACTGGTTGTGGGGTTTTTTGCTGATTGTGGAAATTTCTGCTTACTTTTTCATTCTGCTGCCTTTGCTTTGCATAATCTGAGCAGCTCGAAGTGGGACATTTTGTGTTTCCTTGGTGGTGCATTTTTAATTTCAATGTTATTTAGTAAATCCTGTTATGAATAGATTAGTGTGTTCCAATGGCAATTACCCAGCAGAGGGGCCGCAAATTGCCACGCATGTGTTCAAGGACAGAGAGGGAGACTGTTGTAATGCCAGGACTGGAATCTCGCTCGTTGATTAAAACAGCATTATTCTCTCTCTCTCTCTCTCTCTCTCTCTCTCTCTCTCTCTCTCTCTGTCTGTCTCTCTCAGTGCAGTTTATTGGTTATTAACAGGGCTAGTTGGTGTCAATATTGTCTAAGCATTATAATATCACGTTGACATTAATAAACATTAATTGACATTTAATAAAACATTAACAACAAAATGAGTTGACAATTTCCCAATATGACCCATGCATACTGAAGACGTTTAATGGATCATTACAGAAGTGAAGCAGAATGGTGGATGGCTTTAGTTAGCTGCAGGTGGGAATAATGGTTATGTTGTACGCTGGCACCTGTGCTCTGTTATACTGGCACACTGCAGCAATCCTCTGCCAGGTGGAAGAGAATAAAAGGCACGATGGCATTTTAATTTCCATTTTAAATAAGACATTTTAATTTTCTCTTTAGCATTCTAAGCTGTCTCACTCCTCTCTGTCTCTGTCTCATTCTTTTATTCTCTGTCCCCTCCATATGAAGACATTGCAGTGGATAAACTTCAAGGTCTTTACAAATTGCCATCAGCTTTATGGTGACACTCTCAATTTTGAGCGCAGCCGCTAAAATAATGGCCTGGCACTGTTTCCCACAGTGTGTGTGTGTGTTTGTGTGTGTGTGTGTATGTGTTAGCATCTGTGTTTGTGTTTTCCCTTCGTGTGTAGCATTTAGCCTGCAGCCGAGCACTAACTGCATGTGACAGAGCAGTGAGTTTGGCTGGTTTAGCCCAGTCCCTGTGTTTTATCTCTCTCACACACACACATAGACTCAAGTGTGTGTTTGTACAGGTGTGTTTGTGTGTGTTTGGGTTTATAGACAGGATCAATAAAGCGCCGAGAGGAGACACAGAGGTTTACAGGCCTGTCTGTCTGTCTGAGCCGTGTGAGCTTTTGATCTGCTTCCATTTATTAATTTAAAGATGGCATCATTTATACAGCTTGCAGCCTAAAGCCCATCTCATGTAATTCCATATACTGGAGTGTTATCACAGGACAATAACAGGGAATGTGGATACTGCCTAGTCCTACACATTCTAGTGCTTATAAAGATCTAGATAGATTTTTGTTCTTTCCATCTTCCTCTTGAGTCTCTCTATGTTCTCTCCATTTTCCCTTCCACTTCTCTCTTTACTTCTATCACTATTCTCTAGTGTATTTTTCGTATTCCTCTCCTGTTTCTCTCCCTAATTTCTCAATTTCCTCTCCCACCTCTACCCCTGTTCTATCAATATTCTCTCCCTTTATTTTCTCCTTATTCCTTCTCACTTCTCTCCCACTTCTCACCCTAGTTTCCCTGTTTTCTCTCTATTCTCTTGTATATGCTCTCCATATTCTGTCCTTATTGTCTCCCACATCTTTCCCTGTTCTCTTTTTATTCTCTTCCCATTTTTCCTCAATTATCTCCCAATCTTCTCCATTTTCTCTCTCATTTCTCTCCCTATTTTCTCACTATTATCTCTCTGTGCTTTCAATTTTATCCCCTATTTCTCTCTATTCTTTCTATTCTCACCCTATCCACTTTTTCTCCATTATCTCACTATTCGCTCCGACTTCTTTCCCTATTCGCCTTTTTATTCTCTCCATTTTCTCTCCCACTTCTCTTCCCATTCTCTCACTTCTATACTTATTCTCTCACTATTCTCTCCTACTTCTTGCCCTGTTTTTTCTTCTATTCTCCTATTATTTTCTCTCGTTTTTCTCCACATTCTCTCTACATTTTCTACCTATTCTCTGTCACTTCTATCTCTATTCTGTCACATTTCTTTCGCCTTTCCTTTATCTTACAAATCTCTCCTTTTCTCTCTTTATTCTCTCCCCATTCTCTCCATACTCTCACACTTCTATTCCTATTTTCCTCCTATTCTCTCCTACTCTTCTCCTGTTTCTTATCCTGTCCCTAATCTCTCCCTATTTTCTCTCTTCTCTCCCACCTTTCTCCATATTTTCTCATTACGCTCTCACTATTCTCTTGTGCATCTCTCACTATTCTCTCCCTTTTCTCTCCCTGCTCTGTGCTGTGCAGTGAAGCCGTCTAAGCCGCGCTGCTGGATGGAAGGACATCTGCTTGAGGGCAGCGATGTGAGGCTTAGCTGTAAGTCTTCCGATGGCTCCGACCCCATCTACTACAAGTGGGAGAGAGTTCTGGACAAGGGAAAAAGCATGGGCAAGCTGCCTCAGTTTGCTCTCGTCGGTGAGTATGACACCTACACATACTACAGCACCACTATAGTGCCCCAAAACTTAACACTGAGCACTTATGTATATACGACTGTATGTGGTATGGAGGTCAGACACGTCTTGCTTTAAACAACTGAAAACGTAAATCAAGTGTGATATTAAAATGTTTTAGTAAATGACTCACTTTACCATAAATAGCAGGCTGAGTTGTCATGGATGCTGAGTTTACAGTCATGTTGTAGAAATATAGAAAAGCTCTAACAGTGATTTCACTATTTCACTAGTTACATCTGTGCTGTTTTCAATATAGTACGTAGCTTAATTAGGTTTCGATGTGTGTGTGTATCGTTCCATTAGGAACATATGTGGCTTCTAGTGGTTTGAATAGCTAGTTTTTCATGCATAATTTAAAAGGGTACTTTTCATGCAAATATGCTAACACTGCTGATGGTCCTCACTACGACTCTAAACTTAGCACTTGGCTTAATGCCTCTGACAAAAATGAGATATCCACAATATTATGGAGTGCCATGAGGCCTCATACGGGAAATGTGCAAAACTTCCACTGAAGTGAAAAAGAACCATTATACCATATAATACTAATGCAACATCTATTTGGGAACATTCATAAACAGCGTTAAAATAATGAAGTGTTAGAAGATAGAAATGAACAGGGTATAAACAACATGAAAAGCATCGACGCCCATAAGTATTTTCATAGCTAGTCTCAGATTCTCCACCCACGGCCAGCGGATCGTCTGATACCTATTGTACATCTAGCTGACCAGAAGCATCAGAATCATGATGCATTCTGATTGGCTATTCGCACTTCCTTGTATCCGTGCGCCAGTTTCCAATGAGAAAACAAACTTTGAACACTGTGACACAATGAGCTTTTCGGGGCAACATACAGTATAGTCACTGGATTAAAACTGTTATTACATTGTTAAATGTTATTGCAGAGTATTGTTTGAAACAGTTAGTGGTGAGTAAATGAGATACCCTCGAGTGTTTGCTGACGGGCTATGGGAAAAGGTCTGTGGTTGGTTGTCTTCAATATCAGTCAAATATCCTCTTCCTGTATCAATTCTTGGCTATGTTTAGTGACAAAAAGTGCGAGACTACTTCATAGCTGTAAAGTTGGACTCTTTCTGATGAAGACAGGAGATGATTACATTTATTTGAAAGCAGATATTGAGCCAAGTGTCCATACCACCGAGCTTGGGTGGTCACTATAGAGACACGGAAGGGCAGGACAGTGGGGTGCTCATGCAGCACACTCACATATACACCCCGCCTTTATTATTCTG
Organism: Olivaichthys viedmensis; assembly: GCA_028565825.1. Taxonomy (NCBI): domain Eukaryota; kingdom Metazoa; phylum Chordata; class Actinopteri; order Siluriformes; family Diplomystidae; genus Olivaichthys; species Olivaichthys viedmensis. Next base: position 2,506,216 of record JAOUQW010000030.1, on the reverse strand, counting down.
TAATAATAAATTTGCAACTCCTATACCAAAACACATGGCACCAAAACATTATGGATCTCAAAGATGGTGACATTGTGCTTTCTTGAGCGGTTTAGGATCATAAAATTCTAGTTTCAGCCACAAGTTTAGTTCAATTCAGCTGTACTGCATATGCTGTCCCAAAACTCCTCAGAAACATGAAATGGAAAACAAAACAATTTTTAAAAATCCAGCTAACTCTCACTGGCTACACTAAAAACATTGAACAGTTACACTTTCGTTTCCCAACCGCAAGTTCTGTACATAGTGTTTCGTAAAACAGAGGTCATGAAAAAATATTGTGGATAAAAAAGTGAGGAAAGTAAATAAAGAGGAAATAAATATGAGTTCAGACAGATGGTTTAATACATCAAAAGAAAAAGGCAACAGTATGATGCTGATTATATATAATTTACACTGCTATTACATCCTACACTGGTCCATTCCGTACACTTCCGCTGGCTCTGTGTGGGTGTGGGTGTGTGTGTGTGTGTTTTGTTTTTTTTAACACCTGTTTACATCTCTAAACTAAGCACATTTCCACCAGAACATGCCCTCACCAGCAATTAACGCTCTGCACCAAACAACACCTGTTCACCCTAATTAGTTTTCTTTGGCCATTAGACCATTCCATCCTGCGCTTGCATTTACCACTGAGAGAGGATGAATGAGCATCCAGTGAAATGGAGGGATCAGGGAGGGGTAGTGGGAGTGAATGGTATGCGCAGGAAGAGTAAACGGCCATGCGGAATCACTCTGTGTGATGAACGCTCTCGGGCCGGTGTCGTTCTGAGCCCGCCTCTTGGCTGCTCCTCCATCATGGCGTGTTGTTGTGGACACGAACACTTCATCACAAGAGGAGCGTACATACAGTTCAGCTCATCTGCTGGAGGCACTGCAGAGGCATGCATCCGCCTGACACACACACACACACACACACACACACACACATACAGCCACACACTCATGTGCAATGATATGTAATCTCACACACACATACAGCCACACACTATTCACACTGATTCATAGATGAGAGTCAGTGATAGTAATACTTCCATTCTGTCTGAGAGGACCTCGATGAAGCGCAGTGTATGACAACCGACATAGGACACAGGATAGGGGCGCCTGTTCTGGGCACTATGCCTATGCCAGGAACCACTACTGGTGGAACTCTTGACAGTGATTTGAATTCATCTATCGTCGAATCTGTGTTCGCGAAATCAGATTACACTATAAACTAGCTAGCTAGGTTAACTAGCTAACCTAATCACCAAGCCAACAAACTAGCTACATTTACACGTAATCTGATCAATTAATTTCGACACGATGAGGACTGAGTTAAAGGTAAGATAATTGCATATATCATTAAAAGTTCGGTGAGATGAACATTGACAGTTAACTCACCAGCACTGTTAAAATCAACTTGATTTTAAGTGATTTTAAGCAAACATTCCCGCCTCTCAGTGTTCGTGCATCGCGTGGCAGATCACACACTATGGACAATGAACTGGATGATGTCTGTCAACAATGAAACATGATTGGTCGTTACTTTTTTCCTGTGAAACACGATTGGTCCTTATTAATGCTTCCTGCCGTCCATCAAGTTACAGGTAAAAGCAGAAAACTAAAATTTTTACCCTCTCCAAGTTTCTGAGGGTGCCAGAATGCCATTCCAGATCGTTCCAGCCCAATTTAAATCCTGCCTACAAATAAAGTTTTACCATTTTTACTCAAGGTGTCAAGTACAGAGATTAATTAATTAATTAATTCTGTGACTTTTTTGATTGTCGCAAATCATTTTGATGGACCGGTCCAAGAAGAACTGATCACCTAATGTCAGCCTTCACGACAAAATTGCATTTTCAGAATATTACATTGTCATAAACAAAACCATGGAGACAAGAGAACTTGAAATAACCGCTTGGTATGACGGCATAAACACGACAATACTTCACAAAGAAACTCAGAAACAAAAGGGGTTTACATAGACATACAAATCAGGGGTTAACACAAAACAGCTGAGTACAATCAGGGAGCTAAACCAATGACAGAACAGGGGGCATGAACCAGACAAAAACACGTGAAAACGTAAACAAAAAGAACATGGCAAACGATACACATACACAGAACAAGGAAGTGCTGCACGTTGCTCTCGGAATCGCGCCGTGCAGCCAGGGAGAGAGGGTTCATGACCGGGAGATCATGACAGGCTTCTGACCACGACTGAACCTTTTTTTGTTGTTTTTCCTCCCAGGAGCCACATCCGCACCCAGTCTTATTTTCATACTTCCTGGATTATTCTACATCCGCATCGTGCCCGAGGTACAGGAGCCAATGAAATCTCGGCCAAAGATCCAGGTAAATGTGCTATTCTAAAAATGATCTCTGCACAGGACAACATGAATGATAAATGCTTATAGTAAAATTCTATTAAAAAAGTAAACTTTTACAGAGGTTGTATTCAGTGTTATTTTGCAACATGCAACATTTAAACTCAATTGGGCACACAATTGCTAAGAAAGTTATTTTAATGTTATTGCGCTGCCTAAGAGCATCCTGCCAACTAAGTGTAAATCAAGCACGCTATAACATTTCATTGGTCTGTTGCATCTGAATAGTTTGGATTTTCAAACTACTGTTTTTGCCTCCAATAGTCTTTAGATGATAACTGCCAAGTTTCGAGATTCCAATTGACAGCCCAGGAGTTTGAAAAAGTACATTTCACATATTATGCAAATGATCTCAAAATCTAAGTGCGTGGAACGAAATTAGTCCACCTTTCGCCAAATAAGAAGAATTTAGACTTTGAAATTAGACTTCAGGAAATGTCGTAAAACGCTATGCTACAGCGCCACCATCAAGCCGATGCAGGTCTCCTCACTTGCCTGAGTTACATCTTTTTTGTTACATCTTTCCTTAAATTTTGCATTTTGTTTTATTTATTTTTTTCAGGCAGTAATGTTTGTGGCTCTAGGCTTCATCTTCATGTTGACAAGCATTACCTTAATCATCGTACAGTGGTTGACTGGGAAAACTTCAGGAGCAGGACACTAACAGAGACATCAGGGCAGTAGCATACACACCTTCCGACACTTTCCATCACACAGCGACATGTGGACCTCTGAGCCCACGTATGCTGCCAGCCCACACCAAGTACCATAAAGCTTCGTTGTGAAACATGACTTGTGAAAACATGACCACTATAAATACTGGACTTGATCCCTGATGGTTTACAGCTTCTTGTGGTGTAAAACACTTATCAGACTGCTCATCACTTATTGAGGAATTCTCTGATATTTCATGCTTGTATCCATTTCAGTATCCATTCATTTAACATAGGATTTATTGAAACTGTGAGGAAAAAAAACATTGAAAAAAGTTTTATTACTGTGACACCCTTTCAGTGATACCCATTTTTGTCTTAACCGATTTATTTGGATACTGAATTTTGTTTTAATTTATTTTACTACAGCTCTAATCTGAGCCTAAATCAAAAACAGTCAAACTGTTTGGCTACAGTGTCAATTTCAGTGTCTTTGGTCCAAAAGGGTTACTTTTTTTTTTGTAAATTTTACACATGTTTAATTTACAAGTAACCCTTTTAGACTGAAGACTATTTAAAGACCAAAGACAAATACCAAAGACCAAAATACAAGAAAATAAAAAATACATGGGGTTGGAATACAAAATTGGTACCATCTAAGAGGTGAAATAGTAATGGGGTAACTTAAGGTTAAATGTAGGCTTTTGGGGATAAATTATTCACTGAAGTTATTATTTTTTTTAAAGTTTTTATCAGAGGTGTGAAACAGAAGAGGTAAGAACAATTTTAAATGTTGGTTGCATAGGCAGTGGCACAAATTGACACCAAATATATAGATATCATCGATCATCAGTTGTGAACCGGTGTGTTTTACATTTGGAATGTTTATAAAGCAATTGTCCATTAAATGAGTTTGGAGATTTTGGAAGACATCTTCAGTTACTGATGTATTGATACAAAGGATATTTTTATCGAATCTGCTTACAAATATGTTGTAAATTGTGTAACAAAATATTCTGTACAGATATGCTATACAATTTTTACCTTACATTACAACATGTAGGCCAAGAAAAATGAGGAGGTGTATTTATATTTATATGACGTGGTCTTTAGATGCAAAAAGGCTGCAAAGTTCATTAGTATTTAGCTCATTTCAGGATTTAATGCCGTGCAGACAGATCAATTTGACTGACTTTTCTATTTATATAAAATTAGGAGAAGGAACAGAAGTTACCCTAATTTCTGTAAATGCTGGTCCTTTACAACTCGGAATACTCATGGACTCCGTAAAGCACTATTTCTGTCTTGATCTGTGGTTTTAGTCTATTATAATGGAAATGATTTTTGTTTGAACTGTAGCTCCCGACATACATTGTCACAAAATGGTCTTGACACAAAAGCTTTTGTTTTTAACAAAATGGTTCAATTACTTGTGTAGCTTTTATTGTTAGTAAATAATACACTCTACCCATAATGCCCTGTAGTACATGGAATGTTGTGTAATTCTTTAATTGAAAGACTCTTCTCTATAATGAACTATTACAGGGCCTACATGACTTATAAGGTATTACACTCATGTAAAATGTGTGTGTACTTTTGTGGTCAGCTGCTGGTTTTGTCAACAAAAGCTGAATATTCATGTCTTCGTGCTCGTTGTATAGTTTCCCTGTATAACCAGTTTCTGAAGTGCAGCGTACAGTATTTGGCCCGTTCGATCAAAGTGTTGCCAAATATTAGGATGTTTGTACTAAGAAGATTTTATATAAATTTTGTATAAACATTTGACAACATGGAACAAACTGCATGAATTTTGCTGCATGAAGTTATGTAAAAAATTTGTTATAGTTATAGTTATACTATAGTAATAGTTTTCAGTCACATTTTATGCCCATGCTGGATCTGAATTTTATATATAAATAACATTTCTAACCAAATGTCTTTTAATGCTGGACCATCAAGCTATTAGATGATTTTTATTTTTATTTTATTTTAATCCACCTGATTGTTGAAAGTGCCTGAAATAAAGTCATATTGTGATTATTGATGTATATATTTACCTTTATTTTGGGGGAAAAAGATCTTATGTGTAATTAGTTGATTTGGTTGTTCAATAAAAGTGAGCTTAGATGGAGAAGGTTTAGAAACCCACCGGTTTTAATCACTTCTAAATTTTAGTGACCTCAGTTTTAATGACCCATGGCCACATTTATAAAGAGAAGGCATACGCCACACTGCACGCCAAATAGGATTTTACGTTATTAAAAAAGAAGAAGAGGGGGGGAAGAACATGCATCTCTGTGGTAACTGGAAGGAGAAACAGTGACTCCTATGGTGAAGTGATGAAACTAAAAGAAATATATTGTTAGAAAACTCATTAGACTTTTGTTGCCATATTGCAAATTGTATTGTTGAATATATTTACACAGCCTGAGAAGGTGCTAAAAGTTAGGAATGAAGTTACTGGTGTGCTCTTTTCCAAAAAGATTTTTAGATTTTTATATTTTTAAACGTGACGGCGCCACGAAAACTGTCATTAGACAACATAAAAAGGCACAGAAACATGCCTATGCTTTTACCCTTATTTAAAAAAAAAATCCAGATTCTGTAGATATGCAAATCGGAAACAAGCCCACATGCGCTCGTCCTCTTCCCCTGCTAAACCGGTATATTAACAAAAAGACAAGCAACATTTTGAATACAGCCCTGTAGCTTTGCGTCTCAGTTGGTGGAGTGACAACAGTTCAATGACAGCTACTGACAGATGTGTCAACATTACATTTTCCATACATCAATAAGTAACTGTAAGGTCAACTGACTAGTCAGCAAGCCACATAGCTAACCAACATCAGCTCCATAGTTAAGTTGCTAGCATTTGTTCTGACTGGGATTTCTCCATCATCTTAGCATGTGACAGCGTGAACTGTAGTGCAAAATATTCAAATACAGCATGAAAAGCCACATCTGTGATTGTGAAGCTAATGGAGCAGCTCCCTCAATAAGAGGAGACTAATTGAAACCACACAAGCCATAGGTTGAATCCCAAATTACTCATTACTGGTCATATAGTGCACTACATATGGTGTAAAAGCAATTGGTTTATACCTTATGAAGTGCACTTGTACAGGAAGTGGGGAGCCATTTAGGATTCAGCCATAGATAAACTAAATTTTGTCAATTAGTCTCCTCTTATTGAGGGAG
>JAOUQW010000030.1:2488718-2499857 GCA_028565825.1 Olivaichthys viedmensis | reverse complement strand
GGACAGTTAACTCACCAGCACTATTAAAATCACTACATATCAAGTTGATTTTAAGTAAACATTCCCGCCGCAGATCACACTATGGACAATAAACTTGACGACGTCTGTCAACAATGAAACATGATTGGTCCTTACTTTTTTCCTGTGAAACATGATTGGTCCTTATTGTTTGTGACGCAGCGACAGCGAATTTGATTAATGGTTCCTGCCGTCCTTCACGCTACAGGTAAAAGCAGAAAACTCGAATTTTTACCCTCTCCATGTTACTGAGGGTGCCAGAACGCCGTTCCGGATTAACCCCTGAGTATCAAGTAAACAGTTAAAAATGTAAACGGCTCACTTTTTTTGCCTTATTCTGTATTTTGCCTATTTTTGGGATTCAGAGAGGGGAGGTGAGATGTATGTGGAGAGTTAGCGCAGAAGACAGCTGGTCTCCCAGTGGCTCAGTGGAGAAATGAAGCGCTGAGATTACATTAGCACTGAGAGAAAACTAATACAATTAGTTCAATCAGCTCCATCTGTACACCTAGTACAATATTACAGAATGTACAAAGTGCACATAGTGTACAGTAGCTGTGTACATGCAGCCTAATAATTAGACTAATAAATCAATAAGGTTAAAAAACTTTCATGTACACACCAAAATCAGAATAGAGTAAACTGTTTTGGGCCAATCTAAATGGCATTTCTATCCGATCAAATGAGGTGGATAATTAATTTAATCATCTGTTAAATAGAAGAATAATCACAGTATAAACCTTTGAGTCTGATTTGCATACATGTGCATACATGTGGGCATGTACATTTGTGTCATGACATACGCCGACCAACAGATTTAAAACTATTTAAATGTAATAAAGAGGTTAAATGAGGCATCCAAGTAGTATTTTGAAGCAGAATGATGCAGAAGTCTTCTTCTGGTCTTCTTTTCAATAAAGACCTTCAGAGTATGTTTTGGTGAGACTGACATCATTTAAGACACAAGCAAGACGATACTTGTTACACTGACGAGACTCACAAGCTTCTCATTGCTATGGTAATTTTGACACTAAATGCCACTAGATCCTTGCATGGGCATGCATTAGGTTAGGATTACATGTAAACAAATCATTCAGAAATCTGCAATTGTAAGGAATTCATTCGGATGGATGAAAATCTTTGCATGTAAACAAAGCCAGCATCAGAAGACAGGAGGTGTAAACACGCCAAAGAAATGTTGGCATAATAGACACCTAAAAGAATCTTCTGGTAATCCATTCTCTTGTGTTTTGCATTAATTTCCATATGCCACCGTGTTTCCTTGGTGTTCTCTTAAGCTGATTAATATTTGTGTGCACAGATCTGAAGAACCCGGAGATCGTGACGTTGAGGAACCTGAGTCAGGAGAGCTCGGGCGTGTACAAGTGCACAGCCAGCAATGACGTGGGAGAAGAGAACTGTATCATCGAAGTTACCATGCAATGTGAGTGGACCTGTGTGAGGGTCCTGACCCCAGCCTGTGTGTGTGTGTGTGTGTGTGTGTGTGTGTGGAGGGGGAGGTTGTTTTGGGGTCATCTCACACCAGTTCTGAGTCATGAAGCTGCTCTGCTGCACCATGATGAATGGATGAATGTAGTTCCTTCACACTGGAGAAAAAAAATAGTCTCCAGCCCTCTCTCTCTCTCTCACACACACTCACACACACACACACACACACACACAAATACACAACCGTATATATATCTCACAAACTTGTTCATGCTTCACACACACTCATAAGTGCATCTCACTCACTCTCTCAGACACACATAAGACAATCACAATCTTTAATTCAACAACTGGGACTAAACAGGGATGGCAAGCAGCCAGTGGTCTTACACACACACAGCCATTCCTCTGTGTGTGTGCGTGCGTGTGCGTGCGTGTGTGTGTGTGTGTGTGTGTGCAAAACGGCTTTGGGAGAAATCGAGGGATCTAATAATCACTCAGGAAAAAGATGGAGAGACAAACATTACCACTAGCTTCTGGCTGATTTGTGGGCCAGGCCTTTACTCTCAATCGTTACATGCTTAAGCAAATTTTCAGATTTCAAATGATAGAAGCATTTTGGTTTTGTTTACAAATAACTTTTTTATAAAGATTTTTTATTATCAATAGTGATGGATATGTTTAGTACTTTCTACAAATGATACGTGTGTGTGTGTGTGTATGTGTCTCTGCAGTGAAACAGGTTGTATATTATTAAGCACACTGATTCCAAACTTTTATGCAGCTTTTGAACAGTAGAGTATACATATGGTAATAATTTAATTTGGCTCTATAAATCTAGATACTGCTTCTATTTTTAAATATGATTGTGAATGTTTAATTATGATTTAGTGACTGTCAATCCCAGCTGTAGATCAGGCCTAATCCTAGACTAAAACAAATATTCAGTGAAATATCCACATTTACTCCGTTACAAGAAAACTAGGCTTTATGCATGTAAACGGGCCTAAATTGTGTAATTACACAAGGTGCCAAAACACATAAATATATAATTTTATTATTAAGGTCACTTTGAATTATTGGTTATGTGACAAAATGAAGGAACATTATAGCAAAGCTGTTCTGATATATTCATCCTGTGTCTGCATGTGTGTTTGTGTGTAGATGTGCGAGGCATTGGTGTGGTGGCCGGTGCTGTGGTCGGTGTGTCCTTCGGGGTCCTCATCATCATCCTCATCATCTGGCTGGTCTTCCGCAAGAAAGAGAAGAAGAGGTATGAGGAAGAGGAAACACCCAATGAGATCAGGTGAGATGCTTTCTCCATTGGAGACTGTCTCTCTCCAATCTATCTATCTCTTTCCTCTGTCTTGAAAGAGTGTGAACACTTAAACACTTAACGCTTGCTCTTGCTCAACACTTACACTTTAGCAGATGTTCAGTCTATTGATGGATATATAGACACGCCTGTACCACTGTCTGTGTTTCTATGAATAAAACATTACACTGGGGTGTTTGTGTGTTTACTCGTGTGCAGTGTGGCAGCGTGTAAATATATAGATCTGTATATACAGTATTTCTGAATTATACACAATTATACACAAAATAAGTTTGCATTCCCTGTGTATAATATTGTGTTGCCATTACTAGTGAAATACTTTCTGTGAAGCGCTTGTGTACATTGGTTACAAAGGCTGGGCTGAATTTGTCACCGGCAGTAGAGGTCTGCACTGGACTGTTTTTTAAATCCTACTCACTCCCGCTCCGGCAGTTATTTCTGTTTGTAACCGCTAGCAATATTTTCTAATATTAATTAAAATTCAAACTTTGTGAAAGTTCCAACTGCCACAGAGCGCAGGAGTGAAAATTTCACTGAGTTAATGAATTTTATGTGATCATACACAGTGGCAATGCATGTTTATAATAAACTGATGGTCAGTACAGATGCTTGCACGTTATATTTACTAAACCCATGAATGAAAACACAGAAATGAATGCTCCACATCCCCGTGTACTTGATGCACGCGAGCCGCGCTCAGTGTAAAATGCAAAGCGTTTTGTGGTGGGGGCGGCATACCGAGTGTGCGGCGTCGGTTCTGGTGTAAGATTGGCTTAATCCACAAACCTGAGAAACCTGATTTGTTTCCATTGTAGTTTTAAAAGACTTTTAATAGAGTTTTACTGAACGTTATTGGAAATGTACCATCACTCTTTGTCCCGCGAGCCTGTAGCCTACGAAATAAGACAGTGTTATCTAAGGATGCACCATCTAGGGATAAACATCGTTATTGGCTGGATAGTGAGCTAAAACGCTGGATTGGCATCAGATAGCATTTGACTTATCTGTATTTTATGCTGTGAATGCATGGGATATTAACTAACACAACACAGATCTTGCACAAACATGGGACACAAATTGTCTTAAAATTGTACCGCCATCACACCTATAATGTATCACATAAACTAGCAACAGAAGGATATTTATATCAGAAAAGTATCTGTCGTTGGTAGATATCCTGAGCTCTGATGTTGGTATTGTATAAAAAGTGAAAACATTGAATCGATGAATCCCTGTTACTATCCTTTTCCTGTTCGAGTTTCCTTGCCTGAGACTGTTGCACTGTGCTGTTAGAATGTAGTACTATTCCTATGGCTGTCTTTACTATACAGTCCAGTAAACTCTCTCTTAAACACTGCACCTGCTGTGATCAGTACCACCGTGACACTCTAATTTACAACTCTAATCTGTATTTTGTTTGTGTAGGGAGGACGCGGAGGCTCCCAAAGCCAAGCTTGTTAAGCCCAATTCACTGTCGTCCTCTCGCTCGGGCAGCTCTCGTTCCGGCGCCTCCTCCACCCAGTCCATGGTGCATAGCACCGCCCCCCGCAGCCAGCGGCCCCGGCCCCCTGCCATCTGCGCCCTCAAGGAAAATGGTCAGCCCCCTGAGTTCCTGCAGTCCTCCCAGGAACCGCCCATCACCCCCAAATTCAGGCCGCCCAACCCGCCGGTGGGCCTGGCCGTGCCCACCATGGGGGTCCTGATGCCACCACAGAGCAAGGCCTTTCAGACTGTGTAGGGAAGGGAGAGAGATCCAGCAAGATCCCTGGACAGGAAACACACACTGACTCCTACACTGCAGATACGTGAGCTAATGCAACTACCATGTAAAACAAAATAAGAGAGAAAAAAAAAACAAGCATAACAAGAGGATGGATGTCAAAAAGAATCAATACTATAACAACTAAAGTCTAAATGAATGCATACTTAAAAGGAAAAATTCAAAGTGCTTGCCCGCTGCTGATCTGTATGAAGACAATGAGAGAAAAAAAAGAAAAAACACCAGAACATTTCCATTCGCATTCTTGTGTGCTGTCTCTGTCGTTCCCTATCACTTTCTGTCTCTTCATCTCACTTACTCTGTCTGTCTACAGTTCCTTTTCTTTATTTTTTATCTTCTCGTTTCTTATTTTGACTTTGTAGCCATTGGAAGCACATTGAGCGATGAGGTGGAAAGATTTGCCCCAAGTGGAGCTTTATTTATTTATCAAAAGTGAAAAGGCACACAAAGCCAGGGCAAGTTGAGTTCATGAAATATCAGGAATGAAAGAAAAGAAAAACACAGTTCTCACCTCATAGAAAAGACTGGAAAAGAGGACGTTTTCCCCATCACTCAGCCCCACCTCATGGATTCATACAAAAGGATGAGAGAAGAGAGCCAATCTGAGCCAATCAAATTCTGCCTCATCGTGTCACTTCCCAGAAAGCAGTGCAGGCAGCCCATGGCCCCAACCGACATTCCAAATGGCATCTTGTTAACCGAGGAAACCAGTATTGTCATCAGAAGCATTTCGAGTGACTACATGTACAGTCCAGTGCATAAAAGACATCTATATTACATTATCATTAATGAAAAGGAAGCGATTTGGAGGCGATGTTAGCTATTTATTCACTGACCGCTCACTATTTACGTGTTCAACTCCAGTTCTGCTAATCACATACAACACTGTGGGACAACTGCTCCTCAATGTTACATATATTTACCTGTTTTTGGACAATGTTATGAACAATTTTAGCAACTATGGCTGTGATACTGCTTGCAGGTGCCCTATGCTCATGATGGGCAACACTTGTTTTACTATCATTGCTTTATTTTGCGTTATTTACAATATTACCGAAACCAAAATCGGAGTGAAATGTTTTGAATGTGTGCTTAACAAATATAGCCATTGCTTTTGCTTTTGTTTTTGTTTTTGTTTTTGTTTTGTTTCCTTCCTAAAATACCCAATGGTACTCTTGTAGCATCTGAGGCACAAATAACTGGATATAACTTCACACTGTTGTGGATGAGAGGTTGCAAAGACAGGAACTTATCTACAGCAAGTGTGCGTGTGTGTGAGTGCACGTGCATACAACTGTGTGCATATTAAGCATGCACCGGCGTGCACCTAGGTTCTCCTCTAGGACTTCTAAAGATGGGCTGTAACAGGATGGCTGCCTCTTTGTGTCAGCAACTCCTCTGTTTCTCTGGCCAGCACTGCCACAGGGTCCGTCATTATCCCCATCCCGGAGTCCCTTGGAACAACTGACTTGGTGCGTTTGCTGAGATTTAAAACACACAAGTAGCCTATGTTGTGTGCCTTCGCAGTTTTGTCCCTCTTCCCTCGAGATTTTCTTTCTCTTTCCTTCTCAACAGTGCACCATATGATCAGACTATGTGTCAGTATGGACCCCAAATGCAACCTTATGCAGTTTTGTGAACAGTGGCTCTGTGCAGGCTGAACTATGACATAAACACAAGAGGTTTGTCCACAATAAGGCAGTCACTTCAGCCAGCAACTGTGTACAGTGCACACAAAGATGTAGGTACGATGCTGTTTTATATTGTACATATGAATAGATATACACACAATATCCTTTAAGTTATCGGGCGGTGGTCGAAATAAAAGGCCATCGATACTGTAGATGATTACTAAAGCATTTTTGAGGACTATTAAGAGATCAGTCTACTCGGGGAGCTGGGAGGAAGAACTCATCTCCCTATTATAAATAGCACTGTCTCCCTCTCACAGTCTGTATAGACTCGTATAATTCATATCGATTGTTCATCTGCACAAATTCGAATCAGGCAGATTCCCTGTGTTCTGTCAGTCTTTGACTTTCCATGTGTTATCGGGACACCTTTATCAAATCAATCCCCCTGCATCTTTCAATTCAATTAAATTTTATTTTATTTGTATAGTGCTTTTAACAACAGCCATTGTCACAAAGCAGCTTTACAAAAATCCAGATGTAGCTCTAGATCCCTAATGAGCGCAACAGTGGCAAGGAAAAACTTGACGACATGAGGAAGAAACCTTGAGAGGAACCAGACTCAAAAGGGAACCCATCCTCTTCTGGGGGACACCCGATAGTGAGATTATGAATCATTACAATGTACAGTCATATAGTGAAAAGACAAACAGTACTAATGTGTTTAAAGGATGTTTGGTATGAGCAGGTTGTAACCGAGTCCTGGGGTGAGTCTGCAGTATCTAGGTGAGATTGTCCATTTAAGCAGGACGATGAGTCTTGGGCATGAACTGTTTTTGGGAAGTGCGAGTCTTTAGGTCTTTAATTTTTTCAGTGTGTACGGAAGGAGCCCCGTTTGTCATTCCTGTACAGCTGCAGTTTTGATGGCGCATGTAATCCGGCAGATTGCTGCTCTAAACTTGATTTAACTGCTTCCTGTAACCTTTCTCTATAATTGTATAACACAGGCAGTCTCACTTTTATACATGTCCACACACTCACCCAAACAATATCTATCTTTCTCTTTCTCTCTCACACACACACACACACGCACTTACTCCATTCCAATCTAAGCAAGTGCTTGCCGGGCGGTGTTGCTGGGTGCAATGGCATCACTAAGTGTGATGGATGTGCTGTCAGCAGGGTGGAGGATGAAGGATGGAGCTGAGCCAGCAGGGAACACAGGCGAGCCACTGCGTGGGTTTAACCCCACTCTACTACCCCACCTCCACACATCAAGCTACTCCACATGAGAAAGTGTGTGTTTCTCTGAATCAACAATGTCTCTCTCCCTGTGCCCAGCACACCATCCATTTATGGTACCATTTGTGTGTGTGCATGTGCGTGTGCGAGTGTGCGTGCAGTGTCTGCACCAGAACTGGACCTGAGGAAGGCAGACAAATGAAAACAAGCTGCTTGTCCTCCAGCTGCTCTTCTCATCGGGCTCTGGTTCAGTCTTCTCTGGGTCTCAGGTGGTGTTTCAGCCCGTTTATGAGCCTCTGTGCCCAGCGGCGCCGGATTTTCGCACTCTCCCATTCGCAAGCTATCAGTCAAAACTCAAAAAATGGCTCAAGTGGTCTTTTTAAAACCTCATTTGACGCCGTCGCATGATGGGGCCAGTGGGGTTCTAAAAAGTCGCGCAAAATGCATTGATATGCTATTTTCAGAAAGGGGGATGATTACAGTTCATTTGCAGAAATCTCAACACTAATGCTTAACTGGCCCCTAATTGGGCAGTGGTGACTCAGTGATTAAGGTTAACTTTGTGAATTAAAATCCAAAGACTGCCAGAGAGCCACTGTTGGGCCTTTGACTGAGGCCCTTAACCCTGTAAGCGCAATAGCAAGTGAACATGGGTATGATAAAGATGATTGCAGTACATGTAATACTGAAAGAATAAAAGAAAAGGTTGGGCCTTTAAGGAAAGTTAAGGGAACTGTATGGTCTACTGAGCAGATATTGGGAACGCTTTGATTTGGTGTTTCAACCCGTATCCCACTGAGTCCCTTTAAATGTAAATGTGTCACGCAGAGTTGTATGTGTCTCTCATCATTAATTTTTTTTTCTCAGTTTTTAGATTGTGTTATTCCAGCCTGCTCATTACACTTGAGCTTTCTTGTTTTCAAGACTGGGGAATTTGTCTATGTTACAGACTGTTGAGGAGGGAGAGTAATCATTATTAAATCCCCCCCCCCCCCCTTTTCTCCGCTGTAGCTTTTTATTTTCTCTTCAGACCGGTACGTTTGTTTTCAAGGCGATCCATTCTTGTAAATATGGCCATCACAAGTTTAAAAATGTATATTTTTACGGATTCTGAGATATTACTACTTCATTTGCAAATAAAATATTCAACAAGTTCTTTGGCCTCATACGTTGTTTGATTCATTTTATCTGATTCTATAGGAAGGGCAAAAAGAGAGCCGCCACGTGCAGGACACAAAAATAGCTGACGAACAATGAAACCTCACCTTGGACGTGACCTTCGATGAAAAGCTGGGAATTTAGAATGAGACATGAGAATGAAACATAATACAATGCCCACTCAGTCATTCTGCACTGAGGAACCAATTTAGTTCCTATAATTTGATTCCAGCTATTATGTTGACACTTTCTGAGTTGAATCATCATCAGACAATGATAACATTAACGCATTTCTGCTTCACTTGATTCAAATTACCTTCCCAATGTGACACATCATTCTGCTCTTTCTCCCGCCTGTTTAAGCATGTGCCTTCAAAGTGGTCTAGATTTTATTGCACCATTGAATCATTTAGCATAATTTAGAGGAAAGGGAAATTAGTTTATTGAAACTACACACCACACCACTGCAGATAGTCATAAAAGAGAATTGTTTGCCATCATATGAGACAAAATATTGTTAGTTGACAACTACTAGGCCAGATGGTGCTGCGAAATAAAGTTAGACAGGCATGAAATAATAATAAAGTTGACTATTTCAATAAATATTCATAGACAGGAAATTGGTTTGGCACTCTTTGCTGTTGCTGTTTTATGCTGGTCTGATGTGACAAGCCTTTATATCTTAAAACTGTGCAATCTACAGGTACAATTATTACGCAATAGTGCCTCCTTTTGTACATACGAGTAAATGCCATTTTTAAAAATAACACAAACATATTTTAACATGAACAATAACCAGGTTTTTAAAGACCAGGTTTGTCTGTTTCTTTTTTTAGAAATATGAAACATATACAGTCAGCCCCAGAATTATTGGCACCCTTGGTCCACCTGCAAGATGGATAAAAAAGGTTATTGGAAAAAAATGTATTTGTGGTTAATTCACTTCATCTCACACTGATAAGATGAGAGAAATCTAACCTTTAATTGAAGTAAATTTATTCTAAGAAAATAAAAAACCCTTATCCAAAAAAATTTTTATTTTATAAAACCACATGTGACACCGCTAGAAATTCTTATGAACAAAATGTAACTAAAGCATGTTCCCATTTATAGTTTACTTTTTTAAGTTCACCTGAGTGTTTAGCAACTCTTGAGCCATGAGACTTCCTGTTTCACTGGGGTATAAATATGAGGTGACAGAGAGGCCAAATTCCCTTACTGATTAATCAACATGGGGAAGGCTAGAGAACACACAAATGAAATGAGACAAGAGTGTGTTGATCTTCATAAATCAGGCAATAGCTATAAAAAGAAAATAGCTACATGCCTAAAAATGCCCATATCCACTGTTAGGGCAATAATTAAAAAGTTTAAAACAATCAGAGATGTAACGAACCAGCCTGGAAGACGACGCTAGTGTGTTTTGCCCCCAGGCACAGTGAGGAGGATGGTTGGAGAGGCAAAATTTTCTCCAGGATCATGATTGGAGATTTGCAGAAGATTGTAGCATTTTGGGGTCACCAAGTCTCCAAATCTACAATTAGACGCCACATCCATGCCAACAAACTATTTGGCATGCATGCCAGAAGAAAGCCTTTTATTTCATCTAACCACAAACGTAAGCACTTGGAGTTCGCTAGACACTACTGGAACTTTGATTGGAACTGGGTTCTATGGTCAGATGTAAGAGCTTTTTGGCAACAAACACTCAAGTTGGGTTTGGCGTTAAAGGAAGAATGGTTATACAGAAAAGAACCTAATCCCCACTGTTAAGTATGATGGAGGAGCTGGGATGTTGTGGGCTGTTTTTCCTCCAAAGGCCCGGGGAACCTTGTTAGGATACATGGAATCATGGACTCCATGAAGTACCAGGAGATTTTAAATGAAAGTCTGGCAGCCTCTGCCAAAAAGGTACAACTGGGTCGTGGTTGGACCTTCCAGTAGCACAATGATCCAAAACATGTATATAATGCGTATAATTAACCAGAAAGACATTTTTTCATCTTTACGATTGGTACCAATAATTCTGGAGCTGACTGTACCTGTATATGAACTTGGACATAAAGACAAATGCACTGACATAAACTGAGTAGTCACCTGAGATTTATATCTTAGATTTGAATGTCACAGTTTTGAATTAGACACAGTAGACTAATGGCCAGCGCTGTGTATATAATTGTGAAGAGTAAATCTGGTTTAATGTCATTAATGCTTAGGGGGTCAAGAAAAGCCCAGCTGGTCACCCAACTTTTGTTTTATAGCCATTAAGATATACTGCGATCACGACATGTCATGCTGTGATATGCCCTGCAATAAATTAAAAACATATTAGTGTTTTAATTACCCTTAAAGTGACATGGTTGAAGACTGGCCTGCATTATTTTGAGCAATATTATTTATGCTTGTTGGATCGTGTGAATGCCGGGATGCATCCAAACACATAGAAGCATACAGTCAAGCCGGAAAGTCTGCACACCCCTTTCACCTTCTCCACGTTTTATTACATTACAGACTTATTCTACAGT
>JAOUQW010000030.1:2477187-2488618 GCA_028565825.1 Olivaichthys viedmensis | reverse complement strand
AAAAGTATGCATTCCCTTAGGACAAAATGAAGAAGACAAAGTAAATGTAATTCATAGCAACAATACATTTATTTTGTGTTTGGTTCTAAAGATGTTCCTTTATCACAAGTAACAAAAAAAGTAAATTATTGTATGTTAGGATATTAAAAACCGCCTCGAAACCTCTTTCATATCTGCAGACCAGCTATGTGGATCCTCTCAGTTCTAATATTCATTTTTAACATCTTGGAATTATATTTCTTGGACATAAATTGTAAAATAAAGCAAAATTTTACTTATTTCCCCCCACTGAGAATCCATGGGGGGTGCAAACTTTTGTACTCGACTATCAGCTGACCCATATCCAGTCGATTATGTTTTTAAAATTTTTATTATTAATACAGGAAGCCAAAAATCATGCTCACAATTAAAATATGATTAGTTGTGCAGTGATTGGTGCTTTATATGTACAATCAACCAATGGACGTCATTTCTATTTTCCAAATTTCCATTTTTTAATGAAATGAAATTGAATTTTCAAATAAAAAACGAGACTTGCTCTGCTCCCTTAGTTTGATCACTGCTGTGCCACAGGTTTTGGGAAACCAGGTCCCGGGGTATCAGAGGAAACAGGCCTCAGGACTCGGCTATACTTGGCTGAGATTATAAAGGGAGTCACGCAAAGCCCATTATCTCTGTGTTTGGATCTCAGAGTGACACAAGACCACAGAGGCCTCTTCTCCGAGTCAGTGTGTAATTTACAGCCTCTAAAATACACGTTGTCTCTTTCCGTTGTTTTTCCCTGTCTGAGCTGTCTCACCTGCACATAGTCCTCCACCTTCCCAGAATCCTGTGTTGTTGTGGTCTCAGCAGCTGTCTCTGCTCCATGGTGGCCATGTCAATGAGTGTATCACGTGAGTGTGAGTGTGTGTGTGTGTGTGTGTGTGTGTGTGTGTGTGTGGTGTTTATGAAACTTCTCAGCATAGGCTATTTTCTGCAGGTCATGTGAGGTGTCTGGTTGTGCTATGGGTCAGCTCGAGCTGTTTGTTCCCACTGTTAAATCCTTTTGCATCAGAGTCGTTAAGAAACACTGCCAGACAGCCCAGAATGCCACTTTCACAATAACAGCTCTTGGCACTCGTTGTTGTTTTTTTTGTTTTTTTTATGTAAGCCAGGCTTTGAGACGGCACTACGGAAATAACAGCCCTTGTTTTGCATTTTAAACTTTTTTGGGAGTTCTTCCATTTCCTAGCCATGCTTGAAGGCACAGTAAAGAATATCCAGTGAGCTCACAAAATCCCACAATGCACTACGTACGGTTACTGTCCAAATGATGTACCTTAAAGGGTACAGAAATCTCAGAATGCACTCTGACATATGTATGGAAACGGGAGTGCGGCACATTCTTCTATTCTTCTGGCCCTGAAATTAGCTCCGTCCCCAAGACGGAACAGAGCGACGCTAATCTCTGACCCTTTTCTTTAAAAGGCTAATGAGGCAAAAAGTTTAATCTAAAAACCTTAATGGCTCTTCAGTTGTCCCTCTAGGGGTACCCTTAAAGGTTCTATGAAGAACCCTACAACTGAATGTTTCTCTATCAGACAGGGATCCAGGTAGAATTCCTTTAGGAAGCGCAGAAGCCTTACCTATCCAAAGAATGTAGGAAATTGTTAATGTCTTCGATGCAATTGCAATTCACCTCGCAGGCAGCAGAGGGCTGTAAAAATGACAAACTGCTTCTTTAATCAGTGGTCTACTATAACGCAACATCTCCATAATACAGTTTAAGTCAAAGACACTTTATTGTCATGTGCACAGAATGTAGTTTCTCAGACTACACATAATGCAGAATACACACAGCACAAAGACAGTCCAGCATACAACACCTGTCCAGCATTCAAACCACAAGACAGCATTACATTCATCCATGCAGCATACACAGAAGACATACATTATACACTTAGCACTTAGTTTTCGGTCCTTTCCTCTCTCTTTCTATGACTTTCCTCTACTAAAGGACTAACCAGTAATATAATCTACTTACTGAAACAAACCCAGTGGTGAAATGAAACCAAAAGAAGCTTGACTTAATAATGTAATGATAACATTCAATGATCAGATCCAAAGAGAGACTGATACAGACTGTGTGTGTGTGTGTGTGTGTGTGTGTGTGTTTGTGTGCATTAAAAGAGATTAGCAGAGAGCTAATCGAGGCTGACAGAAGGGAGTGACTACAAGTCTCCATAATCCTTCCACACACTTCCACACACCTTCGCCCCTGTCCTGGGGGCCGTGAAGGCTCGAGTGACCTTCGCAAACACGAAAAGAAAACCAACCACCTGAGAAAAAGCACGCAGATATACAAACAACCCCAGTCAGTTCCAGCAGAGAGAGAGAGAGGAGATCACGATCCGAGCATGCTCAGTAGGGCTCTGGGCTCGGCGAGTCCGCCTTTCAGCCGCAGTGAGAGCTGAGAAGGAGATAACGACAGAGAGGGAGGGAGGGAGGGAGAATTAAAGCCAGAGAGCAGGAGAGAGGCAGAGGGATAAACGTACCGATTGTGTGCAGTAACAGAATGACAGACATTTTCATAACGTAGTCATTTTGCTTCCTTTTTCTGTCTCATTTTTTTGTTCTTTCCTGTGAATTTCTCGCTCTCACACTTGAAACCTGCCAACACATGCACAGACACACACGCACTCTTAGTTAGAGGACTACCTGCTAGCATCGTGCGCTATCTGGGACCATCTGGCGCAGTAGGGAGCCTGTTATAGACTCAGCGTCAGCGCCGCGGAGCAGCTCTCGAATGGGACCGCACAGCGGGACGCAATCTTTCCTCTCCGGCTGCTCGCTGCTGACATGCAGCCCGACGAGAGGCAGCGGCCCGCCAGCATGTCCAGCACACGCTCTGTGCCGCACTCATGAGAGGCTTCAAACTCGCCTGGTAAGAACGTGCGCGCTTGGGGTGCTTCTTTTTTTTTTTGTAATCGAGCAGCCTAGCAGTTATTGTATAAATATGGACGTGAAGGCGTAGATTAGTAAAGGTCGGGAATCACGTAGCTTTTTTATCTGTGTGTGTGTCATATTTTGTAAAAAAAAAATGAGAGGCAGATATTTTGATATTTGCGAACAGACATAATTGGCCGTTAGTCCAAAAATTCTGACTGCGTTTGGACGTTATTGACGTGTTATTACCGTCCCCGCTTGTGCCGGAGGTCTCGTGAAGTTTCGCTGTCCCTAGAGGGTCAACCATCACCTGGAGGAGATCTGGCTCTCCGCAGTGCCCCTCTCCTCTTCTTCCTTGCCTTCCTTTTTTTGGTGCATTCACTCCATCTCTGGCTGCCTCTTTAGCTCTCAATGTCTCACTCAAGCCCTCTTTTCTGCCCCTCTTTATCTTTCTGGCCACTTGTCGGATATTTTTAGTGGTGAATAGCAGGACGGCTCAGAGGGAAAAAAAAAAAAGGACAGCAGCAGCAACGTGCAGCTTGATTTCCCTCCTTCTTTCTCTCTCTTGGTTGCATTTTCTATCTGTCTCACCCTTTTTTTGTTACCTTTTTACAGTGGTTCATCCTGAAGCAGCAGCTCCTGCGTGCGTTTGGGAGAAACGGCCTTAAGCCTCTGAACGTTTAGCTGTTTGTCAGCGTCAGATGTTACGTGGGAGAGTTCGCTCTGCAGCTGTTTTGAAAGCGCATTACTCGTATGAATCGAAATCCCCCGAGGCTCGAGGCCGATGGGGCGAGATGTCGCTGTAGCTGTAGCAGTGACTCAGCTGCCTCTTTGTCTCCAGCTGTGCTTCAGGCAGAGGGGTTGCACCGACCACTCATGCAGGGAAATCCACTTCCTCATGGTCTCTTATTGTGTGTGTGCAGTGTGATGGTGCTGTGCGTGTTGACAGAGGAAAAATGTTTAGAGTTCAAGCACCCAGTTGGGTAATAAGCTGAGTTGCATCGTCATTGTTGCAACAGTAACTGGGAAAAGGAGGCAGATTTTTTTCTGGGGGCAAATAGTTATTTAATATCCAATCCTCTGTCATTTAAATGGATACTGAAGTGGCTGATGATTGCTGTTTTAGCCTCACTTTGCTGCATTTGCTCTGTGTCAGAAGTGCAGCACTGGGCAGTGATTTTAATGAGAACGATGTGTTGATGTGTCGATGGACAACACGCACCAACGCATGGTGAAGTGTGAAAGTTTTACTCTGTTGTCAGTTTGAACAGTTCTCCAGAGTTGAACTTTTGACAGAACGAACGATAATATAACCACGTGTCAGCCAATAGGAGACGATTTGAGGCGGGGCTTCAGTCTTTCACAAAGTGACAAAATCAGACCTCTATATCAAGCCAGCTCAGGAGAAGCCTCGGCTCGACGCACTGTCATTGTGTGCACAGGAACACTGGTACTTTTCTGGTACTTTTCGTCACTAATTGTGGCCGAGAACTGCCTACTTTTAAAAGAAGAGGCAGTTTGACTGACATTGCAAACGACCAGTCACGTTTACTCGCCACTGTTTCCAACAAAACTCTGGAATAACTTTTAAAGATGGGAAGGCGTGAACTTTTTCTAACGCAGGAACTGTATCTTGCTCTGAAAAGCTCATTTTGTCGCCGTGTTCAAATGTATTTTTTATTCATTTTATCGTACAATTTAATGTTTGGGGTTTGTTTTTATTTATTTATCCACAGTCATGTTTTCTTTCCACTATTTAGCTTGATCTTTCATTTCACACCTGTGATCCAAGTAAAAATCCGCCATCTTGAAGTCAGACTGAATCCCAAATGGCTTCCTGTTCACTGTGTTTGCGCTCTACATAGGGTATAACATGATCGCGTTGTACACCCTACCTAGTGCCCTACATGCATAGTGTAGAACAGCATTTGAGATTCAGCCACAGAAAATGCACAACTACTTGTGTTTTTGTTGCATTTTAACGTCGTCTGGTAAAGTTTGCACTCAAACTGATCTGTATGGTCACTAAAGATTAAAGTATTGGCACACTTGGAGTTATTAGGCATCCCTGGGAAGGACACACACGCACATTTTAACATCAATTGAGATGGTTGAGATTTCAAAATAATGTTTTGGAATTTCGAGTAGTATTTTACCACCCGATAACCTCCAGAGAAACTCTGCCTACTTTCACAGGTAGAGTTATTTGATGGGGAAACCCACACACGCACTCGGCCAGGACACGGATAGCCCTGGGTTTGGATTTCTTCCCGCTTTTTTCTGCTGCGCTTGAGAATGTGAGAGAAAAAAACCCCACACAAATGAAGTGCATATTAGAATTGTTGCAATCCAGCATCGAGAAATTCAAGGAAAACGCACATACTGTCAAACACCCCCATAATATGACACTCATTCATTCGCTTGTGGCCTTGTTAAACCATTTTGTCACCTCCATCTGTCCTCCCTCGTTTATCTCAATTAATAGCCCCTCAGTCTGTCTCTCTCTCTCTCTCCTCTGTCCCACATTATCCACGGCCCAGCAGGAGGCTCTGATTGAAGACAGCAGGATTACTCTCAACGGGCTTCTCTGTCCTTTTTTGCTCTTTTTTTTTCTTTTTCTTTTGCCCTCTCTTTTTCTTTTCTCTTTCATTGCCTGTCCCTCTAATCCTCACTCGTACACGAAGGCTTTTTTTGTCACTTTAATTTCCCCTGGGATGCCACTCTTCTTTCTCTCCCTTTTTCTCTTCTCTTTCTCGCTCATGTACACCTGTGCATCTGAAATGCACATCAGATGGTGTCTACAGCCCGCTGCCAGTCTGGTCTCGAGTGAATTTCCTGTGCTTTGGGGAAGTAAACAAGTTACATATTAAACAGAGACTAACGCTGAGTGCACTAATGGGCCGTGTGCATGTGAATTACAATGACGCTCCCGTATTGCTGGCTACAGTCCTGGGCTTTTTATTACCTACATTCTTTACCCGAGGAGCAATTAGGCATTCGGTCTACAGAAGCATAAGTTCGTATCCATTTTCGCGGCTCTTTTCCGGAGTGCTTTTAGACAGGCACGCGAGAGTGTCTTTGTCTGTTTGCTCAGGACCCCTCTGACATCACCGGAGCAGGTGAGCCGCAGAAAGGCTGCCGCGTGATTGGCAGGTGACGGCATTGTGGAAGTGAGCGCACTGATGGGTCAAAAGAGATGCACAATCAAATGGCATGACGGTAAAAGAGCTCAAAGCAACTGGTGATGTCAGTCAGGAGATTCAACAGGAGATTCAGCCACTATGTTATGTTATGTTATGTTATCTATGTGCTTGTGAACGTACGAGAATTCTATCCATAAAGGTAACGTTTTTCAGCTCCTGGAAAATTGCGTTTGAATTTCAATTACTTAAAATTAGGGCTGGCCCGAACAGCATTTTACAGGCTTCGAACACTCGTTCTCAAAACCGCCGTTAAAAACAATTATAATTACATTTCATCATTAACCATCATTTTAAGTATGTTCGTTACTGCAGTTCAAAATGTATCCAGTAGGCGGCAACGATGTCTTAATAATAATAATAAGCCAAGATACTGCGTCTGACAGCGCAATATATACACTTACATATTTGAGATGATTTATCAAACTTGTCGTGCCTCCATGGTATACCAAGCTCTTACTCAAATTTTGCAAGGAGCATTTTTCTTATCGTCTGATCATTTAAAGTACATATGTGATTTCTTGAAGCTCATTTTACACCAGACGCGATAAACTTGCGGCACAGCACGAGCACTGCAGCGGCCAGTACGCTCCCATGTTTATAAATTTGGCATTTTACACTGGACGCCGTGTGGCTCGCGCACCAAGCATATATTTTTGCTCAGTCCAATTTCTTTTGCGTGGTTTCTAGCTAGAAACAATACAAAATACAATATTGCTGCTATATTTTGCAGTATACGGCCATCATCTAAACAGCGGTGCAGAATTTATTTATGTTTAACATTTTCTATATATTAACAATAAGTGTTCTATCTAAAGGCCTCTGCCGATTAAATGAATTGTAGTCTCGGCTACATTTTTCGTGGCTTAAAAAAGACGAAGCTTCCGAACACTAAATAGAGAATCCAATACCAACCTAACGAATGAGTACTCGAGTATTCGAATTATTCGGGCCAGTCCGACTTAATATGTCTAGTATTCATGCATTTAAAAGTCAATGAGCCTTTAATTATATACTGTTTTATACTGTTTTGCTAAACCTACGTTTTGGTAAATACGTAAATAGTATGAAATTTCAAATAGTATTACCGAAATTCATTTTGACTGCCCTAATGTGTGCAAAGGGTCTACTCACGGGGAAGCTTGAAACAAGCTGGTATATCCGCTTCTTTTCATTTGGGCATTTCATTTTCTTTCATTCTATTCTTATTGATGGTTTTAATAATTGAGTGAGGTTGCACTTGCTGACCTCCCACCACGAGACATTTAGAATATGTGAACACGAGGTCACATCACTCATGAGCAGCACTTTCCGATCGATCGGCAGTCGATGCTCAATCTCTGCAGTGGCAGGGTGAACCTATAGAGAGGCCTGTGTTAATGACAGTTGGGGGGAGGGGGGGCATGAAGGGCATTCACACACCAGGGTTAAGAGTTTGGAGTAAACATGCTTTCTGCTCTTTTCTCATGTTGAAATTCTTGTTGGTGGTAATCGCACATATGATACAGATGCGGTGATGGACATTAGGTTGAGAAACACTAGAGCATTCCTTTCAGCTTAACCCTTGTGTAGTCTTAACATTCTGTATTCAAAAATGACCCTCAGACAATCTTTATACTCTGGTGGTGTAAAGCTTTCATGGAAATATAAACAATAAGGTAATGTTTCACTTTTTCTAATGTTAGGGTCACTCTAGGAAAAGTCACCAAATTTAAAAAATATCATTTAGGGGGTTTTCTCTGCTGTTAAACATAGTGACGGCTCATTTTTGAACCTTAAGACAACACAAGCGTTAAATCTTACCTTGGCTTGTGGTTGGCCTTCATTCCTCAATATTTAATAAAAGCCCACATTAAGACATTCATGAAGTCTTTTTGAATTATGCATGGATTCCACTATTCTCTTGATTTCTCTCTGTCTTTTTCTGTGTCTGTCTTAAGAATAAAAAAAATGCATCTGAGTCACTGTTGGTACAGTTCTTTTTTGGATGAAAGTGGAGTTATTTGTGAAAGTGTGCCGGGAATTTCTGCCTGTGTGTTTGGTGGACTTTCTAGACGTTCTGGTTTTCGTTGACAACGAGACGGACCACTCATTGTTCTCATTGAAAATACTAGGAAGGGGTGCATTTTTGACTGATACCAAAGTCCTTGTGAGCACACAGAGGCTGATGGATTTCCCCAGCTCCATTCACAACCCAGTGTTCCCAGTGCCCTCTGTGAAACTGCATGTCATGAAGTTGAATGTAGTTTCGCTGTGTGACGGCACTGATCGATGATCTCGGCTGACCTTGTGGACCCTCGTTCAAGCAGAGGCCATCCTTCACCGGGCCACTCTGGAATTGGTGGAAGAGAAGGAATGATGGAGGAAAGCTGAACCGGAAGCATAATGTTGGCAGTAGAGATGGAGGGGTGGATTGAGGGAGAACTGGAGGAGGGTGGGTTGGTTCCGCTCTGTGTAGCAGGAGGGTGGAGGAGAAACGCATGGCTGGCATAAGGACAGGCATAAGGGCTTGGCTCTGCTCCTGCGGCACTGCTCCCTCTGGGCGCTCATACAGCACAGAGTGTCCTGTCAGCTTTCACACTCCTCGAGGGGGGAATTTCACTGGACACACACACACACACGTATGAAACACATATTCATGTATTGCATATTTTAAATCTCTCTTATTCACCAGCATACAGAATTTTAAATGCTGCAGGGAACAGTGTGTGAACATGTGTTGCTGTTTATTTGGGCTGATTTATTCAAATTTCATTGTTCAAATACTATTTAAATTTTTCAAATATTTACGAAGGGGAACAAAGCCATATGTTTAAGATCCAATAATCTACTGTTAATCACGTATGTAATGCATGCAGTTTATGGCATGCTTGATTTATAATTATTCATCAATTCTCTAAGAAAGAAAAAAAAAGAAAAAAGTATGTGCCCTTAAAGTGTAACATTAACATGTAACAATTTCCTACGCTCGTTTTTTGTGGTGAATCTCATATGGAATTCTTTTGGGCATATAGTGCACTATGTAGACTCTAGAAAGCCATTATGTTATACCCTATGTAGTGAGCATAACTAGTAAATCGGAAGCCATTTGTGATTCGGCCTAACTGTGTGTTGGTGGGGCTTAAATAAAGTACTCAAACTTTGAATGCAATTTTTAAAGGAATTTGCGAGCCCTAGTGTGTGTGTGTGTGTGTGTGTGTGTGTGTGTGTGTGTGAAAGAAAGCGAGGGAGAAAGAAAATAGCTTATTGGGTGAGAGTGTGATGTGCATTTGGGTCGGAGATTATGTGTGTGTTCGTTCTCACCACCTCCTTTCTTGACTCATTCAGAACCAAAGCACTGTGTGTGTGTGTGTGTGTGTGTGTGTGTGTGTGTGAGAGACAGTCTCTGTTGCCATAACTACCGTATGGCCACCGTAACACTGCTTTGCTGTAACATTGCGTACTTCCAATTCATTCCCAGGCCAGGTTGTCATGGCAACTTGGTAAACAACCTCAGAGGCGAAGGATCTTACGATCCAGGTTGGGGGGGCCGAGGCCTGGAACAAGGCCACAGTATGTTCACACACACACACACACACACACATTTGATTTTTAGGCTCATCCATACACTTGATGTTTGTGCATTTGTTCTTCAATGCCTCATAGAGGTGAAAGGTCCTCGAGAAGGACAGAGTGAGGAGAGGTGTGAAAGGACGTCACCAAACCAGCTGAGACGAGAGAGTGAGGAGATGTTTGAAGATGATGAACCTCAGGACTGTTCTGTGGTAGAACAAAGTCCTTAAATGCAACTAGCAAAGTTCAGAATTGCAGATTTAGTGATTGACACCAAACAGTTTGAGACATGCATCATAATTTCTTTGAACCCAGTTTTATTTTTTTGCTGAGAACCAATTCAGGTTCTTCTATAGGTCGGGTGTACACCGCACCAGTTCCGACAAGGTTATGGGGTTGGGAGAACGTGTGCCCTCGCATACTTTATGAGTCAGTTTAGCTGTCGGCCTTACGGAGGCAATCGTACACCACACGATTGTACGAGCCCCGACTCCCAAATTCCAACATTGACTCGTGGGTTCCATCCCAATCCGCATATTACCATACTAAATACAGTGTGCCAATATAGTACACCAAATATGTTAAGTACATGCGGTTGTGCACTAATAATAACACTACTTAGTACGAGAGTAGACGGTTTTGGGCGGAGTTTTAGCCTGCTGGCTACTAGTCCGCTAAAATATAAATAATTTCTTTGGGGACCCGGTCATGATAGTTTTCAGACGAAATGTCATAGAGCGACCGGTTCTCCTGCCATAATTCCACTAGATTATCTTCTAAGCAACCATTTTTGCACAAGCATTATTGGTCAACATGAGTAAAAACGCTGTAGTGGCTCACACTGTGGTCTGACACAGCACCCAAATCTTTTGAAGCACTAAAAAATGATACATACAGCTGAGTTTATTGATTTAAGTATTTATTTGATTATTTCCCATTGGGGAACCAAGCCCCACTCTGTGCTATGCACCTCCTGATCAAACCTGTTCTAGTGGCAGGAAAATGAATAGAAGCCACAAGGCTTCAGCGCTGGTGTGACTACTAAATTACTACTAAAGTCGTCAGATGTTCTGCGCTCTGTTGAAAAAATCCTCAGCGGTTGGAGCAGAATCCCGTTTTTGGACCTTATTCTGATCTCGGTGTTCAAGCTGAACCGCAAGTCTTCGCAGAAAAGATCTGATCACTTACATGCTGTTATTTGGCTCTGAAATATAAATGAAAATCCTTTCATTCAGTATTTCTAGACTAGTACTAGATAGTGATAATCTTCTAATCTTCTATGAACAAGGTTCAGCTTGTACTGATGTCCTGTACTGCTTCCACTGGCTAATGCAACTTTACATTTAATGGAAGAAAACGTTTATTGCACACCAATGCATTACCTTTGATTTTACAAGAAATGTAAGTCAGTGTAAGGCATTTTAAGTGTAGAATTTAAGACAGGGAAAATTTTCCCCATTTCTGTTTGCACTTTAATTTGTAATCTGGGATACAGTACACTACTGTGAAGTTCACAACATGAACTGATCTGGATGTGATCTCTTGACCAAATCTAGAAGAGTGAAGACTATCACATAGGCGTGGGTGATTGAGCCCACATTTAATATCATGATTTCTTCAAATATTTTGGACAATAACGGTATACATCACATTTTTATGAAGTTGACTTACAGTACGAGTCAAAAGTTTGGACACACCTGTTTTCTTCAGTTTTATTATTTACTACTATTTTAGAATAATAATAAAGACTTTAT
>JAOUQW010000030.1:2451816-2463107 GCA_028565825.1 Olivaichthys viedmensis | reverse complement strand
GCGTGCGGTGTCGGTTGATGGCGACCTCTGGTGGTGAGGTGAGGGAGTGCGTGCAGGGATGGGTGGTACTGTGACAAAAGTGACCTTGAGTTTGGCAAAGGTGCTGCATACATTAAACCCCATCTCTCTCTTTTTCTCTTATTCTCGCTCTCCGCAGCACTGCCAGTAATTCGACCCGGAGCAGTCCCACTTGCTCTCCGGTGTTGCGGAAGCGCTGCCGCTCGCCCACGGTGCCGAGCCTGGAGGGAGAGAACATGGTGGAGAAGGGCTCCGAACACTCAGACACCTCCAAGTCGCCCTCCACCCCTGAGCAGCTGGTCACCCGCACATACTCAACTCAGTCCTCACGCAGCAGCTCCAAGAACTCCAAGGTGAGGAGGCGTGCTAGTGCAGCCAGTCCACTCAGATCCTCTCTCTCCAACAGTGTAAAATCTCCACTTACCAAAATCGATGATAAAATACATTCACCAGTACTTGGTGTGTGTCTGCATTGAGATAAAATATTTCCCTTTTTTTAACATTTACATGTTTTGTTTTTACCTTTTCTACTTTCCAATAAGGATTTGTTATAGAAATGTATGAGTTTTTAAGTTTTCTTATTGAAGTTTTCTTATTTATGTGACGTTTTCTTACTGACTACGCTTTACTATCCATATATCCATCCATCCATCCATCCATCCAGTTAATCATGTGTGTACAATGTCTGCAATAGGACACCTTCCTGCTTTCCTGCCTTGTTTGCCAGTCCTTCCATCTGTGTGTCAACCTGTTAGCCCTGCCTCTATTACCCATATTCCCTTTTCTGGCTTTATATCCAGTCTGTGACTGCCATCAACATGTGTTCACCCATATCCCCAGTACACTAGCTCAGGATCAGCTCTATAATCTATAAATAATGTTAAATGAACTTTGAGTGATCGATTGTGTCCAGCTGGACTGCAATAACATTCTAAGTGTTACTTCAGCCACTGGATATTTTACTGTGTACACCCTATAATAGGAAAGGAGAGTGCAGGACTGAAAGGGCTGCTGATTGCATGTGATTGCCAGCTGACGCAATCACTTTGAATGAACTCTTGCAATCAGAGTCATATAAAATCTCACCCGCTGACCCCATTATATGCCTCTGGAACACAGCTCACTCCTTCTGTACATTAACACGCGGATGCTTCAAAAACATGCAAAGGCTTAAGGGGCAATATGTGTTATTGTTA
This sequence comes from Olivaichthys viedmensis, assembly GCA_028565825.1. Lineage (NCBI taxonomy): Eukaryota > Metazoa > Chordata > Actinopteri > Siluriformes > Diplomystidae > Olivaichthys > Olivaichthys viedmensis. The sequence continues at coordinate 2,461,893 of JAOUQW010000030.1, read as the reverse complement.
GTTTTAGTTTGGACATAGTACCTAATGTGATTATATAGTGGCAGAATAAATGGACAAAAAACAACCATTAAATAGCTAGATGCATGGAAGGGTAGAGGGCTGGATGGATGGATGGACGGATGGATGGAGGAATGGATAAAAGGATGAATGGACAGATGAATAGATGGACCGATGGATGGACAAATTAATAATAGAACAAGAGCATGGATGGATGGATGGATGGACGGATGAATGGATGGAAGGCAGGCTAAATGGATGAATGGTTGGATGGATTGATGATTAGATGGATAGATGAATAAAAGGATTGAGGGCTGGATGAAAGGATCGATAGATGGAAGGATGAACGGAGGTCTGTAGGGATGTATGGATGGGCGATTGGATGGAGAGATGGAGGGCTGGATTGATGATAGGGAAGTCTGGCTAGCTGGATGGATGTGTGGAAGGATGGATGGACAGATGAAAAGATGGACCAATGGATGGACGAATGAATAAATAGACAGACAAGAGCATGGATGGAGAGACGGATGAAAGGATGTATAGATTGATGGTTGGATGGATGGATGGATGGATGGAAGGCTGGCTAAATGGATTAACGGATGGATGGATGGATGGAAGGCTGGCTAAATGGATGGATAGATGGATAGATGGATGGATGGATGGATGGCTGCAATGGACAGACAGATAGATGGACCAAAGGATGGACGAAGAATAGACAGACGGAGAAAAGCATGGATGGATAAACGGATGGAAGGATGTATGGATGGATGAACGGATGGATGGATGGATAGATGGATGGAGAGCTGGATGGAATGATGGAAAGCTGGAGGGATGGTTGGATGTAAGTAAGGATGGAAGGCTGGCTAAATGGATGAACGGGTGGATGGCCGAATGTATGTATGCATGCATGGATGGATGGATGGATGGAGGGCTGTATGGATGGATGGATAGATGGATGGAGGGCTGTATGGATGGATGGATAGATGAAACGCTGCCTGCATGAATTGGATGGATGGATAGATGGACAGATGGATAAATGGACGGTTGGATGGATGAATGGTTGGGGAGAGGGATGGATGCAGGGATGAATGGATGGAAGAATGGATGGATAGATGATGAGTGCAACATAAAGAAACCCATCCCTGTCATTTTCCATGCATGAGTTTCTTTTCAGCATTGCCCAGTTTCTTGTTTCTTTTGTTCTTTTTTTCTAATTTGTGTCTTTTCCCTCTTCATTAAGTGTTGGGCTTTGATAGAAAATGTCCTGTGATCTAAAAAATAACTCTTTGCTTTCTCTTGCACTTTGTGTTGTTGTCATTCTGTTTTTCTGTTGCATTTTTCTGATTTCTTTCTTCTTCTCCTCGCTGCATGCTAGTCTCACAAGCGACTGTCCAAAGTAAGCATTTCTCTTTTCCCATTCTATGCTCATGCTTCCTTCATTACACGGTCATGTGGTTGCACACAAATGGCTGCCCGTCATTTGGATGCTGCCTGTTTTGTTGCATTGTATGTGTGTCTAAGTGTTTGTGTATCCTGTGGGTCTTGCGTCTCTGTCATTGTGTTAGTCTGATAACTCTCCTCCCCTGGGATATGATCATCACGTCCTTTACACCTCCCCTCTCTTTAGTATACTCGTGTTATTATACTGTCTGGCAGTGATGTCCAGATGTGGGTGGGCTTTTTCTCAGTGAAGCATTTTCTCAGAGCTCAGTAGAACATGTTTGTCTCTGAGAGCTGCTGAAGCGTGTTGAAGCGCAGTGCAGTTTGCTTCAGTGGACTTCCACCATTACGTCAACACACAGAGCCGCTGCCCACCCACTGCTGCAGCCTTCCGTCTCACTACAGCACCGCAACACAACGCTCACTCTCGCACTCGCTTTCTACCTCTCTTTTTTTATTCCATTTCTTTCGTTCTTGCTTGCTTGCTTGCTTTTGTCCTTTTTATTCTTTATTTTTCTCCTATGCCCTCTTGTTCATTTCTTTATGTAACACAGCTGATGATACATACACTGTGTCCCATTCACTGTGTCACTGATTTTAACCGCCACTTTTTTCTCTTTTGCGCTCTGTCTGTCGACTTCATCCTGTCTTCACCTCACCTTCACAGTATGACAGACTAAACCTGATTAAAGTAAGCGTTTTCTTTTTGATCGTTTCACCTCCGACCCCTAGGCTTCCACACCACTGTCCTCCAGTAAAACCCTTTCTGAGCACCAATAGAACTCCTTCCCGTCTGTTTCTCTGTCGGTCAGTGTGTGACTGTCCTCCTGTCTCTCTCTCTTTCTCATAAACATATGCACTGCATCATTTATCAGGACCACTCTATCTATCTCTCGCTCACCTCTTGTCCACCTACATAGTGCTGGAGCTGGAGCTGTTTTAGAGAACCAGCCCGCATTTCTATCGGTTTAACCCTCTTAAACACTCAGCATATTATTCAGTAATTACAGTGAAACTAATAGGAAAAGTGTGTCGTAACAAGAGTGAGGAATGTAAATCTGGATTCACCGACACGTCCTGGGAGTTTAAGGGGTTAAGACCCAAACCTTTACGTAATCAGGTGTGGAACTTTACACTGTGCACATCAGCCTATCGGGTTCACAAGTTCGAATCCCAACAATGCCACAGTCGTCTGTGGCTGGGAGTCCAAGAGAGTGTTGGTCCAATTGGTCCTGCTCTCTGAGTGGGAAGGACGGCCTTCCTCTCTCCCCTGTCAATCAGAGAGACACAAACCAATCATGGGCATCTATGAGTTCATGTATACGGAAGAGGGCAGTTAGTGCTCTCCTCCAAATGTGTTCAGCTGCCGTATGGCGCTGCATGAGGAGCAGTTTAAATATTAGAAGTTTTACTTCTGGTTTTGAGAACATATTTTACCATCCAAAGTCAAATGCTTCAGTGCAGTGCTGCGCGACGTCACAGTAGATCTTTTTTGTGAGTAGTAGCTTAAAAAAGCGACTGATTGGGTGTTAAACAATGTTTTTTTTGTGTGTTTTTTTTTAGCATTTGTTTCATGTTTCATTTTTCTTTCTTTTCTTTGTTAAATTGTTTATTTTTGTAGATGGTACATTTTATTTACTTATTTGTTTGTTTATTTATTCATTTATTTGTTCCACTGCTCTTTCACTGGCAAGCCTAAATTGGCACCTTGTTGGCAAGCCTAAATATTGTGATACATCTTCTAGCTATTTATTGAGTGTGTAGCTGCCCAACGAATGTTTTATTAGCATTAGCAATGTAGCTTTCATTTAGTTTGTTGCAATTGCCAGTTAAATGGTTGCTTCTTCTTCAGACCATTGATTCACATTTGCAATATTTATTATTTCTGCTTTTTTTTTTTTTTTTTCAACAAGAATTTCCACAAAAAAAACCTGCATTGTTCACGTCTTATTTTAATGATGGTCATGAAAATAACTTGAGTTGCTCGATTGGTTGTCATGGCGACGAAATGACGCTGCTCCCAGGCCCCTGACGTTACTGGTTTTTGATTCTAGACCAGAGGTATTTTGCCTCTGGAGCCAAACCAATTTTGCCAGCCGAGAATTGTTCAAGATTAAGCACGATGACATTACCATGTCCGTGGACAAGGTCTCTCTCTATCTCTCTCTCTCTCTCTCTCTCTCTCTCTCTCTCTCTCTTTCTCGGCCTGTCTCACACCTTGTACAGCTTTACACCAGATTAGCCCACATTAAACTCTCCAGGGCTAAAGCCTCTGCAAGAACGTTTCTGTGTGTGTGTGTTTATTAGGTCTCAATAAGTCTTAAGGAATGTGGGACAGGACACAAATAAGGCTATGTGCTAGTTAATCAATAGAAAAAAAAAGCAATACGTATATACAACATTCATTTATTCTTTGTCTCTGTCTCTTTTGATCTTTCTTGCGCACCCACCCCCCGACACACACACACACACACACACACACACACGTACACAAAAATCATTTATTATATTGGATTAACCCAAAGGCTTAGCGCAAGAGCACATGCATTGTCTATTTAGCAGCTTACCTCCACCCAGACTGGAGACTCGAAGCTCTTAGAAACGTACTAATAGCCATTATCACATCCATACCCATCTCCTCATGCTGTCATCCTCACATGGCATCTCCAGCACCAATACAGCAAGCTGCTCACTTCAGGAAAGATATAACACTTCTGTTTGTGTGCACAATGTATATCAGGCCGATGGCCTGTGAGTGACTGCTGTCATTAAATATACATTTATTCATCGATGCACCCATTGTACCATCATTTAGCCATTTCAGTTCATATTTTATTAGTCACACCACATCGATTTTGCCACACACATTTGATTTAATCTTAGTCTTAAGACTAAAGTACACGATAAACCACTATAAGACAAAAATGGCTACTTAGTTCCAGCAGTTTTTCATATTGTAAATGCTGACAGGATCAGACATTGTTGTCCTCCACGTCTTAGTGACCAGAAATCATGGTGTTATTTAGAAATTTACACTGGAAAAATCTTCTGTGTTTTTTCAGTGCTGATGTTGTGCTGCCCTCTATTGATCACTCCACTCGCTCCTTTAGTGTTGGCTGTGTTTTATTCCTCCAATCCACCTCGTTATTGCACGACTGTTTAACTACAGCATCTCAAATACAGCTTTATTTTCTTAACCCTATTTTATTAAGCAATATAGATAAGATCTTTCATGTAATTAGCCTCAGTAATCATTATGTCAACAGAAGGTCCTCACAAGGATAGTAAGACAAACGTGCGTGCGCGTGTGTGTGTGTGAGTGTGTGTGTGTGTGTGTGTGTACATTTGTGTGTGTGTGTGTGCGTGTGTGTTTATGAATGAGAGCTCAGTGACATAAAGGGAAAGGTAGCAATAACAAACCTGTCACATGTGACTTGACAGGCCCTGTGCTGACCTTCACACTGTGTAAATACACTGTGTGTGTGTGTGTGTGTGCGTGCGTGCGTGCGTGGATAGCATAGCGCAGATCTTTTTATAGTTACTCTGCCACACTCTCACACTTGTTTTTCTCTCCCTTCCTTCACAGAAAAGCCAGAGCTGGTACAATGTAAGTAACGCTTCTTGTTTTTTAAAAGAGTGTAGTTGTGTGCCTTGGTGTGCATGTATGTGTGTCACTGTGTGTGTGTGTGTGTGTGCATGCGGGGGTCTGTGTGTATTTTTGGTGAGTAGGGGTACTGTGGTAGAGGTACTGTTTTCCGTGGACCGTTTGCGTGTTTCTGTTTATATATGAGTCGCAGAAATAAATGAAAGGTGAGTGCATTTGTAAATTTTAAGTAGCTGTCTTTGTCAAACCACTAAAAGTCAGAGGCATACATCTTACTGTTGTACCGATTCTAATTGGTCAGAAGGCTCTGACAGTAGTGCCGACTGCAAGGCAAATCACAGGTTTATATTAATGCGTTATTGTTTCTATAGTAACAACTCATTAACAGGGACTTGTAAGGAGGACGCTCACATAATTTACGCCTAACAATAAAGCTACTGCTTCTTTAAGTTTTCCGGCGTGGGAAAATCTTCAGGACAGAGGAGTTTGACATGACAAGCTGCATTTTATTTATTTTTTTGTCTCGTTAACTTTAAAAGAGAGAGGCTGGTGAGGGAACGACTGTTTATAGCTGTTATAACGTAAGCGAGAACAGGAACTAACATGTTTCGCGGACGTTCCGCAACATTCAATGTAGCTATAAACGGATAAAAAGTACAACGTGACGTTCTTTAATAAATGAAAATGTGTAATCGTTTGCAAATTGTGCTGGTATAAGCGGAATAAAACACTGGACGTGCTGTTATAATGAAATAATCGAACCACCACGTTGTTGATTATTTACCTACAGTGTTTTAATCCTTACATAAAGCACCTAAAATTATTTAGGGTGAGCTATTCTTTCGATTGAACTCACAGGACTGCCTCCAGTTTTAAAAACGTGCTTCATTTTGAATAAAAAGCTGAAGAATTTTTTTAATATCTTTTTTTCCGATTCAAGTGGACTGAACATTTTGTAGGAAACAAATTCAGTTTTATATTTAGTTTTATCATTTCACAACTAGTTAAGTTTGAGATGTGTGTATTGTGCGCTCTCGATAGAGTTAACTGTAATGTTAGCAGTTAGCCTTTTGAATCTGATCTGATCTGTGCCTTTTACCAGTATAAAATGATTACATGCTTACTAATATTACACCATTTTGCCTGCCTGCCAGTTCAACTTAAATTGGTCATTATTAAATTGTCCAAGAAAGTTATCAACAACAATATTGACATTGACTTATAATTTGTTCTAAATAGCTTATAAAGGCATTATGAAACTTTTGAGAATTGAAAGAGAATTATGCAAATGACAAACTAACAACTAGCTTAATGGTATCATAATAAGCCAGCAGCATTTCAACATGCCCGGGAACTAGCGTTATTCTATTCCTTTCAGTTCGAAATGTAGCTGCTGCTTATCCTGTCAAAACCCAGGGATTACAAGCATCAGTTCACGTATGACAAACATCTACTTCCGTCTCTCTCTCTAGTACACACACAGTCACTTACACTAGACTCTGTGTGTGTGTGTGTGTGTGTGTGTGAAAGAGAGAGAGACAGACACATAGGGATAAACTCACAGACAGAGTTGACACAACCTCACACTGTCATTCAACACACACTCGTGAGAGTGATGCTTTAACATTGGTTAAACCAATTTTCACCAAAGCCATGCAGTTTATATTGAGCTTAAATATTAATCGGAATTATACTGGAAAAAGTGTGATGATCTATGCATGTAAGTGCTGGAAAAAAAAGGCTTGAACTTTACCTCAGAAAAGTTGTATGAACCCTGGAAATGCCATATTTACTTATAACACTATGCATTACCAGTTGGTGTGTTCCTAATTTAAGATATTCATGTCGGTTTATTCAGTGGTGTTGAATCCCGATCCAAACCCTGCTGAATCCAACCCGATTGCGTCTTTCCTACAAATGGGCTGGAATCGTTTATGCAGCAAATCCACCAGGTGGTGCAGCTGCACTGCACATGTTCACAGAAGGTGTTTGTTTCTGTTCTGACCTGCTGTTTCCCAAGGCGTTATTTCCCATAATCTTTAAGGCTTTTCACACTGGAGGCGACAAATCGCTCTACGATCCGACTGAGTCTCTCCACGTCCGAGAGAATTCTCGATCAGCATGGCTTTTTCACACAGCAAAAAATCTATTGTTTCTCACATTACATTGATTTCTCAAACTGTTTAAAAAAATAATAATTTATCAGCATTAAATAATGTATTCTGGAATAATAATTAGCAACCGTGTAAAACTTTGTTTTATGTTGTTGATTAAATAGTAAAAAAAAAAAAACAATGTCATTGGTCTACTTTTGGTCAGTGATGGTCCACTTTAATCTGGCTCCTAAATATGCATCTTTTTGTTGTTGTTGTTTATATCAAGATTGGCGTCATACATATCGTCGTTGTCCAATGAAAAACATGTATCTCCACTTTTTGCGTTGTTTACTTTTTATCATATATGGAATGTGGGCTATAACCTCCATCTACCCCACAGCAGTTAACATTTAAATGAGCAATGAAAAGCTGACACATCACACCGTGAATTTCGGATTTATTGTGTACAATTAATGATATGAAAAAGTGTTTTTTCGTGTTTCTGAAAAATTGGAATTTTGGAGATACATGTTTTTCATTGGACAGCGACGATATGTACATTAACACCTGCAAAGATGTCTTGATCATGTCTTTTAAATGTCTTTGTGCTCACTGAGCTAGTTCTTGGTAGTGGACTCAGACGTTTGGACCTTACTGTATGTATTTTAAAGCTCATATTTGTTCTCTTTTTTTTATTCACTCAACAGCCTAATTCTGTGTGTGTGTGTGTGTGTGTGTTTTGTGTGTGCGTGCGTGCGTGCGTGTGTGTTTATGGGTAATGATGAGCTTCCATGGCACTGAGTCTTTCTGTGATTACAGCTCAGCCATCCACAAATGAGTTCTGAGCCCGTAACCACAGAATAGTGTAATATCTGGCTAAAAGCGTAGAGGTCTACTGTACGAGTGTCTTACAGCAAATCAGCGTAATTAGGCCAAATGTTTTAAATACACCAATTTTTTTGAAAAATATAACAGCGAATTATAAAATCAACAGATTAACAACCTATATACTGTATTTTATTTTATTTTAAATCTGTGCAAATGTCTTGGGCACATGTAAATAAATTTTGTATTGCAAAGATGCTTTCAAAAATAATTAAATGAAATGTTTCTAAGTAAAAAAAAAAAAAGCACTATAAAAGCAGTAAGCAGCCTTTGCCTTTAAAGCTGCATCAATTCTCTTAGGCACACTGTCGTGCAGTTTTATAAGGAATTCGGCTGGTAGGTTGTTCCAAGAATCTTGGAGAACTTGCCACGGTTCTTTGGCTCTCACTTGCTTCTGTCTCTGCAGGTAAAATCCCAGAACAGCCTTCATTCTGTTTTATATCTAAAAACTGCTGTATTGCTGAATATCTTACTTTCTTTAATGAATGTTTGGAAATGTAAAATTTGCTCTTTTCTAATGATGCACTAATACAGAAGACATCAAATAAACATCTAGCACTAAATTTATATTTAAAAAATGTAGGGTGCCTAAGACATTTTACATAGTACTGTGTAGACAGGAGCCCTAATTTAACAGATAACATGAGGTTATGAAGTTAATTGATTTCAACAAAGCATCAAACTGCAGAAAAGAAGTCATTGTTCCAGTTGTAATATAAGAAACCCAAATTCAGGTGACGTTAAAAAGAAAAGAACAAACTCCTGAAACTTATGCTTGTTAAACCTGTGTGGGGGAAAAAATGGTGGGCGCTTGCTAGCGCAGGTTTGTTGCACTGGTCATCACGTGGACAATGATGAACCGCAGCTAAACACCACCGTAATGATCATGTGGGTGAGAAAAGGTCCTCCTAAGTCTTCAGATGTTGTGCCGGAACCTTACAAGATTAAAAAAATAAAAACAGGAAGTTAGTGCACAGGCCTGCAGAAATGAAAGGACGTGTAGGCAATTATATAAAAAAAACAACTGTATTACAGATGAAACTAAAAATAAATTTTAAAAATGGAAGATAAACAGCATTTTACACATTGCTAATCATATGGAATCTTTGCTGTTCTCATAAATAAGCAGATTTGTTTTAGACATAACCTTGGCAGTGTGTGTGATTCTGATCTGTAGACTGCTGTACTCCCACTAAGGCTGAAAAATGATAAAACCGAATTGTTTTATGTACATTATTGATCAATAGACACACCAGATTTGCTCTTAAATAAAAATAAAATAGAGTTTGTAAAAGAAAAACAAGAATAAAAGTCAATTAAAAATAAAGGAAATCATAAAAATAGAGTTTTTAAAATAAAATAAAAAGAAGAATAAGAGTAAATTCCTAACTGTATAGTTGGATTCCTTCGCCGAACTCGATCCGCTTCTCGTTTATCGGCTTTTCGTTGGACGCTGCGCAGAAGAACGTGAGGAGGTCGGCGTCGGACACGCAGAAAATTCTCAGCTGGATAAACCGATTTTCGATGAAGCCTTGGAAATTGGAGCTATTGGAGTTCCAGGTGATGGACAAATCTCCATTATTGTTCAGCCCCATCACCAACAGGACCTCGGGCTTCATTTCCGAGCCCATCCGCAGCCAGTTGATCTCATAATGATACGACAAATCGCACCTCAGCATCATTGAGTTAGAATTATCTTTAACCGCAGACGTGTGGTCCGTCATAAACAAACCTGGGATATGTATAATTACCTGCTATAAATGCTCGAGCCAGAGTTTAAGCATTACATCGTGTTTTAACAACATCATTTGCATTGAGCAGCAGTTTTAAGTGAAATTAAATATAAATTATAAAGTGTTATAACACTAAAACTAACTTTAAAAAAAAACTTCCAGCAGGAAATATTATGCTTTTTTAAAATCTAGTTTTATTTTAAATGAGTCGTCTTGTCTGTATAATTATCACAATGCTTTATATTATAGTCTTCCTGTTAATGTTCGAGACTCAGGCACAGTCTCAATCTTTAAGTCTAGGCTGAAAACCTACTTGTTTAAT
>JAOUQW010000030.1:2389565-2425233 GCA_028565825.1 Olivaichthys viedmensis | reverse complement strand
GACAGTGGTGCTTCATTATGGCAGCAAGTAACCAATTAATGTTGTGTCCATTATTGACTATTATTGGTAAATTGGATCAGGATATATGCAAGAAATGTACAACAAAAAATTATATGGACATCCACAGCTATGTATATAGAAATTTCTTCTTCTTCTTCTTCTTCTTCTTCTTCGTTTCAGGTTAATCTTAGTTCTGGACTGAAAAAAGAATCTTCAGTGGAAAATCACCATTAGCAGTGTGATTTAGTCCAACGCTTAATGTGTGTTCAAGTAACTGATTTAATATGTGGTGACAATAATCCACAATCCACCAAAGCCGATAAATACTGTAGATGGACAGAAAATAAAGCAGGGGGTAAACGATCAGACAAAGTGAGAGAGAAATGGTAATCAGTGCTACACATCTTGCTGCACTGACAGGTTTAAGAGCATTTTAACGTCACAGGAAACATCAGTTTTGACTTCATGGCAAATCAGCTTTTGGAGATATTCAGTCGGTCGATCCCAGAGCCCTGATGAGGGGTAACAAGGCTGCAATGGGAACTTATAGAGGCTGACATCACACTTGGTGAATTAAATTCTCCAGGCAATTCATAGCCGAGAATAAAACTGTTATAGTCTGAATGTCACATCTGCCAAACTTTCAAAACTGACTTCTGTAGTACTGCTGAATAATGAGAAAATGACTTGTGACAAATGTACCGTGACGAATGGTGATACATTTCTGACTTAAAAGAAGAATAAATCACACTGATGGACATGACCAGACAAAAGTGTTGCCAGATTGGACAAGAACATTGCAGCCCTGCTGTTCATTAACACTACACGGTGAAAGTGGGCCATTTACAATGAGACAGGCAAAACAACACAAAGGTGCCGATTAGCTTTTGTTTCAAACACAAAGGCTCAAGTGCTGTTCACACTATGAAGAGAGAAAAAAAGAAGAAAAAAAGGGTGAGCGATTTCCTCTCGGAGCTGTTTTTTAACAAGCACATGACTGCAGGTGCGTTTTTGTGTCCTTTTCGTTAAGGTGTTAAATGTAAGTGCAGTCAAAAGTGGTTAAAGCTCCAACAAATTTAATCACACCAGTGCTTCGCAGCACAGTGAATTCGCTCATTTGTCATAATATTAAAAGGTACTGAAATGAATCAAGTCTATCTGTAGTGGAGAAAGGTAGCATTAGACCTGATCCATCTCAGTGTGGATGAAACTCGTGGAGGAAATCTGACAGGTTGTAGAAAAGCTGGCAGGAGGAAGAGACAGCATTGCTAATCCATTTCTAAAGATGCTGGAATCATAATTCAGCCATCCCCTTTCACTCATGTCACTCAGATGTGTCAGGATCAGAGGTGGGAACAAAAAGGAAATACGACTTTAGTGACATGAGATTCTACAAAGGTGCAATTCCTCTTTGTAAAATGTTAGACTTTCAGAAACACTCTCCACTTTTTACAGTTTGACTGTCAGTTGTATGTTACTAACAAGCTGCTTGTAACCACGTAGCACCGGCATGGTGATGCGACCCAAAACGCAAAACTTTCTTCCATCTTAGCAGGAATCTATGCATTTTCTAGAGACAATACAACCTTACAATCGCAAATTTAGAAGAATTCATTCATGCATTTAAGTGCAAAATACCCTTGGGACAACATAAAAAAAGACAAATAAATGTAATTTATAGCAACAAGACATTTAGATTTGATATCCTCATAACGGCTCTCGGTCTCGTTCATCTTTTTGTATGGGCCATGACAAAACTTTGACTTCTCTCTCTGGATTGATGTGTTGTCGCAGAATACCCCTACATTTTCTATTTTTAACATTTTGGAATTCTATTTTTTTGTAAATTAAAGGTACATTTTCCTTTTTTTTTTATTAAAAAACCATGGGGTTTTTTTGCACACTACATGTAAAGTTAAGAATGGTTAAGGTTAGAGTGCTCGTTATTGCTCATAGCTTTAATTACAGTTTCATTAATATAAAATTTGACTAAATCACTTGTTTGTTAGAATTCCTACGAAAATGTGGCTGTCACACACACTACCGAGAATGTAACACCTTGTAATAGCACATAATTGTCCATTTTTAGACATTTATATCAAGACATTTATAATTGCAGGTTTTTAGTAGGGGAGAGACAGACGACTGAAGGGCAGCAACACTGAAGAAAGCTCACATTTCACTCCCTTAGCAACTACACTGAGATTAAACGCTAATGTGGCCAGCAGCTAGTAGCCGAGGAAAGCCTGCAGTTTACATTTTTGGACTTTATTAATATATACACCTTTGCATTGTCTACAGGTTAGGAGAAAAAGACGTGGTCACTAATTTACACCTTAATTAATAAAGAACATGGCATCCAGAGTCATGAATCTTCTTTTGTAAAATTGCCTTCATAGCCTGGACAAATAGAACAAAGCTGAGCTGATTGCCATTGATATTTTTCACCCCCTGGTGCTGTGGAGGCTGATTAATCAAAGGCAGGCTGGAGAGGAGGCACAAACTCAGCCTGCTCTAATGCATATATCGTCGCTGTCCAATGAAAAACATGTATCTCCAAAAATCCAATTTTTCAGGAACACGAAAAAACACTTTTTCATAGGGAGTATCGTACACAATCAATCCAAAATTGACAGTGTGATTTGTCAGCTTTTCATTGTTAATTTAGATTTTAACTGCTGTGGGTAGATAGGGAGTTTTGCCCACATTCCATACATGAAAAAAAAGTGGAGATACATGTTTTTAATTGGACAGCGGAAATATGTCAATTAAATAGAAAAAAGAGAAATGTGAAGGTGCTTTTCTCTTTTCCTCTCTTTCATTGTCTCTTTGACACCTTCTCCCTCGTTCTCTCTTTTCTACCCCACTCCTGCTTTCTGTCTCTATTTAGCTCACACACAAGCACACACACACTGAGAGGAAATGGAGATTCAATTGCGTATCAGAATCCATAATATGTTCACAGAGCTCTTTTACAAGGCTTGTAGTTGTCAAAAAGCAGCACAATGTAAAATTAATGGGTAGCGAACACTCACTGTCAGTGGAGGTTTTTATTATTATTCATAATTAATGGAGCGAATAAACTGCACCACAGCCTGCATTCATGCCAAGATCTTATACACACAACATTTTTCACAAACATATTTCAAAATCAACAGGTTGGAGGAGGCCCAGCTGGAGCTGTGATTATATTTACCTTTTTATAAAGCTCTGATTAGATGTAATGATGGTGTTTTATAATACACATGAGCTCGAGGCATAAGTGCCTTTATTCAAGATAATCCAGAACAGGGGTCAGAAAAGGTCAACAGTGACACACCAGTGTTACATGAATTTTCGAAAGTTATATACTTTTCAGTACTACAATGTGGTAAACAATTCAATACTCTTACTTTTAATTCTTTATTTAAAGTCTTCACACTATACAGCCCTCACTGTACAATAAATCACACTGGCCTAACACATGTTGTGGCTGGTGAAGTGATCAAGTATTTGTATCCCATTCCAGATCAAACTGACAGTTATTACTATTTTCTGTCCTTTGGTCCTTTTGATACATGTTGAACCTTTGCTGAAGTTAATGTTAGCTAAATCAACAATCTGATGATGACCTGAAAAGACAAACTGACCGCAGGATGGCGACGGTAAAGACTGAATGACGAATGAAGGAATTGAGAGGCACGTTTCTACGGCTGAACAGTAGCAAATAATAGACATAATAATAGAATAGCCTCTTTCAAGTCTAACAGCCTAAAATGTGCTAGATTAAAAATAATACTGGATTAAAATACAAAACCAGCAGCAGTCCTAAGTATTTATCCTGTTACACGTGACGGAAAGTGTGCCCCCCACAAAGAAGGCAGTGGCGGGCGATAAGGCCGAGATGGATATCTGTATTCTATAGAGAGAGTGCACTCAGCCGATAGAGACTTCAAATAGGGGGCTTAGAGAACACACGGGGGGGACACACACAAATCCTGTCCTTTCCACTCTGTCTCTAGCGTAGCCTGGACGGATCCCATTACCTGCGCTTCAGTAACCCGAATTCCTCTCGGCCTGCTAAATAAATCATCCATATTGAAGATGAAGGCTAAATAAGAGGGACTCCAATTCAGCAACACTGAGGAAGATCGAGGAAATGATCGAGAAATGTTTAGATCATTAGTTGCAGGCATAATTAGGAAGCTATTGGCCCAATCTGTATGAAACAACAACTCTGTTTCAGTCTCGATCACTGCTACAAGCCAAAAATCTCAGAGAAACGCTGTGAGATCCAATTATTGCTCAATAGAAGATGGTATACAATGTAATACCGCACTGAAAAAAACAGACAACCTCTTGTTCCGTATTCAAATGACTGAACGTGGAATTTAATCCGCCAATTCATGTCAGAGAATAAGCAATAAACAATAAGATGTCATTTTAATTATCCACCTCCGTTTCAGGCTTTAGAGTGCTTCAGTTCCTTCTACACACAGCAAAGCAGAAACTCCTTTCCACGTATTACTATAATATTATTCTGTCAGACTCCCCATGAGCTCAGGATAGCAGCAGCAGAGTTCTCTGCATTTTTAATGTGGTTTTCTGAGGATATCAGAAAGCGTATTCTCTGTGGGATGGGGGGGGGGGGGGGGTAAAAATATCTCCGTTATCTTGTGTTTTAATGAGTTAAAAAGTCAAAGCTTCAGAAGAGATTTGAGCAGTGACGAGCTCTGCAGTAACCAAGGATCCTGCAGGAAAAACTTCTTTTTTTTTTTTTTTTTTGAGCATTTGCTACTGTCAAGACTCTGCCTACTATAAACGTGCATATTTAGGTTTTTTCATACAGATTGAGATGGAAGATTATATGATGAATATACTTAAATGGGATTTACTACATCAGGGATGGGCTACAATGTAACCGTGTTACATTTCTTAATAAAGAGTCCAATATAGTATAAACTTCACCAAAACCAGAAGCAAGTATCATAATGTATCAAACTGTAGTATCATTTGGTGATGTATAATGGTTCCCCTATTTAGTTGTAGGTGGGGCTGTAATTAGTGTTACTTAGCATCTACACGTACACTTTCCCTTTTTTTTCCCTCAGATGCATCATAGATGCTGTAGGGGTAATGGAGGAGAGAACCTGACTATGTGTGTATGCACTAATTTTTCATTACACAGATTTCCATGTCCCTGTAAAGGGTGTGGCTGATTCCTGGCGTCTTGCATTAGCCATCGAACCTGTTGATGTCTGCTACAACAGAATGTCAAGGTTTAGTGTTTTCTTTGCTCAAACACATAGAAAAATGAGCACAAAGGCTTGATGATTATCCAGTGATTTAAAATGAGTGGATTAGAGCTAGAAAAAAACATTGAACATGCAAAACTAAGGCCATTCAGGACATTCAGGCTGCCTATATCTGATCTCTACAGCATGCTTGAAGAGTTATGCCTGTCTGACTGGAACAGGATTGTAGAGTCCTGAATCTATTCAAAAATGGGATTAAAGGAAGACAGAAACGTGTAACTGAAGGAAATGCATTAAAACTAAGCACACACACCATCCTGTCTACTTTCTCTCGACTAAGCTTCGGATTTCTGAGGATGCTGAAACACGAATATCATTGTTTAGTAACAAAGAAAGTACTATGTACTTGATGTGAATGCGCATCGTCATATTGATTACCAAGAAGGATCAGTCTGAATTTTTACCCAATAAATGATCATGAATGATCACTGAGTAATCTGAGGCCTGGCCAGTGTAGATGCTTTTTCCAGCAGGCTTTGCTTCTCTAATTCAACCCCGGCCACTGGACAGAAAACAGATGCTCCCTAAATAAACTCTCCCACCCCGATCGAAGTCCAAGGCTCCAGACATCTGCTGTGTTCTCAACCATAAATATTTATTAAAGCGGAAAAAAAGAGAGGGATTGTTTAAACAGCTCCATTGTTAAATCCCTACACATAAATTAGCGAGCTGTTTTTTTCCTTTTGTACTTTTGCCGTTTGAGTGAAATGACAGTGAGAGCAGATTGTGAGCCCACACAGCAGACCTCAGCTCATAAACCTCCTGCTGTATAAAAAATACTCAATGTCTCAGAATCCACCGGTGAATACTAATGAGGAAAACACAACACGTTTCAGAGCGAGATCTCGAGCAATTCTTGTGGCTAAACTGCACCTCTGATTCACACCAGCTGAGTCATGAGAGCTCTGAATCACTGCTTTCTGGAGACACAACGCAATCCTTCAGCAAACACACCGACACACAATATGGCCAGCTTCATCTAGAGGGTTCGAGGAGACTCGGGCAACTCGGATAGGTGGTATTTTTAACCAAACGCAAGAGTGGGCACGCTATAAATGTCACTGAACAGCACCGAGTGTCTTGACCTGTGGAGGAAAATCCTTCTGGCTGAAAACTTCTTTTAAATCTAAATTCCTTTTTCTACAGTTCTGCATTCATAAGCACAGTGTGAACTGGGTGCACTCTGTTCTTTCAGAGTTTCTCAAGTTGTTCACTTTCTTACTTATATAACAATTCAAGACTTTTACAATCCAATAATAAGCTCAGGACAATTCCAGTAGCTTTGAGATCAACAGCATTTTTCTATCCCTAGCACAAAACTCTTGCTGGAGAGTTTTGCTGGAGTCCAGCTGTCAGAAAACAACATGCCAATTATTCCTGGATTGCATCTCAGCTAGTGCGAGATGTCACATTCCCCATCTATTGGAGTAGATGGACATTTAACTGGTATGTACAGACTCGATTGACTGCTCACACATCCTGTTTCCACTTCCATGCTCCGTTTCCAAGGCTTGTAGAGGAGCTTATTATCCTGCTCGCTCGATGGGATCGGAGTTCAGCGCTGTGGTCTGCTTCAGTGGTGCTTGTTGGATAAAAGAGTTTTTAGATTGTGAATATCTGGCAACCCCACAGCTCACTGAGCATGATGGAGGCCAGCTGACGTCTATAAGCCCCACTGCTCAAGTGATCGTTAATTGATCAGAACTGAAGGAAAACACATGTACACGTTTTCCCCCCCTCTCCAAGGAGATGCATCATGTTCAGCTCTATCTGGAGCACAGTGTCATTCAGAGGCTGCTGGGAAAAAGCAATGCAGCATGTCTGACAGAGCGAGAAATAGAAATGTGTGGTTTTTAGCTACTCTCTTTCTCTCTACATGTGAGCTGCTATGGGGAGAAAGATCCATGTTGCTAAGTAAACTCCTAAGTCCGAGCTCTTCCAGGGACCTAAACTGACATCAGTGAGCTGAAACTGTGTGGGCAGCTTCATACGCTCTTAGAAAAAAAGGTTATTCAAGGGTTCTTTGGATAGTTAAGGGCTTCCTAGCTTCCTAAAAGGGTTCTACTTGGAACCCTCTCTGAAAGGAAACAACTCTGTGTCCCGTGGGGCCTACGACCCTGTCCGGGTGGCAGCCCGGGGGCTGGCCCAGGGCTGGGAACCGGCGCTCCAGAGGCCGGACTCCCTCTGCGATGGACACCCGGAGCCCGGGGGCGGCGCCACGACCTCTTCCTCCTGCTCGGATGACGGAGGGACGTCGTCGTCCCCAAAGCACGGGGGCAGCGCCACGACCTCTTCCTCCTCGCCCTCTTGGGCATTTGGGACTTCGTCCCCGCCCTTTGCGGCGTTGGGGGGCTCCTCCACGCCGTCTATGGCGTCGGAGATGGTCTCCACGCCCTTCTCGGCGTTGGGGGGCTCCTCCACGCCGTCTATGGCATCGGGGACGGCCTCCGCGGTGTTGGGGGGCTCCTCCACGCCGTCTATGGCGCTGGGGCCTTCCTCCACGCTCTCTATGGCGTCGGGGACGGCCTTCGCGGCGTTGGGGGGCTCCACTGGGCGCGTGACACTCTGTTGTAGGGTTCTACATAAAACCTTTAAAGGTTTCCCCAGAGGGGCAATCTGAAGAGCTCTAAAAGTTCTAGATGTAATTTTTATTTATTTTTTTACAAGTATACTTTAGCTTATCCGTAATCAAATCCAGGGATAAACAACCCTGAGTTCCATGTTCAATTCTGATGAATGTGTAGCAGTTTCTCCAGTTGAACAAGTGCATCTCAAGTCACTCGATCCCAAAAGCGTCCATGTGTCCCTTTGCCTAATACACTTCAAAGGTGACCTGTAGGCAATCAAAAGTGACCTCTTTAGACGTCTTAATTTCTAGTGGAGCCCTGTTGAGTCCCAGCCAATAAGCTGAAGCTCTTACATAATGAAGTCACACAGTCCAGTTTTGTTACAGCTTTTAGGAAGATGAAATGTGATGCATGGCAAAATCCTCAGTGTTGATTTAACTACTAGTGTTTATTTGTGACTGTATGAGATCATTCAGCTCCAATCCAACATTGAGGAGGATTTTCAATTTTGTACTTCAATCTAGAAGTCACAGAATTACATTTACTGTGTAACAAAAGTTGAGCAGGACCTCCCCTGGTGAACCGTTTCTTTTTTTATGTGCTATGTATAGGCCTGGCACTGCGCTCTCATCGCACACCCCTCTCATCGTGCTGCACGTTCGGCTGAAATCCAAGAGTCCTTCATTTTTTATTCATGTGAGTGCTGGGCTGGATATAGCTGAGCTGACACAAACTCTCTCTCCTCCTCTCGCTCTGAAAGATTTATGTGTTATTTACATTCTACATGCATGTTATGACCAGTGTGGAAGTATAACATGATTAAATTATATTTACTGATGTACACAGGAACACAATAGTCTGGCCAGTGCAGCTAAGCTACCCAAAGGTTTCTATTTGCTGATCAACAATAATGACTCACTGCATTTAGATGCACTTGGACACAGATTAAGTGGCAGGTGAAGTGTCAACAGTTTAATGCTTATCAGGTGAACACAGTTCAAAGCCCAGAGGATTTATGAGCGCAGGACAATGAAGTGCAACCAGCATCAAATACAGTTTATTTAAGCGTTTACCAGACTGGACACGGCCCAGTCTCAACTGTGTAATCATCCTTATTCATGTATGCAGGAGTAGGGCATGGCGTATTAGGCAGACGGCCCATAAACCCATCTTTTCATTAGGATGTGATGCTCGTATCGTGAGCAGTTAATGCACCATCATAACCGTAGGTTACTGGCGCCCTTTTCTGGTAGTGCCTTTTTAATGTGGTTAATGTTCTTGCAATATGATAATGGGAGAATGAGGAGGTCCAATCAGAAATTAACATCATTACTGTGCCTTTAGCTAGCGGTGGCGCAGAGGCCACAAACATGGAGAAAAAAAAAAATGTTTGAATTGACCAAGCACTGCCAATGCATTAGCAATCCTAAGCCAATGCCTGTCTTAAAACAATACAAAAATACAGGGATGTTTAGACTACAGATGCTAATAAGATGATAGTAGGGCCAGTTAGCATGATTATGAGCTTTCAGGAGCTGTTAGCCACATTAGTATTTTTTGGGTGAAACCATCAGCCCTTTGAGAAATGAGTTTTCTGGAAAACGTGGCTCTACAGTTGTCACTCTGGTATTAGAAAGTAATCAATTACTGGTGGAATTGGTTAACATTATAAAACATTTTTAAGCCAGCATCTTTCAAAAGATTAATATACCATTTCTGCTTTTAGCACGTAAAAGTGTGCCATTACCGAAGGCTTGGTGAGTTTTGGAAATTAAAAGCCGAGATAAATATAGGCTGTGTCTGAAAAAGAGGCAGCTGCTTTGATGCCTTGCTGCCTCATAGGTCAGTGTCTTAGAAGGCACCATTGTAATAACTATGGAAGCATCTGAAAGGAAACGGTTTGAGATGCACTTCGAAGTCAACAATATGTTACAAGGTTGCCAAGATACCGACATAAGCTACCGGTCACTTAGCCCAAAAGTCTCTGAGGCTAGATGAAATAAAGTGCTGTTGTGGATAATAGAATGAATCGTCAGAACGTCAGAAACAATTGCAAGTAACTTATTTGTCCACAGATTGCTCCCTCTCCCCGGTGTTATTCGCCACCATTTTTGTCCAGACTGCTGGCGCACAGGATTATGAGATGTGTAGGACAGCAAAGAATACTACCTTCACAAACCGGCCAGGTGAAGGTATCTCAAAATTTAGCATTATATGCAAGCATTCAATTCGGACATGACTTAATGCCTTCCTGCCTCCAAATACTGTTTGAGTAGGCAGCATAACAGGTCATGTAATCAGATTCATAATCCTGCTTTATCGGCCACTTGCACATTCAAGGAATTATGTTATTAGGACTTGGTTATTAAGCTCTCATTGTGACTATAAACAAGATAACATGGACCTATATACAAACAACATTGGTAATATATATACATTTGCTATGTATAGAAGTGGATACTATACACAATATACTATATTATTCTTTTATATCCGAGCGTCCAGGTTCTTGGTCCAACGTAAGCAGCAGCTCATATCTGGTGTGAAAACATTCATCCTCTAAATTAGGCTGGGAATAGGACCGTTCTAAAAAAAAAAAATCACATACCGTTTCTCCCTCTGCTATTCTGGGAACGACTTTCAGTGATTCACAGTTTCATCCAGAGTTTATGAGCTGCCTTGTGCTATTCAGTTCTAATGGAGATGCAGCTTGTTGGGTTTCTCTCTCTCTCTCTCTCTCTCTCTCTCTCTCTCTCTCTGAGCTAGGAGGGGCTGAGATTAGATTTTGGGAATGGTGCTAGTGTGGAAATGAGAACTTCTGGGGGGAGAAGAGAGAGCTTTTACTCTTGCAGTGTTTTTCATCTGCCTTGTCCCAACTCTTCTCTATAGACAAAAAATGAGTGTAATATAACCTGCACATTGTAAAAATATACAATATATCAAAATATCTTTCCTAATTTCAGAAGGAAATGAGACAAAATAGCACAAGAATATAAACATAGAACTGAATGTCTTTTATTAAGAACACAAAACCATGCAGTGGCCATGTGGATTTGATGGACCGATGGACTAAGATCTGCTCTCAGATCGACAGTGCTTTAGTGAGATGTTTGAGAAAGGGTTGAAAGCTTGTCACTGCATACCAAAGCGACGTTTTTCCATCTAAGACTGCTGTGACACCTTTCACCCCTTTTAATCCAAAAGATGGGACCCAAACCGAGTGGGAATGAGTTTATGACCTCCAGATAGAGGGAATGTCTGTAAATATGTCTGAGCGGTTCTTTTAGTGAGACCAGTTCTAACTCCAATCATCAGTGAATTACAGATGAAGTAAAAAATGTCTGTCTGTGTTCTGTAGCTAGAGATTGTAATGGTGGTAGCAACTTTGAGATGCAAGACTCCTGATAACCCTGTTTTTTTGGTGCATCCATTTAACATTGTATTGCTGTACCTACTAAATGTTCAGTGGCTGTTTCATCGACTCGCCAGATTGATTCTTCATTTGTGCAGAAACATAGCAATAGCCTACTCCCCCCTTTCCAATCCCCTGCTTACAAAGACTTCTTCTTTTTTTTTAACACTGTATCACTGATTAAAACCTGGCTTGCCCAAAAACAAATTAATTCTATCAAGTATTTTGGGAAATCAGTATTAGCAGAGTAATTTAGCTCAGGACTTATTAAATGTCTGGAAAAGCAGCCCAAAGGGTCCAATGATTCAGAATCAGCTTTAATTACTTCCAACAGCAGCAACTTAAAGTTCTCGCATGACCCTGCTGCTTTTGTAAGGCTCAAAGCCTACAAAGTCCATTTCATTCACCAGAGCCTTTGGCTAGTTCTAAACTACGGGGATGAGTATTTCATTTATTCAGCCATGTAGAAATAGAGAGATACCTGCAACCAGCTCTGAAGACAGATGGCTTCACTCAATGCTGACCCCCACTGTGTCGACTGCAGAGAGAAACAAGATGGTGCAAATGGAAGAGAAAAGGAAAATCTACAATCTGGAAAAATACTGTGATTGAGAACTTCTAAATCTCCTGCCCTTCTGGCCAACATCGAACGAAGGCAAGCCACCCAGGCCCATATGAAAAGCTTTAGTCTGCTACACAAACAAAACACAACGTGTGCCAGCAAGAAATGACATGGTGCAAAACCGCTTCGCAATCGACATCACTATTTAACGGTAGAAAACATAGGCTTATGAGACGTACTGTAACTTCTTGTTAATAACAGAACAGCGGCGGTTATTTTACGTTTAAGGTCTGTCTGTGGATCGCAGACCACAGAAGCAAATTTTTGAGTCCATATCAGAGCTGATCTGAGTGGGCATGCCTTTATAATGTGGGGAATGTGCGCGGGTCTTTGAGTCCATATATGGAAGTCTTCAAGTAGGAAGACAGAAGTCATTGACATTCATATATTTACACACCCAACAATACCGTCGGCACGATGTGCGCAAATTACGTCAGCACAACATGGTTTCGATCACAGTTAATGCATGTTCATAATATTTCGCTTTTTATAGCTTAGACAAGTTGGAATATTTATTCATCTGGTCGTGCGCTACCCAGCTAAACGATGCTCCAAAAAAGTAGGTTGTGTCGATTAATCACGGAAGAAAAGTTGCGTGAAGGGAACTTGAGCTGAATCTGTTCACACACCACATGGCGAGAGTGTGGAGATTTAACTAATTATCCAAAGATCACCAGGAGGGGGTGCTGCTTTAAATGACACATTATACTCAAGAATGGTTGGAGACAGATGATAAAAATAAAAAAAAAACGACGTTGTGCCGATGTCTTCTCGATTAGCAAAATAGCTGTATGTTACATCATTGAGACCTAAGTGATGCACATCGTACCGACGTTTGTGTGCTATCTAGATAGATTTTGTTAGTCAGCTAACTACCATAAACTAACCTGACAGGATTTCTGAGATTTATAATCTTCACAGCTAACGTTAGTTAGATAGCTAACCTGAGCCAACCTGACAGGATTTCTAAGAGAACGGCACATATGTACATGCAAACCCTGCATACCCGGGCGGCACTCCACTGAATCCAGGTGTATTTTGTATAATGTATAATGTCACCACGTAATGGAGATATTAGCTTACATGTCCTAAGTTACAAGCCCTAAATCCTAAAGTAAGCTAAAGATAACATTATTTATTTACTGCAGAGAACAATTATGTGGAAATTATTATGAAGTGTTAGGCTATGGATAAGATCTGTTCAGATTGCAAGATGGTGTACACATGAAACAGCACCCAAAAAAACACTCCGAAAAAGAAATAAGCATAACCTGGAAGTCCCAATGAATGTAAACACAATGTTCATGTTTCCCTGCTCAGAGCTTTTCCTCAGCAGCTTCAACACTGTTTCTGTGATTTCTGATTGAAGCTTCAGGCACCAAAATCCATAAATAATTGCATGGTTGCCACCTTCACTGACACAGAGCTCACTTCAGAACTGACAATGACTCAACAGCAGATATGAGAAATCAAACCCGCCTTCTGTAACACACTTCACCTGCTCTCAATGCGCAGTGGCGGATATTGAGCCTTTAACACCGGACTTCTCGAGTGGAGGAAAGGAAATTATAGAAAAAGCACTTCAATCGAACATGCGCTTCTCATTAAAACTACACACCACTCAGAAACCTGAAAATGAGAGATGAGAAAAGATAAAGCAGATAAGACAAAGAGAACTCATCTTCTAAGTATAGGAAATAGGGAAATCTTTAGAGATAAGACCTTTAAAATGATTAGTTTTCCTTGCCTTCTTCGCCTGCTCTAAGATTACCATGATACATCCAGCACCGAAAAATCTTTTTACACACTGATACGAAGGCGACCCACACATTTACTGGCTTATAGCCTATATTAGATTCAGCAGCCAATCAATACGATTGGAGTCCAATACGAGTTCACACCCTCTTATACTCGGGCTAAACGGGATTTAACTAACTGTTCCTGTTCATGTTCTTGATGCTTTACATTTTTTCTCACCATGTAGCCTATAAATGACAATAAAAATTATTTATAACATTTTATTGCAGTAGCGAAGCTTAAGGCGTTATTTATATTTATTTATTGTTGTCATGCTTATATTGCGACATGGATAGATAGTTTAAAAAATTTGACAGAACCTGTTGGTTTGTTCAAATGGAACCGGTCGCTCTATGACATTTCTTCTGAAAACTATCATGGCCGGGACTTCCATGAGAAATTTTTTTTTTACAATGCAGTAGGCTACAAAGCTACAATGCAGTAGGCTACAACTCTATAGTATGTTAATAGTACATCACCGCTTGTACATAACATATTTGGCATACTATATTGGCACAATATTGAATACGGTAGTATGCAGTTTGGGACAAAAAGCAAACTGAACTGTGAATGTTATACGTGTATATATATATATATATATATATATATATGTGCTCTCGGTTTCTGACAATCACAATCGTGTAGTGTATGACTGCTTCCGTATAACTATCAGGTAAACTGTCTCATTAAGTGTGCATGGGCACACGTTCTCCCAACGCCATAACCTCGTTGGATCTCGTGCAGTGTACGCCTGTCGTAAGTCTTTTATACAGACAATGTAAAGGCACATTGACAAAGGAAACGAGATGTAACCAGAACCACAATCTTAAGGGTAGGCTATTGGTATGTGGGGGGACTGATTGTGTTACAGTTACTGTGTTGGGTGTTGTAAGCTGGGTAAAAATAAATAGTGTTAATCTTAGAGTTGAATAAATATTTAATTGCTAAAATGTTTAGCTAACCATTTAATATGTGATTAAAAACAGGCAATATCCTGGTGTGCTGTATTACATAGAGAGCAAGCAAACGTTTTTCATGTGTTTTAGTCGAAAGTTCAACCAGACTGTAAGAGAAATCATTCGATGGACTTTGTAACGCAGCAATATTCCGCCCCTCTGCCCTCAAACACAATTAGTTTAAGGTCAGAACTTTTGGTTCAGTGTAATTTAATGTGATCGATATCCAGCAGGCAGCACCATGTAGACAGCAACTGTTATTTTTAACATGAAAGAAAGTTCGCTCTTTCTTTCTTCATGTCGTTTTCTCTCTGCTGCTGTCTGTCTCTTCCCTAGAGGATGGAGAAATGGACTAGGCCAAGTCACATGTTATAAATGAGGTCAGACAGGAAACTCGATGAACCATGCCACCGTCCCCAAATACTGTACACACTCCCAAATGAGTCACGGCTCCAATCTAATGCCCAGTGAATGAGTTTCCACACGACCGCCTACATATAGGAAATCGTAATATTAACTTCACACGGCGTGGAAGAATAAATAATCAATTAGTCACATGTAAAATTGGACGGCAAACTGGAAGTGGGGAGGAGGTAACGGGTGTTTGATGATTCATCGATTGCAGAATTCTGCGAAAAAAACTCTCTGATGGGCTGAGTGGTGTTTATTGTGCTATTGATAGAATACATTGAGTAAAACAGAAAAAGCCCTTCAGGATATCCGGTACCTTTCCAGTGTCCAGGGAGCAGAGTTCTGGTTCAGAGTCTGCAGGCGTATGATGAAGAAATCATTTCACCTGCAGTAATGAAGAGGAAAGTGTTGAATTATACATTCAATCCCTCAGCGTGAATAATATCATCGGCAGGATTAAAAGGCGTAAAATGAAAGAGCTCAGCGCGAGAGGTGCAGGAAGACTTTTAAACAGAAGTCACCTGTCATGGTGTTCCTCATTAATTAGTCAGTTTGAGCGGGGGAAACCCCCAATGAATGGCACCAAGAAAGAGGGAAGAAGTCTCCTAACCTTCAATTAGATGTTAAAATAGAGAAGATATTATAGACGATTACTGATGAACAGACAGAAATCTCTCCTTTGTTCTTCAAGGACACACAGCCAAGAAACAAACATAAGAAACAACCCTGTTCTCTTACATTCCTTAATTAAATCTTCTTTCCTTTTCTTCCTCTTTCTCTATCACGATCCCTGTCCCTATTTTTATCTTTCTTAATCTGTCCCATTTCGCTCCCTTTATCTCTGAATCACTCTAAAGTTGATTTAAACAGAGTTACCCCTTCATGACGTATTATTCATCAGGTTCTTTTTTTCTTTGAGACTGAGTTCAGTCGGATTCATAATCTCACTAATCACTTGGTTCAGTAGAGTGAAGTGAGAATCAATCGTCGTGAATAAAAACAAAAGGGCCAATGAACAGCAGCCCTAGCTGGAGAACAGACCAGAAGGAAAAACTTCTCGCTTCTAGACCAAGGGCCAACACTTTCACCAAGGCTGAGAGGGAGAGAGAGAGAAAGAGAGAAAGAGGACAGGACATCATGCTCTTAGAGTGATGGAAGTGCAAATACACAGCACTTGTGAACAGAAGGTGTCACGCTGCAGGAGGAAGAGAGAGGGAGAGAGAGACAAGAACACACTACAATGTGCCTTTTTTTGGAAGGATGACAGGTGCAGGTCACAGAAGACAGGCATGCAGACTGACAGAGCACGGACTGGACGTGCTGTCTCTAAAACACATTTAAAATAAATAATTTAAATAGAGCGATGGCCACTGGGTATCACTCGACCCTGACAGCCCCAAGTTTGGGTGTGTTTCTGAAAACTTTATAACTAGAAAGCACATCTTACTTCTCATACCCTTGAGTGAGAAAAGATAAACCTGATCTCATGAAAAATTCATTTTGTATACGTTTGAATGTGGTTGGAATTTGTTTTGTTTGATTTGATACGAATAAAAAGTGTGTGAATGCAAACGACGTCCCTAGCCAAAACCTTAACCTTCGTAACTTTTCATATGAATTGAGTCGTGCGAATTGTTCCGAATTCGCAAGCTTGAGACCATGCTGAAGACAACAGTACACTCTAAAAGGTTTGTCTCTGTTAGAACCTCTTTAGAATGCTAGAACTGCTATCCATTTACATAACCCTTTTTCCAAAGAGTGTACTATCTCTAGATGACTGAGAACATGTGGGAAACTTGGGGCTTTGACTGGACACCAAACGCCACTATGCTACACACTAGAATAGAATTCTATTTTATTGTCACATATTCATATACAAGTACAGTAAAATTCATTCTTCACATATACCAGCATGTTGGTAAGCTGGGGTCAGAGCACAGGGTCAGCCATGATACAGCACCCCTGGAGCAGGGAGGGTTTGCTGAAGGGCCCAACATTGGCACAGCTTGGCGGTGCTGAGGCTTGAACCCACGATCAATAGCCCAGTGCCGTAACCACTGAGCCACCACTCCCATTACAGTAAGGGAGGGATAAATGATGGAGAGGGAACAGGGTGTACAGGTGAACAAGGTCATGATGACCAACCCTGCTAATGGCTGCTTCTAGGAAAGAACTAGACAGGAAATTGAATTCCTGACAACACAAGATCCAGTGTGAGAGAAAACCAGTGTGTTAGAAGAGAGGAAGAAATCAACTTATTTTGAGGGGTAGCGGTGGAGACATGTGTTAAAAATTTAGAACACATGTGGACACACTGTTGCGCTCCATATGCTTGGTTGGTTTTTATTTCTTTATTTAATTAACTCTGCAGGCTACCTCACTATCTTGATACAATTTGCATGAAATACAGTACTGCTGAGGGCGTAGGTTTTAAACGCAGCCAAGGACACTATGGGTGGTGTAACAGCCTCCGTCTGCTGTGTCCTCATCCTGTGTCATTTCTCAGTCCTCTTTTCAGCAGCACCATGTGTGTTTTAAGGATGATGGCTCAGGATTATGGAAACAGAGGGGGGTTAGTGTGGCAGAACACATGGTGTTGTTTCGGCAATGATGAATCTTTCACAAATTAGCATCTCAGAACAAACTCCACTCTGAGCTGGACAGCTGCTCCTCGATCTTCACTCCCACCTGCTCAGACAAACATCATCTGAAAAGGTCATCAGGTTACTGCAGGGGGGGGTCAGGATTCTCTTTTTGGAGTTTGTTCAGCTAGGCTGCTTTGCTGATCACCAGAAATGCTCTCACTAGTGCTTGCTAGCTGTGTTTGGCTGATTTCCTGGGATAACAAAAGAAATGGAGCTTTTGGTTAACTAAAACCTGGATTAGTGGGTGCTTACCTTGACCTTGACAGAGTTCTTCATGAGGCAGAGTTGGTGTAGTTGATTGGATCGGAGTGAACGATGACACGTACTGGGATGATAGGCTGTGTTGGATCTTTTGTTAATTTCTTGATATCTTGTCATCCAACTCCTCTCCTAAGGAAAGAACACAAGCAGGCAAAGCGATCTTGACAAGGAAAACACAGTTTTTTGAAGCTTCAGTCTGCTGCACAGTGTGACTTCTCAGGTTTGGACCAATAAAAAATCTTTTTATAGCTTTTGTGTAGCCTGGTCTTCCTTATGCACTACAAAGACATTTAGCATCAGTGTACATTGTATCAACCTTATGACCTTTCTTTCTTAGAGAAATTTGGGAGCCACGTGTCTGCCTAAACTGAACAAATATACATTTCATCATCTGAGAGTGAAGGATCAGGACAGCACTGTTACACCAAGATAAACAGACATAAATGTAAAGAGAGGTACAAACACTTTACGTCAGAATTCAACTGAGGGACCAAAAATGTGAGAGCAGTCATTTTGATTAGTTCCATAATACTGGGCAAAAATTAAGTAATCTTTACGTGTTTCTACCGCAGCCAAATACTTTTTAGGTTTAATATGGCACGTGTTAGACACACTTATAACTTTTCAAATCTCTTCCTTGAACTTTAGGGTGTGGGAGTGGGGGGAACCAATTGCTAACCATACAATGCAGTAGACCTAGTCACTAGTGAAATATTGAATACACAACCAAAAGATTTAAAATTAACATCTGGAGCATTTATCAAAATTATTCAAGCCTCCTTGAAAGGTTCACATTCATAGAACTTCAATAAAATATCTAAAAAGCTGGTTTATAGTGTTATTGCTGGTCAGTTTGGGTTTTTTATCGTTTGGTCCACAATTAGGTGAAACTGCACAACGTTTAATGTGAATATAATAAAAGTTCAGAGTCTTTCATTGTGAAATTCCCGCTAAATGTTTTTCGCTCCACCCACTTGGTCAGCGAAGTGCAGCTGCTTTAAATACGGAAAATTCTGGAAAACTCCACAACAGAACGACTCCACACAGCTGTGGAAAATTCAGCTCCTGATGGTGACTTGGGGAAAAAAAGAGAAAGAAATAATGTAAAGTGTACTCATATTTAATGTTAGTCACCAGTATCAGTCAGAAATCCCAACAGACTCACACTTTTGAAGTTAGTCCATGTATATGAGACATTTTAGACATTTTTGCCATTGGAATGATAAATTAGTCATGGCTATGCAAACACTAGCATGTCTCATTTAGACAGATTTGCTGACTGAATTTTTAATTCATGTGCACTGTATGGTTGCCAAACTCATTGCATATGAGGTTGTTTTTTTTGTTATATTTGCTTTTTCATTCTATTTTGAAATGTAATATGTATCCAGTTTGTTGATTATGGGTTAGGCTACATTTCTTTCAACAAGCTAGGCTGACGTGGTGCTTTTTGTCAGTCTGATGGATTATAATTCAGGCATAAGTCCAATTAGAGCAGGAAAGCCAGCCCCGCTTGTGTTTTCTCATTTGTTAGCAAGTGTCAGGAGCAGCAGATGTGGTGCAGAGGGACAGTAGATCTGGCCGTGGTGCTCAGCTCTCGCTGTTTTTGGTCGTCATCATCCAGAATCCCTGTTGGCAGATTTTGTCTGCTCAGTACGAATATTAATTGTCCCGGTGGTCTTCATGGGTTCTTCTAAACACAACGTATGCTCTCTGAGGACTTCTGTCTGGCTACAGGCTTCTTATGCACACACACCTCATATGTATCAATACACCTTAAACATGGAGTAATAAGAAAACAAATGGCCATTTGGTTCTGTGAATCCATACTAGAAGTTTTTTTTTCTCAGGCATGGATATAATGCTTTTGATGGGCTGTAAGAAATTTTAATACCATCAAAATATCACCTTGGAAATGTTTTAATAAAGTCAGACAGAGAGGGTGTGTTTTATTTTCCATCCTCTCTCCTCCTTTTCCATCCCAATTCATATATTTGTTCATTTTAACAATTGTTTATCGCTTCTTTGTGTGTTTTGTGAAGTGGCAGTGTGAAGAGCATTTTCTCTTAATTAGTGAGCCGCTGATTTGTCTGAGTTCTCAGCTGTGTAGGAAATATTGCAAGCCGTGCCAGGCCGCGTGTGTCGCAATAATTATTCTGGAGCATGCTAGGGCTCTGGAAAGCTTCATAAATAAGGGAGGCCAACAAATAAAGCTATGAAAATGATGAGAATATCAGTTGACGAATGCATAATTACATAGCGGGCTCTGAAGAAGCTCTGAAATCTATATGCGGTCCGTTTGTGGCACTCAATAATTAATTGATCAGTTGGTGCTATGCATACACTATATTTATATAATACACAGCTGCCACATCTATCTCTCTGTACTCTGTGAATAATTGACCCATAATGACGATCCGTTTCATAGTGAGAGTGCTGATGTAGCATCAACTCTGTATAACTAAATTCAATAGCATGGAAAAGGGGAAAATCTGATCCACACCCATTTTCATTGTTCTTATCCTATACCAGCTTACAGAATGGCTTGGTACCAAAAAACACAACATATTATAAGCTTTACGGAGCAAATGGTGGGCGCCAATTTTAACGCTTAAGCCTACGCTGTTGCTCAAGCAGCTAATGTCCATCCCTTGTTGAATATCATCAACCAATAACAAATAGTTTCTGTTACGTCCAATCACAGATCGACTTCAGAGTTCCCCAGAACAAGAGTGATTGAGTTCCAACTAGTACAGTACGTTATCTTATTTGTTCGTATAATTGTGATAAGCCTCCTTTACTGTTTGGGTCTACGTAATCTATTATTAACATTGGCGAATACCGTTTGCATCTGTGGATAATCTGCACATGAAGGGGGTTTGAAAGGGTCAGTGCTTCTTGTTTCTACAGTAATCAAACCAGAATGTGTTAGTGGCTGAATAAAACTGAAGCTCAAGCGAATACTGATCCTTTGGGGCTCAGACTAGCGAACATCAACCTGGCTGTGATTTTCAATTAGGAGGCAGAAACTAACACAGAAAGGCATTTTCAGGTGAAACCATGTGCTGACCGCAGAAGGAAAACACCCTAAATGCAGAAAGGGCTGCTTTTCTCATCAGCTTCTTGTAACAATTTCTATTAACTCGAGTTGTACACTGATGGTAACAATGAAAAACTTTTGCCTCCACTGTGGAATAGGCTTATTGTTTCCAGAAAAAATTGGAATATACGTAATGTGCAGTCAGTGGCAATTTGCTTTTTTAAAAATCAAATTCAGCATTAACTAAGCATTTGCCTTGAAGGATCAGATAAAAGGGGTTTTGAGGAAAAAGCACACATGAAAAAAACAAATACAGAGCCAAAATAGATTTTAATATCAGAGCTAATATAGACTTTATTCATAACAGCACACTGTTATCACTGAGGCTTTTATCGTCATGGCTTTGTGTGTGATTTACAAACACAAATCAAGGCATTTCGTTTGTCTGTGAAATTTGATCCCATTCTTATGTACGTCTATTAAGCTTCTCATTTTCTGCATTACTGTAATGTTGAATCCAAATTTGCTTCTCCCTCCGTCAGTTCAGAAGTGTTTAGAGCGTTAACTATCCAATACTCTGTTACAAACACCAGTGTGTAACAGCGGGGTGGCCTTTCCTGTTTCATGGCCTGTCACAGTCGGCGCCCTTGTACACAAGAGAAACACAGAGAGAGAGAGAAAAGGAGAAGGGAGAAAGAACAGAGTTTCTGAAGGATAAGGGAGATCCAGACAATGCATGCGCACACACACAGCATTAACATCCGAATATAGACCGTAGACATTGGGAATCAATATGCAACAACCTTTAAACCACATACCCGCTTCCTTCTGTGGTAGGGGAGAGGCAGAGAGAAGGTTAGAGTCTCTGCCCTGGTCTCCTCGTCCTTGCTGCTAATTTAACCAAAGGGTCGCTGCCTTTTATTGGTGTCAGCGCTATGCATATTTGAAAAGCCTTTTAGGACGATGTGAAAGCAAGTGTCTGAGTATTTTTTGCGCTTGGCATTTGTGTCTGTGCTGCACAAAGCACCATGCTGCCTTCAGAAGCTCTTTTTTGTGGGAGATTGGAGGCTTTTCAGTGGCTCAAATGTCACACACACGCACACGATGGTGTAAAAGTGCCATCATTATCCCGAAAGCCTTGAGTAAAGGCTTCCTTCACTTTTTACAGTAAAAAACCTGCTCATGAGCATCACAGCGGGAGGTGGAGAGGGCAAGCTCTGTGTTGAGCTCATACAGAGAAACTGAACTCTAACGGTACATGCACACTGCACGCGACGTAAATATCGCTCTTTGCTTCCCGCTTGACATGCGCGCGGCATGAGAGCTTGATGGACGTGTCTGTCTGCAATGCAGCTTGCAGACTAACTTAATTATGAAATTATGAAAGGATTTCAATAAAATTAATTTTATTAATCACTTCAACTTGGTTCTAAAAACAGACTGCTTGAACTGACTATTTTATTAGGTTTAATACCCTAATATAAAGTCAAAATTATTTGTATATTTATGTCGGAGGCTTACGTAGAACTTCTTTTATTTTTGTCTTTAAAAATTTAGTTTGGGGTCATACAAGATGGGGAACCCCGTAGCTGCTATTATTAACTTATCGTCCATGTTTTTATGGGGAACAAAGGACAGACGGAACTATCTATCTGACTCTCGTATGGTCCGACAACAGAAGCTTGCCCACTGAGTACCGATTGGTCAGCGCTACGTGCTTTTTGTTCCACATTTACACACCAGTCATTTTTACACACTATTATTTTAACTTGTTACTCTTAAATCACACAGACCTGCACATTATCTCTGTAACATAAAAATGATATTTAAACATTTATTGTTATAAGAGAAATTTACCTGAACAGAACAGTAGGTTCAAGCCTGAAGATAAAGAGCTGACTGGAACATGGTGACATTCCCAGCAGATTCAGCGACATTATATTCACAATAAGCAATTCCATTTCAAACCTCTCAGGTCGTTTTTCGTGTGTGGCACAAAACGATCTGCTACACAGCCCCCCAGTAGCAGACGCAATAACACACTGACTGACAGCTTTCATATGTTCTCTCTATCAGCACTAAAAACGCATGGGGGTTTGAGCGCGGCGTTTTGAGCCGAGGGCCTTCGGTGCCTGGTTCCAGGTCTGCCACCAAAGTAATGAACACCCCCGCCGATTTATAGAAAACAGCTGCAAAGTCGTCACAGTGTGTGTCAATCAGCCGAGTAACAGCCTGTGACCTCCCTGCATGAACTCGCGTGTGTGTGTGTGTGTGTGTGTGTGTGTGTTACAACGTGTTAGTGGTGTCACTGTAATTACACTGTAGCACGAGGTTCTGCTCAGAGAAAGCACTTAAGAGAACAACCGCAGAAACATAAGTGGCCTTTCAAGGAAACGCTGCTTCCTGCGGAGGAAACCCCTGTCATTTCCCATCATTCCAGTCACTTTTAAGGGCACTAGATGTAATGGTGATGGCCGTGCTGTATATGAGGATCACTTGAACTGTTGAATAAGGTCATGTAATTGTGTGCGGTTGAGTTGAACACTGTTGTTATAGTTTGACACAACTGAAGAGTGCAGCAAAAAGCTTGTCTCGCTCGTGTTGCTCGGCCTGCAGGAAAACAAGGATGAAGTGAACGCGAGAGCACAATGTGTCCGCTAAACAGTGCACAATAGCAGTAATTCATATGGGACCCAAGTCATCCTCTCCTTCCCACCATCAGAGACTCAGGTTGCTACGTGGATCTCGGCAGGTCTGGCAGACATTTCATTATGGATGGTAGCCCATCATCTAAAGCTGAACCTAGCAAGACTGAGCTGCTATATATTTCTGTAAATGCATGCTTTGCACCTTGATCTTGCCATCCTCTTTGAGAACTACGTGATCACTCCTTCTGAAAAGGCAGGTTATCTTGTTGTGGTATTGGATGATTTATTGTTCTGTGCTTATGTTGCTAACCTAACTCGGTCATGCAGGTTTCTACTGTACGTCATTAGAAGGATTCAGCCATTTCTCTCCAAAGATCACACACAGGTGCTTGTTCAGTTCCTTTTCATCTTAAGACCTGATCACTTGCTTGCTTGCTGCTGGATTTTTCGTTTATGCCGTAGGAGTTTTCAGCTACAATTATGACACAAACCTCTCGGTTTTACAGGGATAAGTTCCCATTGGTTAGTGAGTTATAGTGATGCAGGTTTTCCAGTAATGGTATTCAGTTCATGGCTGAGGTCAAGACAAAATTATCAAAGGCAAGAGTGCAGACAGACAAGCAGGGGTCAAAACTAGAAACAAACCGATCCTGGCTGCAGCTTTTCACATACACGACTTCACAAACACACAAGGAGGCATAGAGAATAAAAATGCACAGACTAATGAGGGGAAATGTGCAACATGGGAACACACAAATAAAAGGATCCAATCAGTGGAGAAAGAATTAACGAGAATACGAAATTAAGACTAAATAAGGCAAGTGGAAGACAAAAAGGGTCAGATGGTTTCCAAAGCATGGTGGCTCATAAAAGTCACATTCAGGGTGGACATGGCAGATTAACACTCTTCCTGTGTGAATGCTAATCAGGTACTTCTCACCCCATGACTGACAACTGCTGCAATCTGGGAACTGGCTACAGCTGCACTGGGCAAAAGGAAGAGAATAAAAAAGTAAAGGCTGCTGAAAGGGCGGCAAGTGAAAAAGGACCGCAGAGCCTTGAGGGATGTAGCAGCCAAAAACAAGCGCAAAAAGTCGGAAGGGAGATGAAGGAGGGAGAGATACTGAAGAAAAGACTGAGGGAGATGGGGCAGCTGGAGGGCAAAGAGAGGGAGCGCTGTTTGCAGTGGCCTTGTGAACATGCCTGAGACCTGACACTCTCCTCTAGAGAGAGAGAGAGAGATATGGAGTTATTTCAAGTATACTTGGCAATATTGGGCTTATAAAGCGAGTATCAGTGACTTATGTACCTTGTGTATTGTGTACCAATGTTGTTAGTGTTCTGTTGTTTACCTGTCGTGCATTTGTTGCATACATTACTTGTATGTTTGTTTGTTCAGGCACTTTGTAATCGTTTTGGCAGGGCTGTGAGGAAAATGGTCATGCCAATAATTCAAATTTTGAATTTGAGAGAGATCGTTGGACAGCCTCTGTCCAAATTCAGACACTCGCTGACGTTTAGTGACAGGAAATCAATCTGGATCAGGCCGTGAGGGTTGGTGGGGGGCAAAAATCCCATCTCAGAGAGAGAGAGAGAGAGACTCTGTGAAATGTTTCTCACTCTCTCTGTCTCTTTCTCTTTCAGAAAACAGTGTTGTGCTGGACTGACTCTTGTTTACGGTATTCTGCAAAAATTGCCTTCACTGTCGCCTTTCTTTCTGTTGCTGCTGGCTTTTTCGCTTATGCTGTTGGAGTTTTCAGCTACGATTATGACACAAACCTCTCTATTTTACAGGGATAAGTTACCATTGGTTAGTGAGTTATGGAGTGATTGATTAATTCCTCGGATGTAGGAAGTGTACCAGTGGCACCAGTTTTGTTTTATTGCATCTACACTAAAAGCAGAGGGGAGCCGAATAAGACACGCCAAGAAAATGCTAAACCAGCCATGCAAAGATGCTTTAGCTAGCCAACATGATGTACGGGAAGTTTGCTCATTCGCTTTAGTTTATAAACTGGGCTAGCTGCCTTTGTTACGGTTGTATGATTTTTAAAAAGGTCATTCCCCACCCCCGGGCAGCACGGTGGAGCAGCAGGTAGTGTTGGAGCCTTATAGCTCCAGGGTCCGGGGTTTTATTTTGAGCTCAGGTTAATGTCTGTGTGGAGCAGTTACTGAAGGTGAATGAATTCATTTTCACTATTCAATGAATCCTGGCCAGATGAAGTTCATGTAACAAATACTTTAGATATGGTTGTCAATATCGGATTATACCACTTCTAATTAAGGCTATTTTGACTTATTAATACATACATACAGTATTTAAACTTCGGTATCAGATTATTTTCTGTGTATTCAACATGAATAAAGAGCAGAAGAAGGACATAAGGGAAATTCTGGATAAAAAAAGAAAGTTTATCAAGTTTAAATACCTTGCTGTTGGAACAGCAGGTGACGTTTTCTCCTGATCAGCACTCAGTGGTTTCACACCAACATACACCACTCTGTGATCAGTCTCATAACAGTCTCATGTCCTTTTGATGAATTACTTTATTTCAGCTACTCGCAACTAATTCTGTGATTTGCCCATAGGTGATGCTTTTATACATTTCATCTTGACAGGGCTTTACTTTAGGTGTTCACTGTTACCAAAATTTACAGTTTGGCATTCATGAATTCGTTAATTTATTCCTTGTCGATTGATTATATGAACATAAAACAATATAGCCTGGGTTTTTTTTGGTGAGCATTTGTATATATTACTTTTGTTTTAATACAATGCAATTACAATATTAAAAATTTGTTCCAACTGGTGCACTGCATATTGTTCTGAGTGATGAACTACCAAATTTGTTAACTCAATATTTCTCCATGAGTTATTTATTCAATTATAAGTCATTTATTTTCATTTCATAGATGTGAAACTACATCTTAATTGGTTTCCCATTTAGATCTTACTCTGTAAGCAACTGATTTTGAGAACAGAGTATTGATGGAGGGAGACAAACGAGTGCAGTGTGGAAACTGAAGTTATTGATTTTATTGTTAAAAACAATTAAACTGCCTAAAATTGCCATCACAACCAACAGAAGCATCTATTATAATGCCCCTAGAGGGATCCAATCAGATATTGCCAGGAAGCCATCCACATCACTTGTTGGTTTCTGTACAAAAATGAGAAAAATGTTTAGTCTGTAAATAATATTTCTCAGTTCGAGGCCACGTTGATTCAAAAATATAAACAGCACATTCCAAACTCAAATATTGCTAAAAGGAAGGATGTTTCTTAAACTGTGCAACTTCTTGTGAAGTACTCACAGCACTGGTAGAGTCTGTTGAGTCTGATGATGTCATTTTGGCTCATCTCGGTGGCCTGGCCGAAGGACACATTGGCGTCAGGGATAGGGATCATGGTGGGCAGGCCATTTTTAGAGAAGGCAGTTCTGAAATACCAAATAACAAAGTCAGTATTTCATGTTGTCACATATAAATTCCAATCATTTAAAAGCTGGTGTTAAATTAAAATATTATGTTAATGTTAAACAAATATTAAATATGGGAAATGGGTTGCGTAGTTGTTTGGTGATTGACTGACTTGAAGTACTGCATGACGGAGTTGTAGTCGTAGGGAGTTCCCTGATTCAGAGTGGCCTTCTTGTTGAAGTTGTGCTCCTTGCCTGATGAGGAAACAAACCCACCCCAATTTTTTTTTTTAATCAGTAAATTCAACCCACAAAGAGTTCTTATGACCTTATGAATAAGATATACACAGTTGGCTGAAAAAGGTGCCTTCTATTATAAATATGTCACTACAGTCTGAGTGCATAAATCCTGGGCCTGTACCCTCCGTAATGTTCTCCCAAGCGACACGGATGTAGTCGTCACGGTCACTGCGGGTCTGTTCATGATTAAAGCCCAGAGCATGAAGAAGCTCATGCTGGACGGTATCATGATAGATACAGCCGCTGCGGGACAGGGACACCGTCTGCACCTTACCAATGCGTCCAATGTAGGAGTAGCATCTGTAAAAAAGAATATAATTTAACAATTACACTTCACAAAAACCATAGAAATGTTGGTTTTTAGTTTAACCCTAATCAACATTTTTATATTAGCTCCTGTCATGTTAATGTGCTCGCCTTCTGTATATGTTGTTTATTCTGCAACAGAAAATTAAGCTACATTAAGTAAATGATCCTTTCAAATGTTAAGGATCTAAACCGATTTACAATTTGTGTAATATAACAGTGAGGCTACATTTCATCAGAGACTGGTTGAAAATATGAACTTCTATACGAACTAAAATAAGATAAATGTGTAAGTCCAATTGTCATCCTAACCGTGCGTATAATTGTAACGCATACCCATTGAGAGACTCAATTCTGATATAATCCTTCTCATTGGAGCGTGGTGTGAAGCGGATACAGGTGATGGAGGAGAAGGAGTCCAGACCACGCTGGATAATCTGCCGCTCACGATCAGCTGAAGGTGTACAGGGCAGATGTCAATAAATATAATCTATTTGGTCAGTCACCGTCACAGTCACAATGCGAATATAAATGCGCAATGTTAAGTAATATTATTATTGCACTGATAGTTCAGTTGATGTCAGTTTGGCACCATCAGACTGCAAATGAGTCAAAATCAGCTCAGTGTACAGTATCTGAAATCTGTTTACATCTTGGACATACTGTATTGATTTACGATCAGGTAGGGCACATAGACTTTGCCGTCACTCGACTTTGGCCACATGCAACCACGGGAGGTGCAGGGATCAGCATTTCTCTCGTTGTCATCATTAACAGCAATGTCCCCTTCAATCACCTCCGGGTCATCAATGCCACGAACTACGCATGGAATAGAGAGTTTCCATTACAAATTTCATAATATTCATTCTTTTTTCAAATATAATTATCACCGCTTTAGGAATAATTTAATTGTGCATTATTTTTTTCAAGACCAGTGTTAGACTTTGTAATGGTAACATTTAAACAAACAAATAACTATATATTGGTACAAGTAAAGTTACAGATGCTGTCATAAAGGTCTCGTATTGTAATATGCTGCACAATTACAATGGTAGAATTTGCAAGAGAGAGTATTTTTGTGCTTATGTGTGCACATACTGATGTTGCTGTTCGCTCTCTCGATCCGCTCTCCCACAGATAACTCCGCAAGGGGGTCCTCAATAGCTATCGGACAAAACATCAGCACAGCGAAAAGCTCATTACGTAGATTCGGTGTTAAAAGCCTTTCCCATTCAGAAGGCAGCTGCCCTATGATGATCCTTATTTTAGCATCACCACATGTATCCTTCTCAGTGATCCCATAATTCAAGGAGTTCAACGAATGTTTTGAGAGACATTGCAGGCCAAACTGTCGCTCCCATTGGGAACCATGGTAACGTGTAAATGAATTGCTTGTCTCGTAGCGAACAGTCATATTTGTGTTCGTACAGTGCCAGAAATCGTTCCATGCTTTAAAATAAACTAGCTAATGTAACAACCTCAAGGCTGATGTAGCTAGCTTATGCAGCTGACTTGATAGTTAGCCTTAGTTAACTAGCTAGCTACTGTAGATAGCTATGTTTTTCAATTACCAATCAAAAGTAGCCTAGTTGTTTAGCACCAGAAAAATTGCTGCTGCTAATGTTGGGACCAGGCGGCACGGTGGTGCAGTGGGGAGCGTTGCCGCCTCACAGCTCCAGGGTCCCGGGTTTAACCCTGAGCTCGGGTTACTGGCTGTACAGTGTTTTGCATGTTCTCTTCATGTTTGCATGGGTTTCCTCCGGGTACTCGGGTTTCCTCCCACCTCTCAAAAACATGCCTGTGTGTGTGCGTGATGCAATGGACTGGCGTCCCATCCAGGGCG
This sequence comes from Olivaichthys viedmensis, assembly GCA_028565825.1. NCBI lineage: Eukaryota > Metazoa > Chordata > Actinopteri > Siluriformes > Diplomystidae > Olivaichthys > Olivaichthys viedmensis. The sequence goes on along the minus strand of JAOUQW010000030.1, from coordinate 2,395,712 downwards.
TATTCGCGCCTTGCACCCAGTGTTCACGGGATGGGATCCGGTTCCATCGCAACCCTGGCGGTTGCTGTGGTTACTAAAGATGAATGAATTAATACTGTGGGATCCATCCTCAATTAAGCCAATGAACTACGTGGAGATGGTGTATGACTACGATGCCAGTTGAGGTTTCTTTTTGGTTAAAATGCTGTTCAGTGAGACGGGTACCTTTTTTGAAGGATGCAGCTACTAAGGAAGATGCCTCCAGAATGGAACGCGACAAATCTTTAATTAAATTTAGTTAGCAAATATTTATATTTCAACCTTAAAGCATGTGACTTACCAGGCTACACAGAAAACAGACGGCACATAAAAAACAGACAAAACAATTATAAGTAAACAAATAAAAATAATTAATCATTGTGTTTGGTTGCTGCTCTCTCTGTTCTTCTACAACTATCTCACACGTGCTTCCGTTCAGTTTGTGGACAATCAGTTTTGCAGCACTTGTATTACAGTTAAGTCCTAGATTGCTAGATGCTTGGATTGTATACTGCCCCCCTTGTAAGTCTCTTTGGGTAAATGTGAATGCCAAATGAATCAATGTAATATAAATGCAAAGTAAATTCTTTACAGGCCTAAAATATTAATAGATATACTCTTGCCTCGTGAAACTTTGCAATCTGTGTGAGCATGTGCACATCTGCATGTATGTATCTTACCTTTTCCGCAGAACAGACCAGCAGCAGGGCCAACAGACCCACAGTCACCTTATACACAAACATGACAGCAAGCGTCCTGTAGAGGGAGGCAGCACCATCAGTATACAGCACAGATTCTCAACTCCGGGCCCGGGGACCCCTCCGTCCTGCCCAGTTTGAAGTTTTGCCTTCTCCCAACACACCTCATTAACTGATACTTTGGCTCAAGTACATTGGGAATAGGGAAAACTTTACTTAACTAAACTTTAAACTCCTGATGTATAGCAGGAACCAAATAGAAGTTCCGAACAAATTTGAGCGATTAGCAAATCTAAAGAATTCATTATGACTATTTTAAACATAACACAAATAAATGGATTCGTGTTGGTAAAGTCTGTGCTCTTACCTCAAATGTCCAAGAAGAAATTATATGACAACACCGTGCCAGAGGAACCACAGTGTTTTATACCCTTTTTCTGTTTATCCAATGTGATAACAATATCACCTAAATATAGAACAGCAGCTGCTGATTCCTAAAAAAAAAAAAAAAAAAAAAGGAATATCTAAGTGGGAGTGTACAATAAACACATTATTTTACGAGAAAAGGTAGATAAAAGTAGAACTTTATCAAGTTTAAATAAATATAGTCATGCTGTTAAGAATGCAGGTGCAGTTTTTCCATTATCAGTACAGTGGAATCAAACAAACTAGTTTCATCACTTCGAGATGGACATGTCTTTTAGATTAATTCTTATTTTTGATTAGTCATTTCAACTATTAATTTTCATAATAATAGTTCATGTCTATCACCTTGTGTCACCTGTATACACGGTTGAGCATTATTTTGAAAGCCAACAGACCAAAATCCACAATCGTACTCAAAAAAAAGAGGCAAAAGGTAAAAATGATCAATTTTCTTTTTTTGATCAATTTACAACAAACGTGTTTCGGAAGCATTTTTTTTAGTCATGCGTCGTAAGCACATCTCAAGGGACAGACACGCTTCCATTTTTACCAGTTGCACAACCCCAACCATTCTGCTTTAGTGAACCTATCTACAACAACCAGTATAGTGGTATCTGCTCCAGAAGGTGGTAAATCAATTACAACGCCAAGATAAGACCAAAGTCACTGAAGTATAAGGAGAGGCACGAGCTTACCAGCTGGGAGTGATTGTGGAGATTTGGTCATGGCTGCACAACTGGACATAATGCTCAACGTCCTGAGCCAAGGTGCACCATCAGTACTGTTGTGAGAGAATTTGAGCTGTGCGTGTGATACCTGGGTGTCCCATCCCAGATCAAAGGTGCCACAATGCATTTGGAGAGAATAGTACCTTCCTCTTTAGGGGGACATTCCTCCTAATGCATACAGGACAAGGCATCAGCTTTGACTTTCTTTGACTCAGGACAGTAAGAAAGGATAAAGAGAGGTAAAGAAGGCCCACCTGGCTTGTCTGGGATTTAGCCTCTTTTCTGCCTTGATGTATTCCAGCTTTCTCTGGTTTATTAGTATTAGTATAACTGGCTCCTGTGCTCCCTGCAACCAGCGTCGGTTTCCCCACATCATAGGGTTTTGTTTTTTTAGAGAAATATGCAGAAAGATATAGTTTAGGAGGATTGCTTTGGCATTTAGATCTTCCACGAGATACAAGTAAAATATTCTTGGGGTAAATGCCTGTGTGGCTGCTTGCAACTGTGCCAGCTTATGTGGTCCACCCTTAAGCAGTGAGCAAAACCTAAGAACCATTACAGTTCATTTACTGCACAACTGATACTTTTTTGTCCTCCAACTATAGCCCCTTAGAACTTATCATATAACTTGAAGGAAATAGTGGTTTAGAGTTTACATATAGGTTGTTATCCAGTAGACATCTCAGAATCATACTTGCATGCTTGATGTGTTCATCCAGTGCAGCTGAGTGGATGAGGATATCATCCATGAACACCACCACCTGTCTGTCCAACATGTAATACAGGCAGGGTATTGGCTAACCCACATGGCATAACTAAATGTTTGTAGTGCCCCCTAGTGGTACTAAAGATGTCTTTCCACTCAATGCAAAGGGTGCTTGCACTGCAGAGGTCTAATTTGGTAGAATATTTTGAGTTTTCTGAGTGGCTCAATGGCCGTACTCACGGCCTCCCTCACTGACTCACTCAAGTTTAGCAGGCTAAAGAGTCTCCATGAGGAGGACCTCTTGCACAAGTAGCTTTTATCTGCATTACTAGCTCTATATACATGCAGATAATCGGCTAATAATCTAGTTGATGGCTCAGTCGGAATAAACGTTGATTTATACACCTAAATTGGAGTAGAGAAAACTGGTTGAGGCCAATCAGAATAAAATTTCTACCCGATCAAAAAACAAAAAAACAAAAAAAAACATTCAATTTAATATTCAGTTATGTAGAAGAATAATTGCCATGTAAACCTTTGAATCCGATTACTTTCTAATCTGAATCTTTGCATACATTCTGCAAATGTTCATTTATGTCATAACACGCAAGTGCTATTTTCGAAATGAACCTTGTTTCCTCACAGGATTTTTTTGCACCTGTTTCACACTGACTGGGACTCAAGAACTTCGTACTTATGTCGAAAAATGGTAGCATTGACACTAAATGCCGCTCCTTGTATGCGCATACATTTGGTTTGACTGTCAGATTTGTATAATAAAAATATGCATTTTTGTCATCCGAGTAACAGTCAAGAATTGCGTAATTCAGCCCGGTTGTGGAGATGAGCACAGGCAAAAAAAGCTATGCAAGAGTGGTACTTTGCATCAATGACATCGTATATCCTTTTTCAGCATCAGCTGGTTTCCCCATTCTTGGTGAACAGCATGAAATACTGCAAATACAAAAAACTACAAAAGAAATTTGCATTCCACTAAAATACATTCAACTAAAATGCACATTCTTAGAGAGAGCCAGAACTGTGTGAAGGAAAGTGTCGGGGCTCTGGGACATTCATAAGACCACTGCAGGAAGAAAGAGGGAGAAACAGACTCTCTCTGTTACGTCGTGTACTAACACCGCTCCATTTAAAAGTTCCCCAGCTAACTTTTAGTCCAAAACCACACTCTATTATGCATTATATTGGGCAATATAATGGAAGTCAGAATCATATCCAGTGCACTCGTGAAATCCCACAATGCACTGCAATAGGTAGCGTTCAAATAATTTACCCAAGTACAGAATACCCATAATAGATTGTTCTGTTTGAAGACGATCCATGGCCTTATGTAGTTAATAGAGTGCAGTTTTGGTCACATCTTGAGTCTCTCGAGCTCCTTGTGTTTTCTAGGCGTATATAAAGATCAGCCAATCAGTGCGCTTATTACTACCAAGAGTAGACATGCTAGCTTGCCATGTATTTAATGAACCAAAAGTGAGTCCTAAAATACAGTGTGTGTGAATACTGTTGTCTGTTAGCGCTCTCTCATCTCATTTTTTTGTGTACTCAACATGATAAGCATGTCGCATGAAATGCAGGGGGTTCTGACTCCTGAATAAACATGTTTAAATGTGAGTGTACAAAGGGGAGGTACTGGTGAAAAATATACAATTATAGTAGCACTTTATCAAGTTTAAATACATGTAGCCTTGCTGTTGGAAGAGCAGGTGCAGTTTTCTCCTGATCAGCACTCAATGGTTTCACACCAACGTTGCCTAACATACACTACTTTGAGATAAGTCTCATAAGTCTCATGCCCTTATGATGAATTACTTTATTTCAGCTACTCGCAACTAACTAGTTATTATTATTGTTAATCTTGACAGCTTTACCTTTTAGTGTCCACTGTTACCAAGATTTACTGTTTGGAATTTATGAATTGCAAATAATATAAATATTTTTTTGGATTGTTGATTGATTGATGAAGAATCAACAATATACCCTGGGTTTTTGTGAGCATTTATGAAAAGCCTGTGTGTAGCATTTGTTTTTACATACAACACTAGTAAAACTAATTTACCTGGAAAATCATTCCTATTTCAAGAACTTGAAAATTATAAGATTCTTTTGATCTTATTATTGTCAGGTGGAGCGTTAAACAACAGAAAACTGCGTCAAAATTCATTATCTGCTTATTTTAATTTCTCATGCCTATTTTTTAACTACAGCAACTTAATCAGCGCAGAAGAAAATTGTATACATTTATGTAATGACCTCCTGAAAGTGAATAATGCTCATCTCTCCCATGAGTCCATCCCATTAAGTCATTTTGTGGAATTACAAAAGAGTACTACAATTTTAAGGGAGTGTTTATTTATTTATTTTTAGTTGCCTTCCACTGTAGTCCACTCTCTTTATGCAGCAGGTGATCTGTAGCTGGACCAATCCCTGAGAGGCATGACTGCCTTTTTAAATTAAAAAATTTTTATTTTTAAACTGACATTTTTATTGTTACTTAACAGCCTTTTTGAGAGGGTTTCAAATTTGAAACAGGTCAGGCCCTGTCAAATAGAGTTCTAAGGTTCCCACAGGAAGACAAAGACAGCTGTTTTATGAATCAAAAAAGATTTGTATTGTATTGGCAAATGAGGTTTTTGTACAACCAACACAAACACACCAAAAGCATCTCCGTATCTTTAAATACACACTTGCTGACTTGCTCTGCCTATTTTTCACACACACACATTGACTGTATGACGCATTGTTATTCATTATGATGCACAGTTAGTATACAATCATATTGATAGGTCCCTTGCCAGTGTCCAAGTCCCCACCAACAAATCATAATCAACCATATTACTACCGTCAGTGCAAACATGGCTCTTGGTTCATGGCTTTGAGTTGGTGTGCATGTGCTGAGCACTGAAGAACTGGCAAGCTCATTTTCTCCTCCTTCTATTTCACTTGAGAGGAGGAGGCTATAGGTGGTGGAGGCCTTAAAGTAGCACCTTTTTTCTGTCCCATCACCCATGACGCCCACCCTGAATTTAGAAACAATACTGACAGTTCTCCGGGACAAGCCCTACGTTTACATATGTATTTGAACCTATGATAGTGTCATAACAGTTAAGTAGGTAAGAAGACGATTACTTTATCTCCATATGATCAAGCTATATGGTATTAATAATAATAATAATAATAATAATAATAATGGCAATAGTAACAATTATATCAAAAAAAGTTCTAGGAAATATGTCAATAGTGGCACAGGTCTCCACAACAATACCATTTTACTTCCAAAAACCTTTACAAATTATAACCATTTTCAAAGTGAGTCTTATTCAAGCTGTTGTAATCAGTATTAAAATAGCTACCGTTTTAATGTTAGTGTTACACCAGCTGACCAGAGGTTGCACTCTCTCAAATACTGACTGTTGCCACTACCATGAAGTGGTGTCTTTACCATACACTCATTCAGTGCTCATTTATTGTAGCAATATACACTCACCGAGCACTTTATTAGGAACCTGTACACCTTCTCATTCATGCAATTATCTAATCAGCCAATCGT
>JAOUQW010000030.1:2372890-2389465 GCA_028565825.1 Olivaichthys viedmensis | reverse complement strand
CACAGGAAATGAAACTGACGACCTAAATCAATTTGAAGTCATCAGATCCAACAAAAAAAAACAACAAAAAAAAGAGAAAAAGAAAAAAAAAAAAGAGGGTGAGCAGACGCTTCCGGTTCGCTGTAGCAACTATATAGCGTGCCGAGAGTATAGTACGCGTGCTGGCGCACTGCGTAGTGTGCTAGTATGCCGTTTTTCCACGTTATGCCGACGTCCTATGTCGGCGTACTGTTTAGTGCGCGAGTACGCGGGTTGGGACGTAACCAAGGCAACGCCGGCTTATAGATCTTTTAAAGTCACAGCGACCGTTTTCCCCGATCGATCCGCCGGGCGCGCGTGCTCGCCGCACCTGGGGCTTGCTTTTCGGCTTTTCGGCTTTTCGGGACGAAGGACAGGCTTTTGCGAAGCCCCACTGACTCGTGCTTGAATCATACTAGTTTAATAGAAACTTGTCGGCACGGAAAAGGCGAGAAAACGGCCATGTTCGAGACGGTAGGCTTCATCTCTGATCCAAAGCGCGCGCGCGCTTCTTCTTCTTCTTTTATTATAACGATGATAATAAGAAGACGCATCTTCTTTTCTTTCTTTTTCGTTCTTTCTTTCTTTCTTATTCCTGATTTAATGATGTCTACTCGTTGAATCTAGCACAGGCACATGTGTTCTCTGCAGTACCATGCATATATTTACTGTTGCGTTATTATTATTATGATGATGAGTATGATGAGTATGATGATGATGATGATGATGGCAAGTTTTCGCTCTGCAGCCTGATTTCACTCCGTGGCTGCTGTGCAGCCTGATTTATGGTGTTGTTTCTTTGTTATAAACGATGACACCGATGCATATGTGCTGCACACCGAGCGTGACGTCATGCTGCATCAGGTATGCATGGGCACACTTCTGGCTGCTCATGAGACTGTGTGGCTCCTGATTGCAAGTGTGCGTTAAGAGCTGTGGCTGAAAGCCATGTGGACTGCACAGTGGCTGAAAACGACCCGTTCCCTCACTTTACTTTTAATCCCATCTGTTCTGTGTTGGAGAAGCTTTTTATATATATATATATATATATATCCTGTCCAATGCCAGAATAGGGTTATGGTTGTGGGCAACATGTCTGCAATACCAGGTCAGAAGAAGGAAAAGCTCAAATCCCAATAACAAGCATTCAGAAACACGCGAATATGCATTAATAGAGCAGGAAATCCCTAATGTCACATTGACACCCTCTGTGTTTATTTAAATCCATCTGGACACATATATGAGACACGAATTTCTAATTCAACACGAGGGATTTTCTTTGCTGTGTTTCTGGGCCAAATGGTACGAGAACCTTCACGAACAAGTTTTTTTTTTTTTTTCCCGAAAGGCTGTGAAAGCCGCTGGTTTACACGGTGCCGTGCGTTTTTATGTGATCTCTATTTGTGCAAACTAGCTTTTTATAGTGCATCGCAATGCCGTGGTTACACATGCATGCATGCCACTCCTCTCATTTGTGTAGGAGTGAAAGAGAGAGAGAGAGAGAGCGTGCATATTCACTCTAACATTAACATCAGGGCTTTTGGTTACAATCCCCCACGGCTATATGGAGAGGTAGGATAGTTGCCTATGCCAAAAAAAATCTTAAGTCCTTTTTCTTTTTTTCTCTTTCACCGAGATCTGAATGTCTTATCTAGCCTGTGTATTAAACGAGCCTTATTGCTGAAGGCTGCGTGCCCAGAGCACACGGGCAACACCCTGGAAAACTGGATTTTTTTTTCTTCTTTTTTTTTTCTTAGCCAAATGCATGGAAGAACTTGCTGTTGAAATCCTCTCCAGCTTACAATCCAGTAAGTGGTGCAGTTTCCCTCATTGCTGAAATCATTCCAAGAGTGTGTTAAAGCGCTGTTTAGACTTTTGAAGAAAAACAAAACAAAAAAAACGAACAGGCTTGAATTTGCATGAACATCGGTACGCAAGTTAAAAAGTTATACAGATCATATATTAAGTCTGTAACTCGCATGAGAGCCATCTTGCTGTAATTCTGCCGTTCGGTATTGACCAGCGGAGGACGGGTTCCCCTTTTTGAGTCTTGATTCCTCTCAAACGGGTTTTCTCACCGCTGTCGCCTTCGGCTCGCTCGTCGGGTCAGAGACCTGGATTTCTTTTAACTGCTGAGTGTTGGTAAAAGAGTTTTGAAAAATTTAAATAACATTGGTCTCCACCTGTGGTCCTGTGCATCTGGAGTTCAGCACAGTTTTCGTGCTAAACGTACATCGATTCAACTCGTCACCAAAACTGTGACCGTACAGGACCACAGTCGGGCTCCGCTGGATTAAACTGACCTCTATAAAGCTAGAAGCGACCTCAAGGCGGAGCGTAGGAGCAAATGGGACGACTATACACAACCGCAGTGCTGTATTATAGTTCACCGATATGATAACGAACAGGTCCAATTTCCTTCCACTCGGGGTGAGACAAATGCACAAACGTTTTGGGGTCACGGTTTCGGTTTGGTTTTTACAACAGGGAAAGAAAATCATTTCCTACTTGCACAATACAACGCACGAGTTGTATTTATATATAAATAAAACCAAAAAGATGACAATTAAAAAGTAAAAGTAGGGGGTTCCCGAGCGGCTCAACAGAAAAGCGTTCGCCCTATCGTCGGGAGATTGGTTCTGCACTCTGGGTGAGAAGGATGGCATGACTGCATTACGCTCTCTCCCCTGTCGAACAGAGCGACACCAACTAATCGTGGCCAATCTGTGAGCTCATTGTATACGGAAGAGGGCAGTTAGCGCTTTCCTCCAAGTGCGTTCAGCTGCCCTGTGATGTTGCATGAGCAGCAATTTGAAAAGATGCGGTAGGTGGCTTCATGTGTCTTGGAGGAAGTTTGTGTTAGCCCACACCCTCCCCGGTGGGTAGCTGTTGTGTGTTAGGGGAGAACTGGGAACTGGCAATGACCAAATTGGGAGAAAATGGAGGTTAAAATTTATTTTTTTGCCATTTGTTATTCTAAAATACACAAAAATCTGCTGCTCAGGCAAAGACAATTAACAAAAAGCGCAAAACACAGTCTGAGTGTAAAGATAATGCCACTGTATGTGGTGTACACACTATTATATCTTTTAATCCGGTGTCATTCAGAATCGGTACGCATGCATGCAAGGATGGCAAGCCGAACGGTTTAGGTTTTTTTCTGGACTCGTCCTAGCCCTACATGGCACATGTGTGTGGGAGGCACACGGAGAGTCGGGCCGTAGGAAGCAGAATTAAATGCTGCACGCTGGTGATGAAGCACCTGTCCAGTGCATCACCTCTCTTTCACTTGGCAGCCTCTGTGCGCGATCTGAGACCGAGCAAATGTAGTCAACATGCTGTAAATCAGAATCAGCATAACAGCCGTTCAAGGCATTTTGAATGGCAAGCAGTAGTGAGTCAAAGCGATTGAACTCGCGTCAGGATTCTCTCCCGACCCGAGGAGCTTCATTTCGCCTCGACTTACTGATTGGCAGAAAATGTATGTCAGAAGGTGGTTGTGAACATGCGTCTGTATGCATGCGCAACGCCCCCCCCTTCCTTCTCAAAAATCCTCAGATTGGTTGCACGGAGCGTCTGAGCCTATCACGTCTAACACCTAGCATGCGACCTTTAATTAGGAACTCGCGAGCTCTTTCTTTTCTCTTTCTCTCTCTCTCTCTCTCTCTCTCTTTCCCCCAGAGGCGAACACCTTAGCGTCCGTGTCTCCGCATCGCTAATAAACATGTTTCCATTCTGCCCCCAAGCCGTGCCGGTGAAAAGACGGCACAAACACACTTAATTAGAGCCGTGGCAATAATTTGTAAGCTAAATACGAGACGGGGCAGATGAGGAAGCGAGCTGATAAAGGGCGAGGAAAAGGGGAAAAGCTGCGAGATCCTAACGCGCCACAGCAGCGACGCTGAGATTGCTCTCCATGGCTTTCCCGTTTGTCTGCTTCCAGGAAGGAAGAAGCATGTCGCGCCTGTCTCTGACCCGCTCGCCGGTCTCTCCCCTGGCAGCGCAGGGCATCCCGCTGCCAGCCCAGCTCACCAAAGCCAACGCGCCCGTGCACATCGACGTGGGGGGGCACATGTACACGAGCAGCTTGGCCACGCTCACCAAGTACCCTGACTCCAGGTAAGAGCTTCAGTCTGCTCAGCTTTGCAATATTACATTGTCTGTTTCATGCTGATGTTCTGTGTTCACACACACACACACACATATATATATATGAATAGTAAGTGTAATGTATGTTTTAGTGTCATACACATTATTTCATCCCATTGTATATGCATGGGATGACAAAAATGGCTTTGACTCGACCCTCTTCCATCCACCTCATTACGCATGCCAGGTAGTGTATGGTAATTACTGCCAACAAATACCCACACTGGAGCTACAGCACTCTCCTGTGCACCTCATTATGCGTGGCACACGGCCGATACCAATTACACTCACCAGATATGCAATTGTAAAGTCTTCTAAACAGGGATTTTTGGCTGTAATGAGATGCAAGTTATCATCGGAAGTTTTTGTCAGTTCGGCTCAGCTTTAAAATATTCCGAAGTTGTTCTGCAACTTGGGAAGAACATTTCAAACATATGAGAGACATTTAAAGCCCTCCCTGGATATTTCTGCTGAAAATCCTCTTCGTTTTTGTGTCCATGTCTTGGGTTTTATTTCCTCTCTTTTGTTTTTGTAATACACGAACAACCCATCCTTTAGTTGTCTTACTGTTTGTTTTGTTTTTTTAATTGTTTGAGCGCCTTGTAACTTTTTGTCTTTAAAGCTGCAATATATATATATATATATATATATATATATATATATATATAAATACTTACGTACACAGACCACACAGGTAGGAATCGAGGTCCACCTCGTTTCGTGAAGCGGATAAGCCACGATAGAGGGCTGAATAGTGCGTCCTAAATGTCCATCCTTAATAGTATGTAGATTTATAAATTTTTTCATAGCTTTTGGGTTAAAATGAAGGTTTATTAATCATTTTTGTATTTGTATTATATATATATATATATCGTCATGTGGAACTCTTTTGAGACCACAGCTAGGGTGGTGACGTTAACAGATATTAGTTAGCATTCATTAGCATTGATTAGTTATAATATGTATGTAAGTAGGGTGTGATGGGAGTGAGACTGAGACTGAGGAGATCTTGAACAGCTGTTATTGACTCTCCATATCTGCAGGGTTGCAGGTTAACACTAGCTTTTGAAATGTTTAAATACAAAATATGAAGAAAACACTGTAGCCAGAGCCTAATAGAAAGTTTATGAGGCGGAAGCCGACTTTGAACTGATACATATATATATATATATATATAAATATTTTGTTTTTTTTGCTGCTGTCATGCTTTTTTGGGAAATCAAATGATGCTTCATCTATACTCCTGAGGAATAATGCTGAAGGCTTGTTTTTTCTAGCCAGCTTAATATTTATTTATTACTTTTCCCTTATCAGATTTTGCGTTGACAGGCGAGTCCCAGTCATGGACTAAATCACACTTATTTAATGAAAACTCTCTTTCATCGAATCTGAGTCTGTAAATGTGTATTTGTTTATTATTACCTAGTAACATATTTTCTGTGCTTAGACTTGGACTTGAAATGTCAGAACTAACCAAATGGGGCCACTTGGTTCGAATGCGAAAATGCACACTAGGCAAAAATCCAGTGCATTTATAACGGCGATACTATAATAATTCATTGATAATAAGTAGTTGCATTGATTTTGCGTTCGTCTTCATTCACCACACAGTTCATTTTAAGTGCACTGTACTTTTACCAATAATCAGGAAGCCGGCATGCTGCATGCTGTATGTATCGGCGTGCCGGGCTCTGAAAGTCATGTCCCTGGCATTGTTAGCCACTATTGCTGTTTATTGTGTAGCTTCAGGCTCCACTTTCACACTCAGGTGCGCTACCTCTGAAAAATAACGACACGATCGCGCTCCTGCAGCCTCACTCTGGCACGCACACGGTTAAAGAAAACGCTGAGGGGCCGGGCGACAGCTAAGAACAAGGTTAAAGGACTTTTAAGCTGATGATGTCTTTTAATAGATTGATCTGTTAATAATGCAGCGAGGGAAGAGAAAGTTAGTGCAGTAAGTAATGGGGCGGCATCTGTCTTGTTCTCTCCCGGCCGCGTGAAGAGACAGAGGCCATGAAACATTGATGGAGAGCGCCGGAAGGGTCGGGCCTCGTGCTTCTGACACGCATCAGTTACACACGACAGACAGGAGCTTAAAGAGAATCAGCGCTAATGAACAGGAGGCGCCGCTCAGCGCAGCGCAGCCATGTGGGATTTCAGACGATCACTCTCTCTGGGGAGAAAAGTTCAATCTGAGATCTGAGCTTAATGGAGAATTGGTATCGCTAGGCAAAGAAGTTTGGAGTCGAAACAAATGTATAAAAGGAGGCGGATTATGTGTGTATACCGTGATTTTTTATTTATTTTTACATTACAATGGTCACTTTTAAAAATATATATTGTCACTACCCTGTAGCGTAAGGACAGGTCGCCCGAAACAAGGGTCCTTATTTTGAAAAAGCTTGTTGTGGCGTGTAAGTCCGGTCACTGGAGAAGCTGCAGTTAAAATGATGCCCATGCACACTTGTCGTCATTTTCTTAAATCCAATCCCAAATAGCACACAAATATTTAGCCCATGTCGACACAGCGCGCGCAATTTTACTGAACATTTTAACAACATTGTTTTGGTTTGTTTTTTACTCTGAGTATTCAATGTTTTCTAGAATATGTATTTCTAGTCATGTATTATCTGGCTCGACAATGGACAAGTAAAGCGGGCTAGTAACGCGATTAAGCACGGGAGGAAAGTTGTGGCTCATAAAAGGAACCCGAGGTGAACCCGCTTATCGCATGGTGAGAGTGTGGAGATTTTAAAAAAATTAGTCATTTCTTCCCAATTAGCAAACGAGCTGCATGTTGAGATGTAAATTGCACACGTTGTGCCAAGACTGGCTAGATATTTGCGTGCTGTCTGGGGATATTGTGATAATATCGTAAACCGTGATAAAAGGGTTTGGCAACATTTTTACATCATGCCTATTTTTAAAAAGTTTTTTTTTTTTTTTTCCTAAGTGTGATCTCGATCACAGAATCAGTTTTTCAACCTGTGCACCTTAATTTCTATTTCTATCATTCTAATTTAGTTGAGCACATTTACTTTTTAACCTATCTCTGGCTCCACCAAAAACAAATGAAATGTTAAGTATTAAACCCACATATTATTCAAAACGCAAAGGTTTTCTTCATTATTGTTCAAAAGCAAGAACAAAGTGTTGGGTGCAGCTATTTTCTCTAAAAGTTCACACTCTCCACAAACAAGAGACAACCTGACAAACCTGAGTTATAACACAGGAATAGGGAGTCTTAATCACAATCACGGAGCGTTGTCTACGTACACTATTACCATCATTATCCGATTTGGGCGGCTACCTAATTATATATATTATATACAGCATGCTACAATATCTTATGTCGGATTAAAGCCGTTGTTGGATTTTTTTTTTTAATCGGGATTTTAGCCAAATAATCAGGTTATCCAAACAGATAACCTGATCTTCTATATGGCCGAAAATACAGGAACGAAGATGATTTTTAAGTGGTCCAATACGGCTGTTTTTATTTATTAATGACTGTCTCATGTAGACCCATAATCAGATTACTTAAGTACATATAAACACATTGGATGAACTATTGCCAAAATGTCTCTTTTTTTTTTGTTGAAAGTTATCAGATTGATGTGTAACACTGAGTTTCTGGAAGTCTGGCTGCAGTAAGGAGTGTGTGTGTGTGTGTGTGTGTGTGTGTGTGTGTTTGTTTGAGTAAGGAAGAGCAAGAGCCACATTCTGACACACAGAGCTGAGTGAGCAGCCGTTCCCAAACAGCGCCATAGAGTTACCCGCGGAGCCTCATGTGTACACACACACACACACACACACACACACACACAGATGTGCACATGGATATACACAAACAGACTTATGTCTACCCCGATCTCTTTGTCTCTCTCACACCAGATCACTGTCATGCACAGACCTGTGCATCTTGTTTGTCTCTGCATTTCTCTCTCTCTCTCTCTCTCTCTCTGTCTGTCTCTCTCTCTCTCTTTCTGTCTCTCTCTCTCTTTCTCAGAGGCAGCTCAGTTTATCACTAACGATAAAAACAAAGGCGAGAGAGAATCCCATCCACTCTGGCACTCGAGGCAGGAGGTGCTGATTTACTAAAAGGAAGTGAAGAAGAGACAGAGAAAGAGATACACAGAAAGAGTAAGATGCATAGACATATACAAAGAGAGAGCAAACAAGTGAATGAGAGAGAGAGAGAGAGAGAGAGAGAGAGAGGGTGAAACATGGAGACGGAGAGAGAGAGAGGGAAGGGAAAGGAAAGAAAAACAGGCAGCATTTTAATTGCTTTTTAAAAAAGTGGAGATGAAAAACAGAGTAGGCCCGGAGGCGCATGGTGAAATTCTAGCTGGAAGAATTGCAAGAGCATATGAGAAAGGAAGACCCGAGGCACAACAGGGAGATGAGTATTGGTTTTTTATAAAGCATTTTGCATCGATTTCCAGAGGAGGGCAAAAAAAAAAAATAGGGGACAGGGAGAGAGAAAGAGAGACTGAGGCGGTGAAAGAAAGAAAAAGGGGAGCAAGAGGGCGAGGTATACATATACAAAGAAAGAGAGGGAACAGGGGAAGGCCGGCTCCTTCAGAGAGCTTTTCTAGCCTGACCCAGAGATAAATAGAAGGAAACACACACACACACACACACACACCATTAAGATGTATAAACTAACAGCGTCCTCTTTTAACTTGCGTCTCGCATCTAGGTGTGTGTTGATATTACATTTTTTACATATCGCGGTAATTGCCTCACATTTTATCATGATTTACTATATGAAATGAAGGAGGAAAAATTAAACAACCGGTACAATAAACATATTTTAACATCGGGTACTCGTTACTGTGAATAACAATGACGTTTGTCTGTTTTATAAAAATACCGACGACACACGCAGCACTCTCAGAAAAGCGTGTTGTGACGTAATTTATCGCAATATCGATATCATCCTATTGCCCAGCCCTAATATTGTCACAGTATTACAGTGTATTTTAAAGATTTCGACCTTTACCTGTACCTGCGAGTGCCCTGTTGGTCAGAATTTGGGACTTCTCTGATGAACAAAATTATGGGAGCGTCCATGTATCCATGTAATGTTGCTAATATGTTGCTAATATGTTCAATATGACGATATATTATCAGCACATCAGTCACATTAAGATGGATTTCCAGACTCAGATTAAGTCTTAGCCTTGCACTATTAACACTGTAGTAGGGATTTCTCCATTAAAGGTGGAGTTTAAACATAAGGACCTGACGGGGTTAGTGCTGTCCTTTTTTTAAAAATTGCATTCGCATTTCCGTTACTTAAAATATTTAGTATTTGAATGCATGAGCGTGAATTTGATTCTGCCATCACACGTTTCTATTGCGTAAAACACAGCAGGTGAAAACTTACAGTTTATAAGCCAAAATCCAAACAGCTTCCACACGGGGGCTTTTCAAGGTGTTCAGGAGTGATGATGTCGACACGTTTATTATTATTTAATTTACTAGTTGTAACGTTAAGGGGCTTCCCGGTGTTTTAGCGGCAGCCATGCTGGCGAGCTGGAAAAATCGTGGTCAGCAGAGCTCTAGCGGTTCAGATGACAGCAAAATGGCATATCATAGGATACTTCAAGACATCTTTAGAACACAATATGTATCACGATGTGTCATGTGTCGCATCAAAGTTGAGTGATTCTTTAAAAGTGTTTTTACAGTATTACCAAAGAATTTTTTTTAAACCCCATCCAATTAGCTACTTGTTAATGTAATTAAGTACTGGCGATACCCACGATAGTCTCAGTAAACATATTGCGATATTGATATCATATCGCCCAGCTCTAATGGGGGACTCTTCCGGGGACTTTGCGCATGTAGCTACAGTAATGCGCACTCTGTTGCCTATCTAGCTCTCTAATATGTATATCCATGGTACATAAGGAAGAACAGACTGGCAGCCTGAGTAGCATTCTGTGTGTGTGTGTGTGTGTGTGTATGGTCCCTCTGTGAACAGCAGTGTTTAAATAACTGTTAGTGGATGCTGTGGACCTGTCATACTTGTTTTTTGACTACAATTGATCTGCACGATCAGCCTGCTGTATCTTTTATTGGGTTCAAAAGGTTGCCTTGTCAGCTGCAGAGAGAGCGAGAGAGAGAGAGAGAAGCACTTTTAAAATGAGGTCACTACTCTCTTGTCTTGTGTTGTTAAAGCTACTGAAGTGGACAGATATTCCTTGTAGTGCGATTCCTCCCACACCCACTGAGCGTTAGAGCGAGAGAGACGGACCGTAATAAAAATTCAATTCCATTCATCTCTGAGCTTTAGGCTCCAGCGCAAACACACCTGTGTGTATTGAGTCTCCCGTTGATGTCTCTTTTCTCTCTCTCTCTCTCTCTCTCTCTCTGTCTGTCTGTGCTGTTTGGCTTTATAACGAGCTATGACAAGCACTCGCGAGGTAAGAGCCCCGACTCTCTTGTGATTTCCATTTGAAGTCAGCTGACCAGGCGGAGATTACATCACCACGGCGATAACACCGGCTCCACTGGCGGGAGACAGGAAATCACACAGAAAGTGGAATGTTGTAGACGATTGCGGTCAACCAAAACTACCCCACATATGGCCAAAAGGCAATATATCAGTAATGAAGTAACAGTTTTTGATTTTGATTTTCCAGTTTGTTTTATTGATCGTTTGTTGTTCATTTTTGGTAGTTAATACGAGCTAATATCCAGTTTTTATTTTAAAAAAAAAACTGGTTGCTTTTGACCAAATATGAGTTTGTACACATTTAAAATCGTTTTATCATCCATCACCCTGGAGAAAACTAAAGAAATCACAACAAGAGACAGATGATCGATGACCTGCACAAGTTAGCTCATGGATACAAAAATACCTAAGCAGTTAAAATATCATTAAGCACAATCAGGGCTGTAGTGCAAAGTTTCAAAAGTCTGGAACAATCTAAAAAATTTGCCAGGAAGAGCATGCATGAGCATTGCGATTCCCACACAGTGAAGAGGACGGTGAGGGAGGCAAAAAAAGAGACCAACGATCACAGATTCAGAATTGCACAGTATAGTCAAGGCTGTCGAAGTTTCAATATGAACTATGAGACGCGACCTCCATAACAACAAGCTGTTTGGAAGGGTTGCACGAAAGAAGCCCTTACAGAGAGAACGCCACAAAAATGGAGAACCTGGACTACAATTGGAATTGTGTGTTGTGGTCAGATGAGACCAAAATCGAACTTCTTGGCCATTAACACCATCAGCATGTTTGGCAAAAACAGTAGACTGCATACACAGAAAAGCCCATTGTAAAATATGGTGATGGATCATTGATGCATGCTTTGGGGCTGTTCTGCACCTAGTGGACCTTGGGAAGGTATTTTAGCCCCAAACCTGGTTGCCTCTGCCAGAAGGTTAAGACTTGGCCATAGAAGGATCGTTCAACATGATAAGGACCCCAGAGGCTCAGTGCTGTTATTCTATCTAGGGGAGGCTTTACCAAATATTAATTGTGGGGGTGATGATCATCTTGAAACCACTGTTTTGCTTTTTTTTTGCTTTTTTTTTTAGGCTCAAAATATCACTCATTGCATGTTAAATATAAATTTTTTCTAATTTTCGTAAAAAGGGTGCCAATAATTCTGGAATTGACTGTATATATGGATTGTTTCATGTGCGTGTGCATTCATGCACATTTATGCCCGTGTTGAATTGATGCCAGTTGGCATCAGTGTAGGTAGAACAGTGTAGGTAGACAGTGTTCACTGGGGACCAGTGGTGGTAGTTTCGTGGTCATGGAGCTTAGCAAGTGAATGGCATTGAAATGTGTGTTTAAAATAGAACGCATCCATCGAAAGACTTTATCCAAAGTGTCATTTCTCTCTGTGTTTTAGCGTGTCATGTAGCATATTTATGCATGACTCATTTCATTGACATCTCAGTAGTGAAATGGTAAACCTGCTCTCCTGCCAGGCCCTTGTTTCCCTGCCAGAGAATGCAGCATTGTCTTAATCTCTCCACAATAAAAATGAGAGAAATACTTCAAACTGGTCTCTCTGCTCCAGAAATGCGCCTTGAGCCGCTGCTTTCAACCCGAAGTGCTAATACGCTTCTGGCTCGCCACTAATAAAATGGAAAAATAAATGGTAATTGTTTCATGCATTTGAAGGAGGCCACCCTCACTCCATTAACCGTGTTTGCCTGTGTGTGTGTGTACGTTTTAATTTTCAGGATCAGTCGTCTCTTTAACGGCACTGAGCCCATCGTGCTGGACAGTCTGAAGCAGCACTATTTCATCGACAGAGACGGAGAGATTTTCCGCTTCATCCTCAGCTTCCTCAGGACCTGCAAGCTGCTGCTGCCTGATGACTTTAGGGTAAAAACTGAGCTCCACACCTACGCAGAAATGATTTACATTACTGAGATAAAGATTCACAGATTCGGTGTCAATATTTACGATACTGATTTAAAACAGTGTGTATTGGGGAGAAGTATGGGAGCGTATTGGGAGGTGATGGCGACTGACTGGATCCGGCCGTCTTGTGTATCAGCAAAGTCCAATAACACACACACAGCTCTTTTTATTATTAGTGCACTATTAGTTAGAAATGTTATCGAATGAGTTTCCTTTGGCACCGTCCTAATGAAGGAGGCGTGGCCTCTGTGCTTGTCCGTCCCAGTGAAGGAGGCGTGGCCTCTGTGCCTGTCAGTCCCTGTGAAAGAGGCGTGGCCTCTGTGCCTGTCAGTCCCAGTGAAGGAGGCGTGGCCTCTGTGCCTGTTAGTCCCAGTGAAGGAGGCATGGTCTGCTAGTCCCAGTAAAGGAGGCGTGGCCTCTGTGCCTGTTAGTTCCAGTAAAGAGGCGTGGCCACTGTGCCTGTTAGTTCCAGTAAAGGAGGCGTGGCCACTGTGCATTGGGCCAGAGCAGCCACTTTAGCGCAGATTAACTCAGGACGGTTGCACACACCTGGCTCCTAAATTGCTCTGCGCATGAGGACACAACTTCGCCTGGCCAAGCTGCACACACAGCTGCCTTCACACTATACAATAAACAGTGTATGAACCGTGCAGTACAAGCACGCTGACAAAATAGAGGCTTCACATGGATTAGAGTGAATAAAACTCTCGGGGGAGAAAATGGAATCCACAGGCTTCAGAAATAAAGATGTTATGAACTGAATGTCAAATGCAAGGTTTCTGCCAGTGTATCATAGGCCAGGCGGCCCCGTCGTAGAACAATCTCACCCCAGTTTTATTTTTTTAAATGTTAGGTTTATTAGAAAATGTCTGCACATATAGAGTGGTCAGGAATGGGTGTAATAACTGTATATCAAGATATTTTCCAAATTTTGGAACCCAAGCACATGCCCAAATCTTCTTGTACTTGCTTCACTCGTCAATGTTAAGCTATCTATTCTCATTTATGAATAAAGGATTTTGCTAAAGCAGGAATCGTTCATATAGTACCAACTTTTATTATCTGCTTCACTTCCAGCTTTCTGATACAAATCAGCTTTAACCTTTTATTGATACAATAAGGCCAGTGTATCGATCTGTAGCCCATAAGTGCAATGCACCAGCATGAGAAAACACGACAGAGAAATATCGGGTTGAGTTATACATCCTCTAATCTAAATCCAAGAAATGTGAGCAAGTTGGAAAAAAAACGATTGAACGGGTCAGCGCGTCCACGGCTTTGCAATTTGAAACGGAAATTTGAAACGCCATTGCTGTGAGAGTCCAGAAGTCTGGGACGGATGGTAACACATTTGAAATCATTGCCTCATACCTTTTGAATTGCGTGACCTCTGATGGAGGAAGCATGGTGACTGGTGGGATTATGCATGTCCTTATCAGCACGACATCACTGCTCCGCTTGGCCTCAGGGATCAGCACCACACCCCAGCACTGGCTGTGCTTCTTCAAGTCAATGAGTAAGTGGAGAACAGGTTTCACGTGGAGCAGTGCTAAAGAGAGAGAGAGAGAGAGAGAGAGAGAGAGGATTATGTGCTGCTAGGATACATCGGTAAACAATAAAATACTGCTGATGTACACACACTGTTTACAAGTTCACAGCTGCAGTTGCACTCCTCATTCACTGCAGTATGATACAGCTAGGCTCCATGCTTCTAGCAGAAACATCATAACGTCATCATAACCTTTTGTGATTCTTTGCAAAAAAGAATAAGAGATATTGATTTATGAAGGAATTTAGTATCATGTTTTTTTAAAAGTAAAATAGTCAGAGAGCGATTTGATGTGATTTCTGTCCTTGCTCCAGTTGCTGGTATGAAAATTGCTGGCCGATACTAATAGTAAAAAAGATATATATATATTAATATTAAAAGAAGACTGATGCACCAAGGTGATAACAACCCGGACGTAAAAAAAAGAAAAAACACATCCTCCTTTTCCATCTCCTTTAGATTAATGTTATTAGATTCAAGATTTTTATTGTCATGCGCACAGGGAACACACAGTTTCACTGTACGATGAAATTCTTACTTTGCACTTCCTGCCGGCCGTCAATAACAAACGAGATAAAAAATAATAATTACTGTATAAATACTATAAAGAAATATTTACAATCCTATATATAAAAAAAAAACAATAATATTTAGCAGCTTTTTTATTATGTGACATTACTATTATCAGTATTACACAAAAAAGTTGCCTCGGTTGTATCAGGAGTTCTTCATGTCAATCCAGCAAGTTAGGATCGAGGCACACATGCACCTACTGAGGAGGTGATGATGATGGAGAAATGCATTTTTTCCCCAATCTGACCACTGCTAATAGTTTGGTGATTTTCTGGCTACACTTAAGATAAGGTTACACTGCTCGTTCTCTAATTGAAAGTGTATTTATGAAACATGGACAAATTCCTTCCTCTAACCTAACCTGCATTCCTGATGTATGCAAAGTGCAATTCTTTTGCATCTGACCGGCAAATTAACGTAATCCAACTCTTGGATTACAAATAAATAAATAATACAAATGAGAATAATCAGCTTCCCCTTAAATGACAAATAACTGTTCTTAGTTTCAAATGAAGCCAATAAGAGAAGGCAATAAAAAAAAAAAAAAAAATTAAACTGAAAACTCACTGAAAACAAGCTTCACATTATATCCCCTAGATTAGATCCCCTACAGTAGATGTTCTCAGTTACAAATGGAGACAAAAATAGAAAGCACCTGTTTAAAAATGGAAAACTGCATAATAAAATAAAAACCTGACAGTAAACTGATTACTGTGTTGTTAAACTGAAAACTATATTCTGAACTCTTAAAGTGATTACTGTATGCTGCATGCAGTAACTTCTCATCACTGATCAGCCTACAGAAGCATCTCTGCTTTCTCACAACTGTTAAGTTGTTGTTTTTTGTTGTTGTTGTTTTTTTACCATTACATGAGACGCAGAACTGAAAAGTAAGCTAGGATTGTTTTCTTGAACAAACTTCCTGAATACGTCAAACAGAGAGGCTGTGTTTTTATTCACTTAATATTTACATTTACCTAAAACAGAGCCGTCAAACAAGTAAGAAACATTCTTGTGATATCCAGGCCTGGACAAAAACCCTAAATAAATTTGGCTCACCTGACTGTGTGCTGTGCGCATCGCCTCCATCGCCGTCACAAGCATTTTTTCAGTACGTTGTTATGCGGTCCCGTCAGATAACTGGTCTTTGTACCCCGGGTGAAGCATGGTGGCGATACAGTAAAGGGGACTGGATGCTCTCGAAGCATGTGATCACAGCATCCAGTAGTGCATTTTGTATTGTTTGAACACCTGTCAGCCTCTTTGCTGAGTAGGTATTTTAGTGACAGTGGGATAGCGTCCATATGGAAAGTATGATTATATTTTCCATAAATTCCCAGTCAGGGTTGCACTTGCCTTGTAATCTGCAGTGTAAGCAACAATCGCTCGCTTTGGCTCTAAAAGACGTTGTTGAAAGTGCACTTCTATACATGCACAAAGCCTAAGTGTTTTTCAGCTCTGTAAAGTAGATATGGTGCAGGCAAGAGAACACACATCAAGGTGTCCTGATATCATAATCTCTCATGTGAACCTCCAGCTGCAGTGTATGGGCCATGCATGGCTGATCGTGGAATGCCACGGTCCTTCATGGCTTCGGCCATATTTCTGTCATTATTACACAAGATGACAACTCCTTGATTTGTTATATATGATATGTTGCATTTATGAAACATGTCACCAACTACCTGTGAACTGGCCCATGCGGTGTGTGAGACCCCGTAAAACATTCTGCATCAATCCATTGACACTTAGCGTACTGCTTGGGCTCACATCAGAAGTCCACATACACCACCAGTCAAAAGTTTGGACACTAGATTGAATCTATATTTTTCATTGTCTTAAAGACATTTTGATAAAGTCTTATGGTTGAAATTTGTTTCTA
>JAOUQW010000030.1:2340827-2372790 GCA_028565825.1 Olivaichthys viedmensis | reverse complement strand
AAAAATATATAAAAAGGGTTGTATGCAGTATATAAATATGAATATACTAATACATACTGTGTATGTGTGTGTGTATGTATATATATATATATATATATATATATATATAATATGTATTTATATATTTATATAAATAATATTTATATATTTATATTCATTCATAAATGTTCTTGGCTCTACTGCTTTCAGTCAGTAAGAACAAACTGTTTTGGCCTTACATTAGGCAATAATAGTGAGATTTAGTTTAAGAAGTATCATTTGACAGAAATGTTATTCATTTTTAATAACTGATTAAATTGAAACATTTGTTTTCTGGATCATAAGCTCAATGTTGTGTCCAAAATGAAATTACTCCAAATCTACTGCTGCCTGCTTTCCGGCTGCTATTTTTCTCCTAACAATAAAACATTAACACTAAATTTGATTTATATACAAAGACGGGATACGAGCACAATGTAACACATTAATTATTAATTAAAAGGACCGTAACAGGTCGTCAGCTGTAAAATAATGAAGAGTTTTCATGCTTTTTATGCAGACAGACACATGTGCACAGAGAATTGCTCATAATTGAACACCGTGGCACCAAAGATAAATAATCCAGCATGTCTTTATTTGTTTTGCAGTTTTTACATTTGAGCCACAGAAGAATCAGCTCTCGACAAAACACCCAGCTGCCATGATTTGGCGTGTAAAGGTTGCTGCCTCTGACACCCGAATCTGTGATGTCTGTTTTTCCTGCAGCTCTGAAATAGACGAGGCCTCGAGGCAGACATGAAAAATAATAAGAACCGTTGTGTGCTGTGGTTTGTCCCATCATTGCGCCAATCAATGTATTAAAAAAGGAATCGCTGCCAACCGAGGCTTTCTAATCACTGACCAGGAAGTGATGCCTGGCTGAAAAAAACACGAGAAGTAATTGTCCACACTGGGCATCTGTTGATCGAATCACTGCAACGACGAGCATCAAACACACACAATGCCTATAATTCAGTCACGTGCAGTTACACTTACAGCCCTTC
The DNA here is from genome assembly GCA_028565825.1 of Olivaichthys viedmensis. Taxonomy (NCBI): domain Eukaryota; kingdom Metazoa; phylum Chordata; class Actinopteri; order Siluriformes; family Diplomystidae; genus Olivaichthys; species Olivaichthys viedmensis. Next base: position 2,371,768 of record JAOUQW010000030.1, on the reverse strand, counting down.
TGTACTGTTTCATCTGTACACACTGTATTTACTGCTTACTACTCACACAAAACAGCAGGTATTCTGTATTACTGCTTTTTCCACTTCCTGTTATTCTACTACTATTCATTTTGCTTGTTCCAGTGCGTCACAATGTGAGGAACTGCCGAGTGTGTGATTGACTGTAGGGTGTGTCCTAAACTGATGTGTACTTCTAATAATACGCTAATTCTAGTTTCCCAGTTCTTAATGTTTTCATAGTTTCTTAGTCCCCTAGCTTTCCTAGTGCCCCTAGTTTTAAGTTTCTTAATGTCCAAAATCTCCGATATATTCTAGTTCTTTTTCATTAGCTAGATCTAGTTTCTGAGTTTTTTGGATTCCCTTTTTGTTAGTTTTCTAGTTTTCCTAGTGTCCTTAATCTTCTAGCGTGTATAGTTCTTATTCATTAGCTCTTCTAGTGTCCCTAGTTTCTTAATTCTCTAACTATCCGAGTGTCACTGGATCTAGTTACTGAATTTTCTGGATTCCCTTTTCTCAGTGGTTAAGGTTCTGGGTTACTGATCAGAAGGTCGTGGGTTCAAGCCTTGGAACCGCCATTCTGCCACTGTTGGGCCCTTGAGCAAGGCCCTTAACCTCCTCTGCTCCAGGGGCGCTGTATCATGGCTGACCCTGCGCTCTGACCCCAGCTCCCTAACAAGCTGGGATATGCGAAGAAAATAATTTCACTGTACTGTACTTGTATATCGTCCAATGAAAAACATGTATCTCCAAAATTCCAATTTTTAGGAACACGAAAAAACACTTTTTCATATCATTAATCAAACACAATAAATCAGAAATTCACTGTGCGATTTATCAGCTTTTCATTGGTCATTTAAATGTTAACTGCTGTGGAGTAGATCGAGGTTTTTGCCCACATTCCATATATGATCAAAAGGTAAAAAACGTAAAAAGTGGAGATACATTGGACAGCAATGATATGTGACAATAAAAGACTTCATCTTCTTCTTAAATAATAAAACTGAAGAAAACAAGTGTGTCCAAACTTTTGACTGGTACTGTATCTGCTGTAAAACCAATTGCCGAGCATTTTCCGAAGGCAACTGTCAAAGAAATAACGCCTGCTTAGCAGTGTATTACAAAGCTGAAAACTAAAGTCCTCCACCATAGAGAAAAGATGCTCATTAAGTGCGATAATCTCCATCACTTTCCGAGTGATACTTTGAGCTTTTTTGCTGTCCGGGTTGAGCGGGTTGAGTTTTTTTGGCGGTATCGAATTCGTGGGGGAGTATTATTAGTCTTAGGCCATGATTGAACTTTTTGGTAGAAGCAACTTTCCAGAAACTTGTCATCCTCTTTCACATGACTAATAGAGTTTGCTGTTAGTAGCAGCACCTGCTCGTGAAAGTTTAGTAGAACAAAGCTTGCACGTAACAGCTGTCTGTTTCATATAGGCTAAAATAGCTCCATGCAGCAGACATTTTGCTTAAAGCATAGCCTGTGCCTGAAGCATCACAGTGTATTTTTCTTTCTATTTTGATTGGCATGAAACAATCAGCGCTGACTATTAGACAATTGTGCACATTTTTAGTGGCCAATACTTATACATCGGTGCATCCTTAGTTCAGCTTCAGAACGAGACTTCTCCCTTCTCTCTCTCTCCCTCTCCCTCTCTTTCGCTTTCCCGGTTCTTCTCACCCTCTGGTTCCTCTTCTCTCTCTTCTTCTCTCCTTTTTCCCCCTGTATTTCTGCTTCTCTTTCTCTCACAATTCTTTTCTCTCTTTCTATCTGTCCCCTTTTACTGCTTTTCGCTCCCCTCTTCCCACCACCAGCTTTTGATCATTCTAATTCGCAATGTAATGACCAAATATGAGGGAGATCGTTTTTTTGACTTATTAGCATCTGTAGTCTCTGTTTTAGCACTAATGTGTGGAATCAGCATTGAATTGAATGCAGGGAAATTCGATTGGTGTAAAGGCACCTCATCAGGAAAGGAAGTGTTTGCATGACAGCCCAATGCAGTGTTTCCCACAGGCCTGAAGTAAACCTGGGGGTGGAGGTGTGGTAAGACGACGGTGGAGTGATGCTGGGAGAAGTGGGGTGATTGAGGGGTGTTTGTGTGAGATCTATTATGATTTTTTTTATATATATACAATTAAAAGTTACTAGCTAACAACCAAACCAAACTCAGTAATTACCATCCAACAGTTAGCAGGGAAGGAGAATTCTGTTTATTGGTTATTGCAGCTCTGTTCTGCTCTTTGCCTGAATGGAACAACATTTTTTTGCAAAGGGATCATTTATACACGAGTGGCCATTAATATACTTGGTGGGCGGCAAAGTATAACCTATGTGTGGGGAAATAATGCAATGGCCATCACCTGTTCTGGAAACTCCTCTCTCTTAAAACACAGAGTTGCACTTGAAATCTCAATTAAAATGGCTCGACCCTCAGTCTCTCTCTGGTTTTGTCTCACTCTGTGTCTGTTTTTCCTGTGTCTCCTCCGTCGTTCTCTCTCTCTCCCGCTGGAGCTCAAACAACCTGCCTGAACGTCCTGAGTTATGTTTGTGAGGAAGGCTCACCTCTTTCTCGTGTCCCTTTTTAAACCGGTAGTTACCGTTACAGGTGTGTCACAGGGTTTGAGTTGGAGAAGGATGATTTATTCAGGCATTTATCCAGCTTTGAGGTAGATCTAGCTGAGGGTTGTGGAGATGTGGTCTGTCTAACTGAGGGAGCCCAGAAGAACTGGGGTGAACAGAGAGATGGAGAGAGGAGAAAGGAGTAATGGGAGAAAGGGGAAAGACGCACCTTGATGATGCAGTCCTGGTGAAACACACCAAAGCCCTGAACCGTGTTTTCTAGAACTATTTGAACTTCACCATCATCGTGTAACTGCGGAGCACTTTGTCCAGACTTTAACCCTCATGTTTGGCCCACTACTTAGCAATGTTCAGGCCCATTGTCTTTTATCGCATTACAAATGTAACATTTATTTTAAGATCTTCTCTTCATCTCGGGGATGATTAATATAAACAATATTGATAGAAATTGAGTCCTAGAACCACTTACTATGGTCAGGGTTCCTCCTGATGGGAGATGTGTGTACGAGGTGGGAGTGTAAATAAGAAACGGAGGGACTGTGACATCAACACCATCACCTTTACAAACATCAGTCATTTTTACACACGTTCGTTCCAGATCCAAATGGCCTGAACATTGTCTGTAATATGAACATTGCATGTTTTTTCAGATGTATTGTTCATTAGAGAAATGCAAAGCATTTAAAGTTGCATGTTGGAAAAATGTTTAGTATTGTTTCACTCATAGTAAAATGAATATTACTTAAACGTAGTAGGAATGGTGTATAGAGGTAAGAACTGCAACCAATCCAAGGTTCATACACCAATCTCTATGATGACCATTGGCACAAACTTGAACAAGAACATAAGTTGGCCTCGTGTACAGCCTGCAATCCTCTGTCCCAAACCCCTTTTCTTTCTCTATATATCTTTCTATATCGCTCTTACTCGCTTCTTCTCCAGACCGCAGCATCGCTCATAGACAGAGCGCAGGAACGCTGCCATCTGGACTCATGGGAAATTAAAGGCAGAAGTGGGAGGGGTAAATCACTCCTGGCTAAAGGCCCTGGGGCAGGGAGAAGGAGGGGGAGTGGGACCTGCTGGCAGTGGGCCACATCTCTGGGAGGAAGGCATGCACAGATCACAGTTTTAGACCAGGTTCACAAGGACATTTTGGAATGCGTCAAAAAAGGCATAAATATGTGCATGCTATAGGTGAAGATCAATGTTTAGTTTTTTTTCCCTCTCTTTCACAATCTCTCTGCAGGAATTTCACCTTCTGTATGAGGAGGCGCGGTATTACCAGCTCAGCCCCATGCTGAAGGAGCTGGAGCGCTGGAAGCAGGAGCGCGATCAGCGGCGCTCGGCTCAGCCCTGCGAGTGTCTGGTGGTGCGCGTGACCCCTGACCTCGGCGAGAGGATCGCGCTCAGCGGAGAGAAGATCCTCATCGAGGAGATCTTCCCCGAGACCGGAGACGTCATGTGCAACTCGGTGAACGCCGGCTGGAACCAGGACCCCACCCACGTCATCCGCTTTCCCCTGAACGGCTACTGCAGACTCAACTCAGTACAGGTAACACAGTGACACAACCACAGCCATGCTTATAACTACTCGCAGACAACCAGGCACGTGCTCATGATGACTTATACATCATGGACACGTACGGGAGGAGGCCGTCTAGGTAGGTGGCATTTTTGGGCAGCTCCTGGTCTGTCCCATTTGGAAAGCACCGTAAGGACAGCTGTCTTCCTTATTTTGGACACATTAGAAGGCATTATTGCATGTGTCCTTTTCACTGAGGGGGGCAGTCCCATAATTCTGTTCACTAGATCAGCTTTCTACGAAAATTTGAAAAGATTGTCGGACGAAACTGTGGCTTCAACTTAAGAAATACATTTACAAATGTAAATTTACTGCCTGTACCTTTTTATATAATTACAAAGCAAAGATTTTCAGAACTAGCTTGTTCATTTATCTTCAAACCTGTAACATTTTTAAATTCAATAAGTAAATAATAATGCCTAACAAAGCCTCCTGAAAGAACACCACAACAGGAAGTCTGTTTATTTTCTGTTATTGGGAGGCTTAGTTATCTTTTGTATCTTTCCTGCCTGCTCATAACTGAACGATATGAACACGGCAAACTATTTTAGCTAGCTCTCCAGCTAGCGATTGTTGTTATGGTCACATCTCTGAGGGCGGAATTTTGCTCCGTTTCTTGCCATTTTAATTAAAGCATTTCCATGCACTATAAATCATTCATTTTTGTGTAAATCCAATCATTTATTCGTCTTATTTTCATTTAGCAGGACGACAGAGAAGGCAACAGCGAAGCCTTTGTAGGTCCTAGTCTAAATTGTTGTCATGGTTACATTTCAACATGACGCATTGATTTTAGAATTGTGATACAAAGATTGTGTTGGTTATGGTTAGGAGTTGGTGTGTGTGGTGTGTAGGTAGATTATGATGGAATATTCAGAGACCCGTCGGTACAGCCGAGTGTGTGTGTGTGTGTGCGCGCGCGCTTGTGTAGGACTGGCCACTGACCCAGCAACGTACAGTGTGTTGGCAAACATCATTCCTGCAGCCTGCACGTCCTAGAAACCACACACACACACACACACACACACACACACACACAAACACACACACCCTTCAGCCATCCATCCTCGCCTCGATCAGCTTTTGACTGTTTTCAATGTGAGAGTGAGAGATGGACACCTCCAGGGAACGGCGTCAGATTAGGGACACACACACACACACATGTAAGACCAGGGAAACATACAGGGCACAAGACACCTGTTTTCCTTCATAGACATGTTTTTATCTTCTTTTAAAAACAGAGGGAATGAAAGAACAGAACCCGAGAAAAATGGTATGCATAATTTACACACCCCTCCGTTTAAAGACCCGGCTCCTCTCAGTTTCAGTAAGACTCCAGCACCACACCGCCCCGAGCTACTCAAACACACGTATTGCATTTTTTAATACCATACTTACAATTTCTCAAACAGCCTAAACCACTTCACACTTCTTTTATAGGTTTTTAAATGGCGTGCAATATAATTAATTGGCCGCATCAGCTAACAAACATTTTCTCCGGCTCGCTTTGTTTACGGCTAGAGCCGCACTTTCTCTCTGAGCTCGCCGCTGTCTCGGATGGACAAGGAGGAGCTTTTAAACTCTCATTACACACAGACACATATAGGCATTTGTGCCATAGGGGACGAATAGTGACAGAATCATTTCTTTTCATTCAGTACTCAGCATCTTTACCGGTACGATATTGACCTAAAATGGTGGATCACCATCGGATCAGGACTGATGTATTTTCCAATCCACTGCCATATGTCTTACACATGTCGTGAATGCATGTGAGGTTGACTGACAGTTGTCTTGTCTTTATGCGGAACCAAGAAACCCAGTTCGGATCATTATTTCCCATCTTAACCTTACATATGTTTAATTTACAGAAAGCTAACCCTTTTTGGAGCAAAGTACAATAAGAAAATGTCTCACATAAAAAACGCCCAGGGGTTGGAATAATAATCATTTTTAAAAATCAGTACCACCTGATTCAAAACCAGTAAGACCACTGTATTGTAAATATGGGTTTGTTTGGGTTTTGTTCTATTGGGAATTGAATATTTTTGTGAGAATGGTAAGATAATATAAACGAATATTAAAATCAATCCTAGAGGATACGGAGTGCCGATAATAGAGATGAGCTGGAATCTTCAGCCAGTTGATTACACAGCAGTAGAACAGTTTGCCATGGATAGAAACTAAACACATGCTGTTCATTCAGACCTAATTACTTACAAACGGTGCAGTACAGGCATGTAACGCTAAAACAGCCTGACAAAAACTAGTTGTTCTTTTTAAGCATAATGTAGCGATGGCAAATATTGAATATCTGATCTTTTAAATGTAAATGATGAGTATTGGGAGGCAGTAATTTTTGGAACATGGTGTTAGTAAAGGAATAGAAATAATTGCTATAACAATTGTTATTGATCCGATACTCATTTCTGATATTCAACAGGAGTGATATTGTTATGATGGGCACTTCAAAATACTGTCACTCCCACCCATGTTCCAGGTAGGAGGCTGCCTAGGTAGGGCCCCTATTTTGGACGAATTTAAAGAAGCATTGCATGTGTCAATCCCATAACTCTGTCTCAGAGTTCCATAAAAGTTTGAAAAACATGGCGGACAGAAGCTTTGTGATAATCCTGTGAATTTCTACACTAAGCATACAGAGAGACACGAGTAAAAGTGTGTGTGTGTGTGTGTGTGTTTTATTTTGTGACGCGTGCCTGTTTTGAGCATGACATGACGTGACGGTGACCCAGTCCAGACTTTCGAGAGCTGTTCAGAAGCCAAACGAATCTTTGATACGATTGGATAGTTTTTTGTCTTTGGAACCGAGCATCTCCCGCCGACTTTCTTCGTAGAAATTGCAGAAGGCCCAGCGCAAGATCTCATGATGGAAAGAGAGAGGGAGAGATGGAGAAAGAGAGAAAGACAGAACCGGGGAGAGAGAATGATATTGAGCTTTTAGTGAGAATATCTGCATGTGTTCGTGAAGTGGTAAAGGAACACGGAAAAGAAAGGAGAGAAAAGAAGAGAGATTAAGTGCAAGAAAGAAAAAGAGAATGGACTAACATATGTTGAGGCATACACACACACACACACACACACACAGAGTGTCCCAAAGCTGGATGTGTACGAGCAGCTCCATACATCACAGTGATTGAGCGCAGGGATCAGCGCGGATGCGATCTTTCCTCCATCACCATGACAGGAACACAACCTCAGAGAGAGAGAGAGCATGTCCCTCCTGATGGCCCGGACACACAGCGACACACACAGCAACACACACGACACACACAGCAACACACACAACACACACACCGACACACACAGCCCTTTCTTTAGCTCTCTAATACTTTAGCTGAAGCCTCTGTAGCTGATTAAAGGGGCTCCACGGTCACGTGTCAATCCACAAATACAAAAAGAGGCCAAAGGGAGTTAGCTATGCAGGTGTAAGGGGAATAAGTGTTTGTTGGGCAACGCTCCTGATGTCAGCTTGTCTCCCAGTTACCTACGGTTACCTACATCTCTGTTCATGCCTGTTCATGGAGTGTGTCGCTGATTGAAAAAGTACAAAAGTGCATGAGTGAGAGAGAGAGAGATGGCTGGTTGAGTGAAATAGTGACTGTTTGTGTGTATGAGTGGGTGAGGAAAGCAAGAGAGTGTGTGGGCTGCGTCTAAGAACACACACACACACACTCTACCTTACCAGAATGATGGGATGTAGCTCTCAGCTGTGTATGTGTGCAGGTAAGAAGATCTCTGTTTTCCTCCCCATGATGACCCTTGACTGAGCAGCAGCTCTGAAACCTGTCTGCGTGTGTGTGTGTGTGTGTGTGTGTGTGTGTGTGGTTACAGAGAACTTACTGTGTTCCTTGTCTTGGCACTTCAGTTGTGTAGCAGCTTTTGTAGTCTCTATATACGAGTGTGTGTGTGTGTGTGTGTGTGTGTGGAATTTTTTGAAAAGGTGTATTTAGAAAGGAAGCAGGTTATTGACTAACTCATGGAGACCCGCAGAGTCTGTACATACAGAGGCGTTGAATTCATTATTTCCAAAATCAGATTTATCATATTATTTTGTACATGTAAACACACACTGTATTATCATCATCCAGTGCCAGCAGCGGGTCAGCAACTGGGGGGGGGGAATGGAGGACTGTCTGTAATACCTCCAGAATCTGGCATCTGGTCTTTTGCTCTAATAATAATCAGCGGACGAGCTGCAGATGGCCTCCAGAGCGAATAATTTTTTTGTGAAGGCTTGTACTGCCAGTTTGTTCATTTTGGTGCTGCAATTATGGATCGTCTCGCAAATATGAAGTTCACATACAATGGTCACATACAAACGTGAGCGTGAGCTGTCAAGCAGAAAGATTTTTAGCAATAAGCCGTATAATGTGACGGTAGCTTAATAATAGTGAAGTCTCAGAGATGAGCAATGAAGTGTGTGTGTGTGTGTTGAGTTGTGTTTTAAATTAAAAGTCAGCAAAAGAAAACATGAATCGTTGTGTGTTTCCATCAACTGCACTCTTAGAAAAAAATGCTTCCATGCAGCACCCCTAAGGGTTCTTTGGTTTGTCCCTCTGGGGGAATCCTAAAAGGTTGTATGTAGAACCCTGCAACATAAGGTTTCCCTTTCAGGAAGGGGTTCGAGCAGATTTCCTTTAGGAAGCTAAGAACCCTTGTGGAACCCTTCTTTCTAAGAGTGTACTTTTCTGTTGAATATTCTGCAGAGGAGGAACAAGATGACTTTATCAAACGAGCATCAGCCAAGCACACACGGTCACTAAAACACACACTTATTAGGTCAGCATTTATTTCAAATATCCGTTTCCATCACACTTCACATGGCACGCCGTATTGCTCAGATCTGATCGTTCTTCCTGATCCGTCATTAATGTGAACAGAGTGCTGCCCTGAGATCACCCACATGCTCACATTTCCGTCAGTACCGTCACATGCACAATCCACATGCCTCATGAACAACAAGACAGTCCATCACTGCAGCAGAGATAAAATGAGTGAACTGGCAGTACAAGCCTTCATCGCAGAGATTTGCTCTGGTGGTCATCTGCAGCTTGTCAGCTGTTCGTGATTAGAGCAAAAAAATGCCAAAAAAGATGCGCCAGATGCGGTGCTTTAGCTATTTTTGCAGTTATTACTGGAAGTCCTCCATTTATTTATTTATTTAAGTTAGCCATTGCTGAAACACTGCAGACACTGGATGCTGATGGCAGTGACATGTGCATGCACGGTGAAGTGTAAAAAACAAAACACTAATTTGCACAAAGTGGCTCAAATCTGATAGCCCAATGTCGGATTTGTGCCACTTCACTCTGGTATTTTAAACTTCATCCAAAATCTGACATTTCCATTCAGATTTGCGTAACTACATGTACTGTATTGTAGCATAAAGAGTAACAGGAGTATAATATTGTATTGGCAGTAATTTACTATCCCCATCCTATCATTGCCTCCAATTGACTGTGACCTGCGTTGTTGGTGTCTTTTGCTCGCCTGTATTTGCTTGCATTGTCTGTTCTACAATTGGTTTCTGAGGAAGCATGCCATCATCCCTGCATGGCTCCAATTGTTCTCAGCGCCACAGACGCACTAAACACAATTAGTCAGATTTGTGCAACGCAGTAAACAACGCCGTTTGTGCGTGTGTGTGTGGGAGATAATTTCTGGAACTGTTACTGCTCTCTGTGTTCTGCGTGTAGATTTGTGAGCATGTGCTGCTTGGGCAGGTCGGATCATTACTGCTCTATTTAAACGCAACATAAACCGTCTGCTGCTGCGCACACGCTAAAGAGAGAGAGTCTGTCTCTGTCAGCAAGATGGAGAGAGAGCGAGGGAAGGACATTCACATGAAAGAAAGAGTGCAGCAGTGATGTACTCGGTTGCAGAGCTGAACTTTAAATGAGAGAGAGAGATTTTCATATAGCCCAAGTGAAATTCTCCATCTGCCGCAGCGTTTCCCCTGCGTACGTGTTGGCTTTGAAAGTAATGACGCCGTATTTCTAAGAAGTGCTGCGTAAGTGTGCGTTAACGGAGCTGAAATTGCGTATCTGGGAGGCTTCAGTGCAGACGAGTTTGCCCCATCTATTTTTCTCATCCATTCTTTACTGCCTCCTAATCCTGCAGAGCTGCACAATTCCATTTCTCTACACACCTGAGTCAGCTCACTTAAATAAACATGCCGTTCCCTCCACCAGACGCTTCATCAGATGTATAGGAGCAGGGAAAATAGACTTGAGTGTTGCTGTGAGGGAAACGTGCATCACTCCCAACAGAGCAGAAGTAATAATACCAATAACAATAACTGTCATTTATATAGCACCTTTCATACATTTTGAACGCAGCTCAAAAAAACAAAACACAATAACGAGTAAGGGGGAAAAGGACGACTTCTGTCTAAGCTTGGTGAAAAATCAAGTCTCTGCTGAATCCGACATGCTTTTCACATATGCTTTGTTATCGGAACAAAGTCAGACTGAACCTCAAACATCGAAACACAATATTGAGCAACAGTTGCCACCCATATTGCAAATAAAGATATGTTCTCAATGGAAATGGAATCACAAATGTTCAATGCTACTGAAGTTTATTCTCAATGATGAAGAACTTGGCCCCCTTTTTTCGAAAGATGGTTCCCAGTTGCCATCTCTCAGTCCCATTTTATATATTTGAAGGCCATCATTCATCATTTATTGTTTCCTGACTCGAGTGTAAATCTAATGGCAGAGTTGAGGACCGTTCTCTGTAGCTATTGCTATAAGAACATTTAAAGTTGCGTCTTAGGCTGGGGTTATACTTGCTGTTAACTACGTGTACGCAAGATGACTGCCGAATATACCCTGCATTCATTCAGCACGTCTATTGTGCACGTCCCAAAAAGTGTACGCGACGGAGGGGGCGGTATAGTGAAGCAACGCAACGCATGCATGGTAGGACAAGAGAAATAAACTCTCCCTTGTTGCAACGAGATTGATATGACCATGTATGTTGGCGCATTATTATAAGATACGCATTGTCACAGCCTCCTCAACTCCCGCCATCTTCACTGTTTACCTCGTTGTGCAGAATCAGAGGAAGTGGTCGAAGAAGATATTCCAGTGCTGGCGAGGTATGTTTCGGTTCTGACCTGCCCCCTGGTGTAACCCTTCCAGATCACAACAGATCAAAACCCACTTTTCAGGCAGACACTGTAGTTTGTAAGTGTAAAATGAAATCAATAGGCATAAATAAAATAATAAATAAAAGACGTTTAGTCTGAAGTAAATGATAAGTGAAATAAATGCTAAAGTAACAATGCCAGAGTATAAAGATGGGTTTTGAGCTGTTTTAAACCGGTAATGAACACATTTTAATGTGAAATGTTGTAATGTTTCACATTTTAAGAGCATAAAAACAAAAGATGACTCCTTTACTTTTGCGAAAACTCCCAATGCTGAATAATGTAGATTTGCTAGTCTTGAGCCAGGCGCTGTATGTCAAGAGTATAGACTGGGGAATAGAGGACCACACACAGCATTCCTCACTTTGGGATTTACTCATACCCCTTTCAAAAACAGACCCAAAGGGATTAAAGATGATGAAGACAGTCTCTCTGTCTCCTCCACTCCACATTTTTCTCCGTTACATGGGTGAGGCCTGGCTCTTCACTCTTCATCATTCACTCATTTCACATTCTCATATGGTTCCATGTAGACCACACTTTTCCAATACACTCTCCAAATCGAATTAGCCAAACGACGAGGCCCCACAGTTGAGGGTTTTTAAGTGCTTTCTTGCATTTTGCTTTCTTTGCAAGACAGCGTACAGAACATTTTACATTTATTTTTCCAAAGGGACTTACAAGTGAGGCAGAATCCAGTCCAGTCCAAGCACAGAGCACAAGGCTTGTTTCTGGGCAGAAATCAATATGTTTTTTGGGGGGGGGTTCCACATGACTGGAAATATTGTGACCCGGGAACTCATTTAAACATAAATGCTCTGCCCCATGATGTCTCTGATTGGCTGGTGCGTGGTTATGGTTATGCGCTTTTTCCGTCAAAACGTTCCAAAAAATGTTTTAAACAGGTAACAGAGCGTGATGTTAACGCATCGCCATGCGTTCGCATTTGGGCTACATTTCTTGTATGGGTTCTCGTATAAGGTTTCTGACTTTAGGGACCAGTCTCTCACAATGAATGGCACTCTGGTCTGCCAACGAGAGGTTGTTTTCTCACCCCCATCGCAATAAGCCCCACTCTCACTGCAGCGTAAGCTCTTTCTAGTATGAGGTTTGTTTGTCATTGTATGGTTCTCATTGAAATCTATGGAGCTTTTTTTATTGAAACATCTCTGTCTCTGTGAAATGTCGCCTATGTTTTAACTAACTACCTACAAGCAAGTGCAAGATAGTTACAGGAAAAGCAGAGGGAGCCACTAAAGTCAGTCAAACTATGGACAAATTGTAGCTTACACATTTCTTACAGTAGCAGTAGAGGTTTTTTCCATATTTCCTGATAAGAGTGTCTCGGATAACTTCATGAGTTTTCATCGCTTTTTCTTATTGGGGTTTTATTGGCTTTGTTTTAGATTGTAAAAGTTACAAACTTCAGCTTGAAGAGTTTGTCCATGAATACTAGAAACACTGCAACACTGAAACAGATTTGAGGTTTGAGATTTTTGCCTGTTAGTTTTGACCCTCGCTGCTCTCCATCCCTGCAGGTGTTGGAGCGTCTGTTCCAGAAGGGCTTCAGCGTGGCGGCGTCGTGCGGGGGCGGAGTCGACTCCTCCCAGTTCAGCGAATACGTGCTGTGTCGCGAGGACAGGCGGAGCCAGAACATGAACACGCCCATCAGGATAAAACAGGAGCCGCTGGACTAGGACACATGCGCGTCTCACTGAGACAGACTGTCCTCAGACCCTGAGACTCAACAACCCAGTTACACACACACACACACACAATATATACACACACTCACACACACAAATCGCAAACGGAGGCCTGTTACCTAAAGCAGAATGTAACGCAAACAAACACAAGCAGTCACTCAAGAACAATCCAAAGAACTAGAAACACTCAAAATGGGCAGGACAGAAGCATTTTAGTTCAGTTTCTCACTCTAGTGACCACAATTAATGGCACTCCGTCCAGCCAATAAGAAGCTGGTTTCTCCCGCAGGCCCCGCCTTCTGTCAGTGCAGCACGTGTCGTTTCCTAGTATGAGGTTTGTTTTCTCGCTGCATGTGGACGGGTCGTATTCAGGGGTCTCCATCTCGTTCTCTAAACGCTGGCCAAGTGCCAAAACAACACAAGAACCGCAGCGAATAGACCCGGTGCACAGAGGACTGGCCAAAACTCTTGTCTCATTTTATGGTTGTTTATAAAAATACAACTTCTTTTGCTTTGTCTGCCACCGTGATGTATACAGTCTTTAATGCTTTTTTTTTCATGTTCTTTGTGTAATCTTTCTGCTTCTTTTGTTATATGAAGGACGAATTGCAAGTCATGTTCACGCGTAGAACAAAAGCGAGTCACTGCCTTCGCTGAAACACTGTCATGGCCCGAGGCGACGCAGTTAACACACCGCGCACGGTAATGCATCCAGAGCCCAGAGAAGGCCGCTTTGTTTAAACAGAGCTACGAGCAAACAAAAGTATTATTAAAGCCCTTCCTGCAGCAGGCCCAGGTAACAGAGAGTGTGTGTGTGTGTGTGTGTGTGTGTGTGTAGAACGCAATTCTCATGACATATCGCTGAGCATTCAAACCCAGCATAAGCTACATGCCACTGTGTGTTAGGGAAAGCAATGTTGAGATCAACAGACAGTCGAAATTGTACATTCAGGTTGACCTTTTCGTGATCATGGCCAAATGAGAACCAGCAGGCAACGCTAACACCGTCAGGATTGTGTCGAACAGTCGACCGTACATGCTCGAGTACATACTTCTGCGCTTAAGCAAACATGGGACTGGGCTCCGAGTGCAGCGCTCATACCTGCTGGCTATCAAGAGAACAAGCAGCCTTTCAACGCTAGCATAGCGTGCCAGGGACCGAGGTCTGCGCAGCCTCAATGCCATGAGCTCATTAACCATGAATACATTTACGTTATTGTTAGGGTTATTAAGCTTAATTAAACAATTTCTTTCTTTTAAGGTAGTGTGTGATTAGCTGAATTCTGTATCACTGTATCACATCAGCGTGTTACAAACATACAGCTCTCGGAAAGGGACGCGATACACTCGGAGCACTAGTGAGACTTTTAAAGGTGGGGTCAGAACACTTTCTGTAATATTTGGCGAGCTTCTCCTCATATAAATAAAATATCTGCTCAAGAGGAGAAACTCTGGTCTCTGTGGTACCTCAGGCTCTGTAAGCCGACGGAAAAAATTAAATCATGTGGACCACCAACATCCAACCAGTCAGGACAAGGAGGCGTGACTTGCCCGTCAATCATCTTACCTATCAATTCAGAAAGCGTCCCCTGGTGCACTAGCCTACAAGCGTTCTAGCAATGGGCAGAGCATGTGTTTGGGGCGTGTGGCTTTTAATGGGGTTGTATTTGTTTGCGTTTTAAGTTTTTTAAACGGCTAGCTGCACTTAACTTCGATGAAAATCACTGACTATACCTTTAAATGTGGGACACACACAGTTGATTTGCACTCATTACGTGGTGATCCCTCTTGCCGATCTCAGCCAGACTCAAATAAATAATTGTGTTAGTCAGCTATTAATTAATTACCTACAGAACCTAGATAGATAGATTAGCTAACATCTAATACCCAAGACACCTTGGATGTGTCCATTCGTAAGGACGACGTTAGAGGAGACCTGCTTTTAGTCGGTGGACCACCACACAGATTAAAGAGCGACCAACGAGAAAACCTACAGGTAGACGTGCGGTAACATATTAAAATACACTGTTGTGATAAAATGTTAAGCAATTATTGTGATATGAAAATGTAATTTCAGTTACACGCCTAACACAAGTGCGACTGCATTCCCCCGTTACTGCTCACATCAAAGATGGCGGCTGTCGTTGAGCCGAACCTGAGATGAAACCCGAGTGTGATCCTCCTCACAGCATCTCCGCTTCCAACACAGCAGAAAGAACAAGCCTCACCCATTCTGTGCGTCTGTGTGCCTTACAGATGCCGCTTCTTTCACCCCAAACGCTTTTTGATCTGCCTGGTCAAATCTCAAACTGAGAAAAGTTCAGGGCTGTGTGTGTGTGTGTGTGTGTGTGTGTGTGGTGGGGTCCTAGTTACAGACTTAAATCTGAAAATGGTCATTAAGACGGTTGACTGGTTTAATTAAATCCAGATCTGTTGGCGTTGGCGCTGCATTTGCTGATTAAATGCCCGTAGAGAGTGTGTGTGTGTGTGTGTGTGTGTGTGTTAGATCCAATGGCCTGGAGCAGAGCGCGACCCCCCGTAGGGAAGCCTAATCAAGCCGGGCTTTGTTCTGATCCAAAGTTGACTCACTCCTCTCATCCCCTCCACCACAAACAGAATGGTCAACCACTCCTTTCATGTGCTGTGTGTGTGTGTGTGTGTGTGTGTGTCCGTGTCCCAGAGGCTCCGAGAGCAGCAGTGCCAGTGGAGATGTTACATCCCCCCCCTCTGTGACACACCATCATACCCACCTACACAAACACATACACAAATCTGAGCCGTTCTTTTACAAGTTTGGCATACATGTGTGTTCAGAAGTTGTAGCAAAAGTGCAGCTGATTTCCTGAACAAGTTCCTGCTCTTCCAGAAGCATCCTAGTGTTGAGAGCATTTTAACATCCAGACACACACACACCGAGCTGCTGGTTTATTACGTATATTGATCTCGTAACTAATAAACTGGCAGCACAGTGTAGTTAAGGGTGTGAGGATGCATCGATAGGACGGTGTAATAAGGAAATCTGAAATAGTCGTAGCATTAACATGCTATATCGAATCACATAATGACATCATAAAAATCTTTTAAAAAACGAACAGTATTTATGAAGTGCATTACTTGAAATATAAAACAAGAGTTTAACCTTTGAAACTCAGCTTATTATTCAGTTATTCATCTTAAAGCATATTATTCAGCAACTACAGTGAAAATAATAAGTAAAACGTACGTAGTTAAGTCTGGACCCGCCGATGGACTCAGAGAGTTAAAGGGGTTAGAGTCAGACTAGCTTACTTTATAAAGATGGTGAAAATCAGAGAAAAAGATAAACTACTGAAGGCTAAGAGCAAAACTCTACTTTAAAAAAATATTCCAGCAGTTTTCTTAATCAGTGATCTATGATCTCCAGAATACACTCTCAGAAAAAGGGGGACTAAACTGTACCTTTCAGGGTACATACGCTGTCACCGGGGTACACCGTTTGTACCTTTTGTGTGCATCTTTCACCTGGGAAAGTGAAAGTGAATGTAGCTTACCATAAAAACTAACTTAAGGTACATTTACATTGTTTGTACCTTTTTCCTGACAGCGTAGTCGTGTCATTAGTGAGGAATAGTGTTGATCCACAGCTACATGAACAGTCTCACCATTATATTATACTCTTCTACAGCTGAAACACGCGCACACGATCTTGTGTCTGAAAAGTGTGCACGCAGAATTTGTAATAAAAGGGGAACGAGGTTGCGTGAACAAGATCCTGTTATCACATAAGTGATGTTATTTCAGTCTGCTATAGCTGAAATGCACACAAGTCACCTGCTCATGCTGTTATTGTGCAAATACTTTCACCTGACATCATCGGTGTCAGACAATAATACAATCTAAACTCACAGGCGTATGGCGTAAAGCTCCCATGTTTGGGAAGTCGAGAGACTCCTAATGACGTTTTAAAGAAAATATATAACACGCCGTCCAACCTTGTCTTCTGTGCGTTATCGCATCTGACAGTTAATGAGGCTGATCAACAGAACCAGCCGGTTTCTAAAGTGTTCAGTCTGGTGGCTTTGATTATGTACAGTTACTCGTATATATGGAAAGATCTAACGCTGTTTTCTCTCCTACGCGGGGCCTGTAAAGATAAAACAGAGATTCTGAGAGCGTTCTTATGAACGGACGACAAAAAAATTATTTCCGAGCAATATGTTGTGTACATATGGATTTAAAAAGAGTAAAAGAAAAAAAAAAGAAAAATTTCCAAATGTATACCAAGGTGAAATTTTGTTATTATTTAATGTTTTAATAATTAGACTGTGGTATTCAAAGGGCATGTGTTTAACGGTGTCTCCATGTTTTTTTTTATTTACCTGCATATTTGCTATAATAAAAAAGATGTACTGTTTATCTGAGATATGGTGGGTTTTTTTTTTTTTCTATAAAAATTCTTTATTTTCACACACCAATGTTGGTGACATGTGGATTCGGTGCACTTCTTTATGTAGAAATGAACGATAAAGTCGAAAACAGAAACACCACATGAATTTTAAATGCCGTAGAAGAGATGTAGGCGTGAAACACTGCAGTACTGACGAGTGTAGATGAAGCAAAGTGATGCAGTATAAACAGTGCTAATATTTGCTTTTGTTGTGAAACCCTATTTCAGTGCCTCAAAGCGGCGCAACAGTGACACTGGCTGTCTGGCAGCTATGGTAGCTGGGCGTACATATCTATGTATACCCTGGCAGGTTTTACCCTTGCTACAAAGGTACCGGACTACTGACCATGCTGGTGGACTGCATTAGCGGAAGCGGGCGACAAGTTCATCCAGTAGAGGTTGGGAGCTAGCTAAACTGAAGAGGTACCGGCCTGCCCGCCTAGCCAGCGGGGTGGCGTCACTCAATGGCTAAAACAGCATGTAAGAACGGGCCTCAGTACCCTGCGCATCAATCGGACCGCTCCACGGCGGCGGAGCGTAATCCAAGCGACGAGAGGCTGCTAAGAATCTCAGGTACCATTGAGAAAATGGATGGGACCTATATGGAGGACAGCAAGAGCGGGAAAGGAATGGGCGCAATGCTGTGACCAGCGAAGTCAATTCGACACCCGACAGTCTGGTCGATCAAGGTGAAATGAACAAAGAAGGGAAGATCGAAGGAGAGGGGCTCATACCAAAACAAAAACTGAGCATAAACAACCTCAGATAGTCAGATCTCTGGCACATATTAGAGCCATTAAATAATTTCATAATGTAGACCGCTCAAATGTAAAACGACTAACAGGTCTGCTAGAGTGGTGATTTCATATGATCAAGAGTTCTATAGAAGAGGTATTCAGTGTGGTTCAGCAAGATCAAGTGCTGCAATAAAGGACTCGAGGAATCTTTTTTGTAACATTGGTATATTGTCTGAAGTCCTATTTCATTTTAAGGCTTCAGCATTGACTACACAAACAATAGAGATGGAGAGGAAGATAATATAAAATGGCAAGAGCTCATGCGAATGTCCTCCCACTAATACAAAGAATAGTTGAAAATGAACTGAGCACCGTGTTAGCTGATCATTTTTGCCCCCATGGTTGAACTAGTCCACATTCCATAATGTTGAAGAAGTAAGAAGGAAGTGAGAACCCTTGAGGACAACGTTTCTCACATTCCATCATTCTGTCTGTATGGGCTACACCCTCAGAGGAACTGAGTCATTCTCCAATAATTTAAACATTCAGTACAATAAAATAAAAAATACTGGACAACTTAAGAGGAAAACCCCAGGTCTTTGGAATGCCAGGTGAACTTAGAAAACTTAGAAAGTTTAGAAAAATTTTAAGGCAGTTGATTTGAAACCCAACACCCTTCTTTCCCAACAATTAAGATTTGGGTTCAGGGGAGTACCGCCACAAATTTTTTCATATAGTGCAACAAAATATACTACATAATACTCATTGGGATGCTTAAAGAGCTTTTAAAGAACATTAATTTAAATTAAATGAAGCTCTCCTACTCAGATGGTGTACATGGCAGAAAGTTTATGTATGTGGGTAGCTATGTGATTACTAAGAAAGGTGCAGGGGAAAAAAAAGAATGAGACCCCCCCCCAAAAAAAACAACAACCAAGTGTGAGGGGTAAAAGTGATCCGAAAAATTATTTAAACTTCTCAAGGTACCACACGACCCTGATGTATAAAATTCTGTGAAACAAGGTTAATGCAAAAAAATAAGTAATGCATGTGCACCAGCAAACATGTGAACCCATGTAAAACCGAAGCTCTTCTACAACTTATTACAACTTGAAGTAATTCATATTGTCTGAAGAGTCATACATGTCCATGTTCAAATTGAGCAATTTAAATAAATGTAACTGCTTTGTTTGGGGGAAGAAAACAAAATGGAAATAAGCACAACTACACTAGTCTGTTGTACCATAAGAATATGAACTTTTGTGCCTCACACAAAATGTCCATCAAACTAAAATAGTGATTAAGGCAAGCCATATCTGCTTCTTTTATTACAATAATTCTGTAGAGCTGCTGTGAAAAGTATTAAATAAACCTATTCAGTTTCCTCCAAACATTAATTGATGTACTGGTTTAAGGAATGATGCGTCAGTGACCTCAGATAAGGCTGAGGCCTCCAGGTAGATGCTCTTTAGATAGGATTATTCCACAGCTTTATTAACACAACGCAAGATGTTCCCATTAATGCAATGCATACATTAACAAAAAAGTTGGTTAAGTGATGATTTAAGGCTAGAACAATGGCAATGCGCTTGCTGTCTGAAAGCTGATGACCAGCATTAGCTTTTTCTTTTAGGACAGCAAAGCAAGTAGAACTAAAAATACCAGGAGTGCACCCCAGTCCAACTAGAAAATAAATAAATTAAAAAACATTGTTAGAAAAACAAACAAAAAACTAAAAAAACCAAACCCAACAACAGTAGATTATAACACAGTAGATTATGTCTAAACATTTCAACAACTTTTAGAAACTGCAACAATGCAAATCCTTCAGGTTCTTTAATAAGGCAAACAGACTTAAGGGGAGACGAGTGGCTTGAGCCACTAACATCTGCACCCTTCTCTCACTCCCTGTTTTTTTTCCCATTTCAGAAGTCTAGAGGATGCAAATTTCACATAGAGGAGTGAAAAGACATGCCGTTTCAATATCCACAAGCTAGAAAGTGATACACAATTACTAATAATTATTGTTTTCTGAATGTGTAGACATGTACAGTATATTGCTCAAAGACAAAACACCTCTACTTGGCCGTGTAAAACTGAATTAAGAGTAGTGTCACTAATTCTGCAATAGTGTCTATGGCATTGTGCATTTTTTAACCAGAACATTTTATAGCATTATCCTGAATGCTGTTTTTAAAAAAAGTTAATGAAAAAAAAGTAAAAAAAAAAAAAGTAAAAAAAATTATAAAAAATCTCTAGAATTCAGCATCTATTCCTGGTCTACTTAAGAATGTAGCAATTACTAAAACTAAAATTTCAATAAAGTCCCATCGTGTTCCCTTCTCCAAGATGCTCACAGAGAACATTTGGGTGTATTTGAAGAGCCTTAATTTTCAAAGCTTTGGTGAACAGGAGTCATACGTTTTATACAGCCACAGTGATGCGGCATACTCTTAATTACAAGAAATGGAAGAACGGCCAAGTTCTCAAGTCCTTACTTTATCAATATATCTGCCCCCACTCAGTCTCCTTCCCTACACTTGTGTTAACTCAATTAATCCAGACCTAAGGCAGATTAAGACAGCGGAGCCGCATTTGTTACTATTCGGTTAAAACTCTACAAAAGCAGTTGTTTAAGAGCCATTTAATCTAATAAAACTATAAACCAACCTAAAATACAATAAAGTCTTTCCAATGTTTCTCTAAATATATACAGACTCGTCATTTTCTTTTATATCCGACCATAAGAATATAATAAAAATGAGAAATATATTATTTGTTAATATTGTCATTAGGCAAGTAAGCCTAATGACAACAAACAAATAATATTTCTTAAGCTCCACACCTTTGTCTATATTCTCTACACATTTACACACAAACACACACAAAGTATTTGAAGAATGAAAATCTTTATCCTAACTGAAAGCTGACATTCATATACACGCCAGATCCACAAAGTGAAAATTATGTTGTTTTAGAACAATGCAGTCAGTTTTGCAGAATCAATTATTTTTCTTACAGGACTGAAATCGTACGTCTGTCCACTTAAAAGCAGACGTTCTAACCCTAAGGGGAGGCTTATAGAAAAAAAATGTAATAACCTAAAGCATGAATAGGAAGCTTTGTTCAGTTGAGATAGCTGGTAGTGATGAGAGGTGCTGAGCGATCGTTAGTGAGTGTGCGCCGGAGTTTCACCCCCCTGCGGATCATGCTCAGCATATCACTGCCACCACTTGGCATCTGATTGGGATCGTTATTGTCTTCTGAATAATTTGCCGTATTTGGAGCTGGTGTAGACGACCAGCTTTGCAGTGCAGCATTCTGTTGAGGTGGCTGGTGCTGTTGATTTGCTTTTTGCTCTTGTTGATTTTGCTCTTGTTGATTTTGCTGCTGGATTGGATGCTGTTTGGGAAGTTGTGGATACGGAGTCGGTTTGTGCAGTACCTGTTGCTGATGTTGGTTGTAGTGATGTTGATGTGGTTGCTGGTGTTGTAGTGCTTGGTTGTACTGTTGATGCTGATATTGTGGCGGCTGTTGTGCTTGATTGTACTGTTGTTGATATTGTAGTGGATGCTGTTGGTTGTACTGTTGATGTTGCTGGTACTGCCTCTGCTTGCTAGTTTGGTAGATTTGCTCAGTACTGCCCACCGGTGGCTGCCCGGGGAACATCGCGTAATACGGAGGTGGCATGGCACTCAGGCTTTGGGTGGAGGTGTAGAGTGTGTGTTTAGCATGTGCCAAATCGGAGCTAAGGGGCCGGGCAGTTTGGACGTGCACTTGCAGGCGTACTGCCTGCTCACTGCCACTAGGGCCTGGAGCCAAACCTACTGTGGATGTAGATGGCTTTAGTGGCACCTATGAAGAGAATTCCATGGGCATTAAAAATGAATTCCAATACGGTGGTCAGTATTTTCAGAAATTGGGTTACATGAAAACACAAAGACAAGCAAGCAACAAACCATACAGCACACTCGACTTCATATTTCCAGACATGTATATTAGCGAAGAATGATGGAATCACTCAAATCAAATTAGGAGGTGGGCAGGGACGCATATGGTCACATTGCATTTGTAGTGTAAAGGGTAGTGTCTCGATGCGTTCCGGACAGCATCGAAGGACCGCCTAAATGGAAAATGTGTTATCATTCTTTCGTCTCCTCTCTCGTTCGTTCACAAGTTGCATTAGTTGGCTTTGACCGTTCAGTCTAAACATTTGGAAAAATCCGTACAGGCATACGTGTACCTTACGCTGGGGATACCCCATCACTTTTTGAAAGTGTAGTCCGTTAAAAATCATTTATATAATATCTCGTGGCTGAAACTGATCCAGATGCTTTCGAAAAATATTTGCGGTGTTTCACAGCGTTGCATCTGTAATAAAATATGTCCTATATGATATAACTCGCAACATGTTTCTGTTCTGGCGAACCCGGACGTTTGTCACACACGGCGATATGATCACATTACTGTATCATGAATTTATTTCTAGAAAACTACATCATGGCGCTCTTTGGTTTACTATCTTTTTTATTCTAACGAGCTCCTGACATAATGTAGGTGATGTAAACCATGGCAACTAAATTTTAAGACTTCCAAAGCATCGATCATTCCATGATTACTCGTAGTGTTTAAAAAGATGGTGTGGATTAAAACGCTGGTTAAGTGGGTGCATATCATTTCCATTAAACGTGCTTTTACCCAATAATCATTCTAAAACAAAGTTACACCCATGCGTACAGGTACATGAACAAGGACATTTAGTAAATGTGCGTGGCACGCTTTGACCATCCAGTGGAAGTGATGCAAGTAGTCAAGAAATCCGAACACAAGTGGTCAGCCGGATTGTGATCCGATAACTCGAGACGCATGTTAATACCAGCTGTAAATGGGGCCTTAGTGATCACCTGTGGTGTAGAGATGGGGATGGGCACCCCTCCGCTGATGGTGCCACGGCGCAGGTTGGCTTTGCTGGAAGGTTTCCGCCGGATGGTGGCAGTGTGTGGCTGATGCAGCAGCAGCGACTCGGGCTCGGTCAGCAGGCTCACGGTGGATGCCGGTCTCTTGTTCTGGAACAGTTTCCGGTAGTTCAGGCTGAGGTCACTGTTCCGTGGAATCGTGCAGGATTTATCAAAGTCTGACGGACTGGGGGTGTCATCGCCTCCGTGGAGGGAGATATAATCATAATCTGAGAAAGAGGGAGAAAGAAACAGAAATAGATAACGAGAACGAAAAAGAAAAAGATGAGGGACGGACAAACTAAGCATTATTATGGACTTGAGATGGTTTATTAGATGGTCTGACTTAATATATGACAAATTATATGGCACTATTGAATGTCACAGGGTAAAGGCCCTCTTTATGCAGCAATTAAGTTTTCCGAGATGTTCAATGAAAACAACAGAAGTAAGCGTCATGAGAATTGATACACTCACTAAGAGCTTCCATCTGACAAGATTTGTTTACTTTAAGTCTGAATATGAAATGATAGATGCATCTTATAGTATGTCTCTTAGTGCACTTATTTACTGATAAATAAGAAATACATGCATGCTTGCGAACACACAGGCACACAAACATACGCACACTATATTGCTAAATATATATATATATAAAAAAATAAAAATGGCACTGCTTCCTTGAACAAAAGCATCTTGTTCCTGAAATATCTGATAATTCATAATGAACACAAGATAAATTCAAATAAAAATCAGTCTGTACAACATCAGTCAGAAACCTACCATAAAGAGGAGGTTCTTTCTTTATTGCTGTAAAAAGAATAATACAGTGGTTTTAACTTGTATATAAAGACTCCAGGTAGTCATATAGGCAGCAGTGTGACAATGTATATGAACTGGTATCCATCTTTGCCATAGATTTGTCCATACTTTCGCAATTCAGATTGCGCTTGATAGTGAGTGATTCAATTCAATTCAATTCAATTTTATTTGTATAGCGCTTTTAACAATGGACATTGTCACAAAGCAGCTTTACAGAAATCCGAATGTAGATCTAGATCCGAGTGATGTCATTGTTCAATTATAAGACAGGACATAGGGTAAGATATCATTAAAATATAGATATGCATACATTATAAAAACATTAACAACTATATAGTGTACATCACCTGTCCTTA
Organism: Olivaichthys viedmensis; assembly: GCA_028565825.1. Taxonomy (NCBI): domain Eukaryota; kingdom Metazoa; phylum Chordata; class Actinopteri; order Siluriformes; family Diplomystidae; genus Olivaichthys; species Olivaichthys viedmensis. Next base: position 2,347,430 of record JAOUQW010000030.1, on the reverse strand, counting down.
ATAGCAAAAGTTTAGGTTGCAAACAATTATATCATATGCTGCTTCAGTTCCAAGACACTCAGTCATTGCAAAAGATGGACAAAACAGATATGCACAAGTTCTTTGGGCCCTATGGATTCCGTTTTCACAATATCACAGAATTTCATGGAATTCACCCATAAAAATGGAATTTCCTTATAAACGCAGCACTGCACAGAATTGTTGCAGTACGTAACACATTATGTTACTCGACTCTTTGTAAGGTCGGTACTTAATACTTCTTTATAAACATTAAATAAGGAAAATAAAAAAATAAAGTAATATTTAAAATATTACTTCTAGCTGCCTCACTAATCCAATACACAGCTTTATTTATTATTTCCTGTTTGCAGATTTAAAGGATGAGAGTAAACACATTCTGCATAACTTCCTTCCGATAACTATTGGTATATGGAATATAACTGACTCAAGACTATTATTATTACTACAGCACCAAATAGTCCTGTATTTGTATCGGTTACTCCCATTTTACCATCGAGTAAAATGAAGACTGGCACAAGACGCCTACGTTAAGGTTTAAGGATGTAGCTGTCAGCAAACAGTTTATATGTGGGATTACTTTGCTAATGAGTTTTAGTAGTGCATGAGGTGCAAGTTACCCTTTTTACTGTAACTTGGCTTTGTGCTAACTTGCATGAGGCCGGGTGTACCAGCTGTGTGCATGTACTCTAAATGCCATGGCTCTTTTTAGATCGGGCATATTAGAAAGCCTACAAAATGCCGACGGTTGGCCTGGGCGATATGGCAAAATTTTTTAATCTCGATTGTTTTCAAACATAGCAACGGTTCTCGATTTTGATTTTTCTAGTTATTATGTAATCCAGCTGCAGTTTCATCCCATTCCACTGGGTGTTTTTGGCAGTGCTGGAATAAATTAGTCGTGCTGCTACTTTTAGTTGCAATTGGCTTTCTACATCATCAGACTTTTCAAATCTGTACCAATTCCTATTACTGAGATGATGTTATCACCTTTCTTGGTTACAAGCGCATCCGGCTGTGAAAGCAATGAGGCTTTCCAGTCAATTGTATCGAAAAAGGGTTCATTCCTCGAAGCTTTCCAACACTGTGCATGTTAGCGACACCTAGTGGCCAAAAACATGAAGAGCATCTCTCTGTCTACTGTACCAGAGCTGTAGCGGAGTTTCAGGTTACATCTAATAAAACGATCATTTCCAGTGTTTTTGAAACATGTCATTTGTTGTGATAACACTAAACACGCTGTTTGGTTTGTGTGCATTACTCATCTAAATACACTTTTATAAACCACTTCTGGAGTTATTTAACCAAGCCCTACTCTTTCACCTACAGAAAGGTTCATGAGGACTGGCACATATGAACTGTAAATCCTACAAATCAAGTGCATTGTAGTGTTGAACATGGTGAATATCACTTGCAACCATTCAAAACCGCGCTGAGTTCGCAACGTTTCTTTTCATTTAGAGCAAAACAGTCACATGGTTTTGTGGCGAATGAGTCTTCGGACGCCATTGATCACTTGTTTATGGGAAAACGAATCAAGCATTGATATGATGTTTTCACGTTTTGTGGAAACCTGTAGTAATCAGGGTGTGTGTGCGCTCACTCACCATGCTGTGAGGGTATAGTATCTTCAGAACAAGACGGTGTTGTTGTTTGGGTGCTGTATCCACTAGAGCAGTGCAGAGAGTCTCGACTAGTGTGAGAAGCATCCGAGTTGAGCGTGCCCCCTAACGTCAGAGCCAGCTGCTCTCTGGCTGTCTGAGGCTACAGACAGGAGCGACAACCATTTAGATAGCAGAAAAATCAATAAATTTTACCAACTGATGCACATTTGTGTACTACATAAGTAACATAATATAGCTAATACAAAGCTATCGTTCCTGTTCTAAAACATAGAAAACAATTTTCAGCTTTCTAGCCATTACACATTCAGTCCTTTTCGCCGATTAAATACTGTGTACCTTTCCCGATGTGGACTGGGCTCTAGCTCTTTCTCCATACCCACTGTAAACTTGGTGTGCAGGAGGCATAGAGTTGCCGTTCTCTGTGCCGGGGACATTTGGGATCTGCTCCTATAGCACACAAACAAAATTAAGGGTCATCAGTCTGCTTACCTTTTGTGTATGAAATCTATATACACTAGGGGCCAGCTCAGGGCCGAAACATGCCTGGTTGGCACCGGAATACCTTTCTTTGCTACTTCTGGTTAACAATGAACATTGCCAACAAGGTCAAAAATGAAAAAGATGAACCGTCCACCTTGAAAAGATGGCAGAAACAGCAGCAGCGGTACCAACGTTGATGGCTGCTACTTTCCACTTTTGTTAGTTATCGTCATATTCAGTCATATCACATCGTGTTATACTGCCCCAACGTTTATGTTGACATTGCATCTTGCAGACATGTAGTGTTATTCCGGGGAATTAACGCATAGTTATACTGCTCCAAACAACCGCAGGATACATTGGACAGCCATCTAGTAGGGTTGAACGATTAATCGTTTTTATATATCGAAATCGCAATTTGAATTAGCCAATAGCCTGCATTATTAACTCAAGTTTTAGAAGGGAAAATTACACCCAATAGAAACGAGCAAGTGAACTGCCTGTAGATGACCAATCAGAAGTGGCCAATCACCGCGTATGCTGTGCATGACAACGAAGCACATTTATTAACAAGCAGCTTCCCACTGGATGTTAGCAAAAAAGATAAGCATCTTCATCGGAGCAAGCGAGTGAGGGCCTAGGTAAAGTGGACGAGTTGGTACCAAAAAACCCCAGCACCTTGTGTGTGTGGGAGTATTTTACGTTCATCAAAAGCAAAAGAACGTCTTGCTTTTCATTTCGGCGCTCATGGTAATAGGTCCGAGCCTGCGCGAGCTGCATGGCACTGAATCGCTGCATCTAGATAATAGGCGTCGAGCAGCAAAATCCAGTGAAATAAACTATAAAATCCAATGAAAATTAAACATTAAAAACTCTAAAAAGCAAATTCTGTAATTTATATCCGTTATCAAATAAATTACTAGATAAATATTTTGTGCTATATACACGTTTTCCGTAGGTCTGTAGGATTAAAACGATTGTCCAATCACAAGTCAGAAAACTGAGTATAAACAAATGCATGTGCTTTTAACGTGATCTAATTTACCAAAACGGACGAGACCAGGGTAATTGTGGAGGTAGAGAAACGTTCTGAATTATATGATGCTCAAAACCTTTATTAACTTTGTTATAAGCGGTGACAGTTCCCAGTAGCGTTCTGCGTTCTGCAGCGCAAAAGCTGCACGTGTGAATGGAGTAGTCACGCTGCCGCGTTACTCACACCACGCGGCGGTATTATGTGTAGGTTCCCTCGCGCACATACTTCAGCCAAGTCGCTATACCAGAACTGTATGCTACGTGTAGGAAGAAAGTTGCACTTTATGTGGAAACATTTTTTTTGATGCTACTGTTAAGTCTAAGTTTGTTATTTATTGTAGGTATTTAATGGGTAAAAATAAAACTGAAAAAATCTGCTCATTTCAGCGATTCATTTGTTGTGCACTTTACTAAGTTCATTTTTCATAATTTAATTACTTTAAGTATTTTCATTGATTTATCATGACACTAAGCTGTATTGTTGAACATTAAAGGTAAACAATGGTACTAGTAGCAACTGCATTTCATCTGAGGACCCTGAGGATCTTTTCATGTAGGAACAAGTTTGTATTTATGTTTGGTAGATATGTACAACACTAATACAGGCCTGGAACTTAATTTCTAATTTAATATTAACTTAATTTAATCGTTCAGCCCTAGTTTCATCACACCTCTTTGATTGTCTCGCCTCTGCCTGCAGAACGTTCGGGAAGTGACGGGCTACGTCCTCATCGGCACAAACCAGTTCCACCGGCTACCTCTGGAGCAGCTGCGAGTGATCCGCGGCAGCACGCTGTACGATAGAGAATGGGCCCTCTCTGTCTTCCTCAACTTCGAGGGCCAGTACGGCCTGGTGGACCTGGGCCTTACTCATCTCACAGGTTAGGCCAGACAGAGAGAGAGAAAGAGAAAAAGGAACAGGAAGGAGGTCCATGTCAGGCCTGAGTACAGATGTCTGAGAATTGTAGATTTAGTGAAAGGCTAGTTTAAGAACATATGCCGTATAAAGAGAACATTTAGATCAATAGATACAGATAAGTAATGCATAAACAGGTGAGACACGGAAGCAGAGCCGTGGGAGGATTCTAGAATCTAACATGTTAACATATCAGAGTGTGTGGATGCTCTGGGTGTGTGTGCGTGTGTTGATCTGAGTGTGTGTGAATGTGCGTTTGTGTGTGTGTTTTGAAACGCACTGTTCTCACAGCACTCTTGAGGCTTACTGGCAGTGACTTGGTTGCATGTTCAGGCTAGTCAGGACGGTTGCATGGCAAAGAGACGTTGATCTGGGATTTTAAAAACATCTATCTTTTTGCGGCTATGAACTCCGGCCACTTCCAAGAAATCTATGAAATGAGAACTATGTGCCATTTACTGTGAAACGTAAACGCCACGTTTCACTTGTCAGTTTGTTTAGTGCTTCTAGTTATGATGTTACAGTAAAACGTGTTACACAATGCACTTTATACTGTATACCTCATCACAGAGATTACTGACATGTAGAACTATTTATTGTCTTCTCTGTCTCTCACATCCTCTCAGTGTCACTAGATATGTTTCCATTCACAATTTTATGTGAATTTCTGAACAGTCTGCAAAAAGTGCAGATCATTATGTGCTTCCATCAACTATTTGTTTTCAGGTTTTTTCAATATTTAGGCTTTTTTCAAGTTCCTGTTTTCATTCACAAGTTTCTTTTATAGAAATTCAAAAAGAACATGAAAACCCCATTACTTTCTTGTTTTATAAAGTTAAGGCTCCTGGTTATCAGACCGATGATGATCAGACACTAGTCAAGTCAAGTCAAGTCGAGTGGGTTTTTATTGTCATTTCTCCATATAACTTATGAATGGCATTTCCACAGGACCATGGTGCAACACACAACACTACAGCAGCACGGTGTACAGGACTACATAAAATGCTAATACACGACAGTGAGGACGAGTGCAAATATACAATAAATGCACAGGACAATAAATACACAGGACAAAAAATAAACAGGACAATAAATACGCAGGACAATAAATAAACAGGACAATGAATACGCAGGACAATAAATAAACTGGACAGTAAATACACAGGACAATAAATACGCAGGACAATAAATAAACAGGACAGTAAATACACAGGACAATAAATATGCAAGACAATAAATAAACAGGACAGTAAATACACAGGACAATAAATATGCAAGACAATAAATAAACAGGACAATAAATACGCAGGACAATAAATAAACAGGACAAAAAATACACAGGACAATAAATACACAGGACAATAAATATGCAGGACAAAAAATAAACAGGACAGTAAATAAACAGGACAATAAATACACAGAACAATAAATAAAGTGGACAGTAAATACACAGGACAATAAATACACAGGACAATAAATAAACAGAACAATAAATACGCAGCACAAAAAATAAACAGGACAAAAAATACGCAGGACAATAAATATGCAGGACAATAAATATGCAGGACAATAAATAAACAGGACAGTAAATACGCAGGACAATAAATATGCAGGACAATAAATATGCAGGACAATAAATAAACAGGACAGTAAATACACAGGACAATAAATACACAGGACAATAAATAAACAGGACAGTAAATACACAGGACAATAAATACGCAGGACAGTACACGCTGACTGGACTGGATAACAGAACAATACTATGAATGTATAGCCATAGTAGCATACGACTAGAAACCAGTGCAAACAATAGTCTGTAAACTTTAAATTTGACTGAAGAAAGTGTCCCAGTAGCAGCAGGATGGGGGAAAAAATGTCCATTAGCAGCATGATCGCATTATCTCTGAGGGCATAATACTGTCCATGAGAAAATGTTCTAGTACTGACAGCCCGTGTATGTGTGTGTGTGTGTGTGTGTGTGTGTGTGTGTTTATGCGCTATAGAGATCCTGGTTGGGGGAGTGCAGATTGTCAATAATAAGTACCTGAGTTACGCACCCTGGATCAACTGGCAGGACATAGTGAGAGACAGCAGTGCCCTCGTCGAGATCAGTGACAATGGCCAAAAAGGTGGGTGTGTATGAGAGTGACATCACTGAGTTTCTTGTCCATCTTTTGGTGTGATTGTTCATCCGCTCATATTTAGGCCTTGTGCCTTCTGCCCACAGTGCCGTGTCATCCTGACTGTGGTGGTTACTGCTGGGGTCCAAATAAGGATCAGTGTCAGATCTGTGAGTACATTAGTTGTTAATATATAATGTATATTATAAATATATATAGCAGTTATATATATATATATATATTAGGGCTATCAATTGATTAAAATTTTTAACTAATTAATCGCATGATTTGCTGTAATTAACTGCGAAGTACGCACTTTCGTACTTTGTAAAAATATTTCTTTTAAAATTAAGGATATTTCAATTTGAAACCAAATCAACAATCAAATGAATGTAGAATCAACACA
>JAOUQW010000030.1:2289835-2307559 GCA_028565825.1 Olivaichthys viedmensis | reverse complement strand
AGATGACAATTAATGATTTCTCAAACAAGCTTCCATCATTCTTCACTAATATAAGTCCTAAACAGTGTGTTATTATAAACTGAAAGCAGCAAAATCATACTAACTGATCAGATATCAGGTGTTAGTGTTAATTGTCATCTCACTACTAACTACTGTGTGTTAGAAGCGTACATGGGTTTCCATTTAAATGAAATACACGGCGTTGCAACATAAACAAAATGAAGCAAATGGTGTACAAACAGAATATTGAGATTATTATAAGTTATTATAGGTTAATTGTGTCAGGAACTCGCCGCACTGAACTTCCGCTCTGGCCACGCTTGGCGGTTGCCATGGCGACTAGCGGCATGTGCTTTGTGTTTTGATTTCTGTTTGGTTTACGCCCCTGCCTCGTCCCGAGTGTTTCACCTGCGTCGTGATTGTCCCCAGCTGTTCCTTGATTAGTATGTGTATATGTACCCCTGTGTTTCTGTCCGCGGTGCGAAACATTACATGTCTGTCATCTGTATTACTTTGCATGTTGTATGTATGTTTATGCACCTTAGGATTAAAACGGCTTGCACTTGTATCCGCTGTCTCTCGTCTCCCGTCAACCCAACCCTGACAAATTGTACCTAGTCAACGTTTGTATAACCACTATTTGAAAACTCTTCTTCATCTCTTCCTGCACAGTCATTTCAGCATGTTTCAGTTATATTGCTATGGACTGAGTGCATTTCAGTTCACTCTCAGAGAAGAATGCTTCCTTACGCAGAAACCTGATTAGACACCACCTGGAGCCACTGTGCCTGCAAACAGGTGGCCTTCTTCATAATCATCCCCTTCCCATGCAAGGAACCAAGAGGCTTTCAGATTAAAGTCACTCTCAGGACTGGAAGTCTTTCAGGATGTGCTACACGCAATAATGAAGCTAAAATTCATGAAAAAAATTAATTAGAGGTTTGCATGAAGGTGGACTTCACAGGGAACTGCAAACCACTGGAGCCAGTGCTGGTTGAAGCAGTCGATTTAAAAAAAAATTAAATAATACATTATTTAAAACACAGGCCTTTTATTTGGTCGAGAAATCTCTGAATCCGAAGATCCAGTTCACACACTATTTAATGCCTTTTATTTTTTAAATTGTTGGGACCCCATATATACAGTCTATAAAAAGAGACTGTTTTGGACTTCTATTAGTAAAGAATGATGGAATCTGGTTTGATAAATATAATAAGACAAACTATAATAATAATTATTATTATTTTTTATAAATGGTGAAATAAAAACAGCTCGTGATACTGGACTTAAACTTCTGTAACTAACTGTAGTTGCAAAGTGAAATATACTTAGCCATTAATTAGAAATGTAAATGATATAGCAAACTGATAATATATTACACTAGTAATTTAAAAAGTAAAAAAAAAAAAAGTTAAAAGTAACACTAGTAATTTAGGGTATTTGTGTTATTATACTCTTATTACAGCTATAAACTGACTACCTGTGTGTCAGTAACAAGCCAAAGTGTCCGTCATGTCTGTTATCTACTTAATAATGATATATACACTTTGTAATTATTAGTTTATTATGTTTTTACCGTATTTCTGCATATTTCAGTGTTTGATTTTTTATATCAACACTCACCTACAACACCTGAATTATCCGACTTTCGTCTCTGCCTGTGCCTCCGACACCCCGATCGCTCCACGCCCGACCCAACCCCTGCCCTCCCCAACACCGAGCTTGCCAAACCCCTTGATTCTGTCTGCATCTTGCCTCCTCGTGTGGAACCCGCACATGCATCCGCCCAGCCAGCGGTGTGACACACAGTAGAGAAATTAGGGTCTTGTTCTTCGTACGTGGATGACTGAGTTAGCTGGATTGGATTGTTGACGATTTGACATGATCCTGGGTTTGTCCGTTCTTTGAAGCTGCTGTCGAACTTGTTGCCAAGAAAACAAGTCCATAAGCTCAAACCTGCGCAGAAGCAGGCTTATTCAATGTAAACACGATTAGATTGTGCGTTTTAAAGCGTTATATATACACTCACCGAACACCTTCTCATTCATGCAATTATCTAATCAGCCAATCGTGTGGCAGCAGCACAATGCATAAAATCATGCAGATACGGACCTGGATGTTTTTTCTTTATTGTACCATTCTGATGGTTGATGTGAACATTACCTGAAGCTGCTGGTCCGTATCTGCATGATTTTATGAATTGTGCTGCTGCAACACGATTGGCTAATTAGATAATTGCATGAATGAGAAGGTGTACAGGTGTTCCTAATAAAATGCTCAGTGAGTGTGTGTATGTATATATATATAAATATATATCTCGTGCACTGGCAGTTTGAAGAACCGAATTAGCCCGTTTGTAATTATCTCGATTAGTAAATGTGGCATACGTCATCTTATCTTGGCTCTGTTAAGCGATGTCCGATGAAGAACAGGGCCCAGAACCTGCTCATCCACATCCATGTTTTTATAAATGATGTGTTTATTGACCTAAACAGAGATGGTGGAAAGGCAGCAATTTTAGTTTGTTACTTAGCCATAATTTGATATTTAGATGGAAACGTGGCTACTGCAATATTCCTAACAAAAAACAGAACCTACGTATTGAAATGACACCGACAGCCTCACATACATACTACATACATACATATAGGTTTCAACACACACTAGAGGCAAAAGGTTTTACTCGGAGCTTCACTTCTGCTGGAAAAAAAAGATCTAAATCGCACTGCGGGCATTGAATTTCCCTCGGCTTGAGCCTCATTTTTCCTGTCGGAAAAAAAAATTCAATCTGCGCATGGCAAAGCAGATCAGGACTGTTTATGTTGGCAGTTCTGTCGCCATTTTTATTTTGCTTACCCTATACATTTCAATGTCTCCAATTTCCCCCTGTTCTGCCAGCTCCTAATGAAATATCATTTGCAGCGTTTTCACTTGGATTCGCCCTCAGGCATCAACCTTTCCGGCAGCAGAACGCAGCCGACAAAAATAATAAAACCCAAAAAGAGGCAAACTTTAATAAATAGTAACATGAAATCCAACAGCGCTGTGGTAATGTCACAATACAGTGCTGCTCGAACCAATCACAGAGAATTACACCAACGAGAGCGAGAGCGAACAAGAGGCTCCACGCCGACTTCAGCGCTCAGTGAGGGAGGCGTGGCCTCTGAGCCTGTCAGTCCCAGTGAAGGAGGCCTGGCCTCTGAGCCTGTCAGTCCCAGTGAAGGAGGCCTGGCCTCTGAGCCTGTCAGTCCAAGTAAGAGGCGTGGCTTCTGTGCTTGTCAGTCCCAGTGAAGGAGGCGTGGCCTTTGTACCGGTCAGTCCCAGTAAGAGGCATGGCTTCTGTGCCTGTCAGTCCCAGTGAAGGAGGTGTGGCCTTTGTGCCTGTCAGTCCCAGTGAAGGAGGTGTGGCCTCTGTGCCTGTCAATCCCATTTCAAAAGTTTTTTCTATTTATTTTGAGTAGTATTTTAATACTCGTGCCTATCACTAGTCACCTAATAACCTCCAGAGACACTCCTCCTCCTTTCACAGGTAGTGTTATGTGATGGGAAACGCACACACGCACTCGGCCAGGATACGGATAGTCCTGGGTTTGGATTAGTTGGCGAGTCGTGCCGCTCTGTTCGGTGGAAAAACTCTAGAATACTATTACACCTAAAGCAATGCAAGGCAACAACACAAGGCATACGTTGTGTCGAAACAGGCCTGTTTAATCTTGAGCACTTTTGTGCTCAATTGCAGGAAATGCATTTGTCATACTGAATTTTGAAATATCGATTATATGCACAAGAATTTTGAGTATTGGAGCAGCCCTGGAGCCAGTCTCCACATCCCAGCATTCCCTCCCCCCCCCCGGTTTTCCTGCTTGTGATGGCTGCGTGGGCCGGAGCCAGCGGCTTTGAGAAGCCCGGCCCTGGTTACTGCGTCGTCTCTGCGGTGCCAACTCCACGGCAAGGAAAACTGCAGCGGGTTTCGTTCTTCACAAACTTAATTATATCAAGATTAACAAGGGAGGTAATTAATTTCTTTAAGATTGGTATCTTCCAAGCGCCTCGGGCTCGACTTTGTTGTCAAAACTGTATATTTAACCATTATTTCAGGGCAAAGTTTCCCAGGCTGTAATAAGGCAAAAAAAAACAAAACCTGGTTCTGCATGAATATGGTAATATTCGTGGCGTCTAATCTAAACTCTGCCGCTAAAATATTAGCCTAGTACAAATGTGTGATTATGTACATATATTTAGCATGGAATCAGAGTCTTGCACATGGAAATGTTATATGAAACAACGAACCCGCTTAATTTTCTGCTGCAGCAATCCAACAACAGAGTGTATTAGAGAATAGTGTGTGTTCTGCTGTTGGTGTAATGGCGGTGCTGCTAGGCTTCATTAAAGCAGCACACACACACACACCTCCATAAAATGGCCGCCCTCCAGGCCTCTCACACACACACACACACACACACGCACACACAGAGCTATTGTTCGGGCCGAGCCGCAGGCCAAGTGCTCTACATGAGCACGGGGGAAACTAAAAACACTAAGAGCCCATTTCCCGTGTGACGCGCCGGCTTCCAGAACCTTCCACACCATCGCCTCGGGGGGGAGAGAGAGAGAGAGAGCGCGCGCACACGCGAGAGAGAGAGAGAGAGAGAGAGAGAGAGAGAGAGAGAGAGAGAGAGAGAGAGAGTGTGTGTGTGTGTGTGTGTGTGTGTATAACTGTGTGTGTGTGTGTGAGGGATATATTACTACAATGTAAGGCATTTACTTCAGTGAAATAAACCTCTAAAACTTTCCCTGTTATGAAATTAAGACAAGGACAAGAAAGGCAAAGGGAAAAACTTAGTTTTTAGAAACAGAAAGGAATAATACTCAACTGACACCCATTCAGACATTTAAGCTTTCCATATTTAAGCATTAGCTAACTCATTAACGTGATGATAATTAAACTGATTGAGAAGGTGTCCTCTCTGTAAGCCTACTCAAGCTTAAAGACAACCTGAAATCAAAACTGACCTTTTTTAGCTTGTCAGTTCATGTCATTACTGCGCACGATTCATCAGTATCAATCAATTCAAAGATGCCCGCCTCTAAACATCAGACTTCTGACCATGTCACCATACACACGCCGAGAAGGAAGGGTACCTACATTGGGCCTTCATGACACATCCATATGCATTGCAAAAATCTTTTATAAAACAATAATGGAGGATTTATAAAGGGCTTTAGAGGTTTTATGTACGATACGCCTTTGTCTTTACATGAATGAGAGAAGAGGCCTCAATTATTATTAATAAACAGACGGGTGACAAATTAAAGGGAAAACCAACATAAAGTGTGTTAGTAAGGTTTTTGGGCCACTACGAGCCGCCAGAACAGCTTCAATGGCGTAGATTCTACAAGTTTCTGGAAGTGTACTGGAGGAACTGATGGAGAACCGTTCTTCCTAAAGATAGTCCCTCAGTTGGTGTTTTGATGATGATGATGATGATGGTGGTGGTGCCGCTGTCTAACACGTCACTCCAAAATCTCCCATAAGTGTTCAACTGGGTTGAGAATCTGGTGACTGTGAAGATCAGAGCGTATGATTTACATCATTTTCATCCTCATCAAACCGTTCAGTGAGTCCTCGTGCCCTGTGGATGCACCTCATTTATTCAGCTTTCTCCTTTCATTTGTCACCCGTCTATAGGTAGACTGTTCAAGACTGTTGTAACTGTAAATCTAGCAAGTTTAGTAGTTTGTCTACTGTGATAAAAGGTTCGGCAATATCTATGATATAAAAATGTAATATCAGCAGTGCTTTTACAGCCTGATACATAAACACAAGCTACACCGCAGTGTAAGGCTGCTCTGAATTTCCAGTTTTTCCCTCCAGTTTGCATTTTTTAAAAAGTGTAACTTCATTTGATTTGGCAAAAAAAAAAAAAAAAAAAGCCCTTTTCTTCACACTATTGCCTCTAATTTATGCTCATCAGTTATATATTAGCGTGCGTGTGTATCACACGATCAAGAGTCATTTTCTGTCCGTTTTTTTTACCCTAAACCGCAGTACACTGATCAAATGTGGCATTGACCCACCCACACGCCTTCTTAAGCTCTCAAACCCAAGGACACACTCGCACTGCTCTTATTTTTACTGAGGAAAACAAAAAAAATGCCTCAAGTCACCGAATCAGCTCCAACACCACTTCTGGATGATATACAACCCACAATCCCACTCTAAAGGAATCTCACACGGGCCACAATGCTATACAATAACACAATGACTCACACTGGCCACAAAATGCCATATTGAACACACACTATGGCTGTCAAATTCTTTCAAATATTGCATTCTAAATTTATTTACTGAAAAGATTTAGTATTTCAATGCATTTGAAGATAAGCCTATAATGTTATACGGCCACAGACAGAGCGAACGTTAGCAGTAGCGCTACACTGTGTTCATATCGCAAAAACCTACTGAAGTCGAAACTGTGCAGCTTTCTTAAGCAAAGAAAATCATGAGGAGACAATGAGATCATTTTATCATAACCTGTAATGTTTTCTTGACGCTCATATTTTGGTTGATTTTACATTTCTCAGTCGACCCAGGACTCAACTCAACTCGTCTTCACACAGGAATCTTTATTATCTATTATCCCCTCTAACACACAGTGAGGCCGAATCCCAAATGGCTTCCTATTTACCAAATACGCTCACTACATAGGGTATAACGCAATGGCACTGTAGAATCTACGTAGTGCACTATATGCCCAACAGAAGGCCATTTAAGATTCAGCCACGGAAAAAGAGTGACCCAAAAAATGACTAATGGCGTTTGTTTATTTGTAATTAGACATTTTATGCATAATTTGAAAGAAAATATTTTCTTATTATATTTTGACAAGGGTCCTCTGGCCAAAAGGTTTAGGTAATGCGTGGTTCAACAGACTCACACCACCGGTCAAAAGTTTGTACACCCCTGCTCATAGAAGGGTTTTCTTCTTTCGTTTACTATTATCGAATAATAATGAAGACATTAACATTATGAAATAACACGTATGGAATTATGCAGTGACCAAGAAAAGTGTTCAACAAATGAAAACTGTTTTCTATTTGAAATTGCTAACAGAGTTCCTGATGAAGCTCTGCACACTCTCGCCATCTTTTCAACCAGCGTCATGAGGGAGCTTCACCCAGGAGCCTTTTCTTAAAACTTCCCTAAATAGTCCGAGCCACTTGTTTTGCTTTTCCTAACGCTCTAAATGAAAACTACTCGTTTGGGGGAAACAATTTCATTTTAAGTAAAAACTACTTATTAAAAATTTCAACCATAAGCCTTTATCAAAAATGTCTTTAAGACAAAGAAAAATACAGATTCAATCGCGTGTCCAAACTTTTGACTGGTGGTGTATGTTAGGCGAGTAAAAGTAGAGCACGGAATCTTAAACCTCTTAAACAGTCTCAGCTTATTATTCAGTTATTCGTCTTAAAGCATATTATTCAGTAGCTACAGTGAAAATAGGATGCTGGGAGTTTAAGGGGTTAAATATTCGAGCATGTAGATTTTTTTGCATTTGAAGATGTCAATATAAAAATGTGAAGAGTATCTGGACGGTGAAATTCTGGCATTCTGACAGCCCTAATTCACATCACTGACACATACAACACACACACAACCTCTACCACTGCGACATACACCACCTCTCTCAAACACACACACACACACACACACACAGAGACAGACACAGACTGCAGCCCCCGTGGCCTTCCTGTTTGTGTGCCCGAGCTGGTCATTTACTCTCAGGCATGGCGGGAGGGGATAAACGGGTGGAGCGGGAGGAGGAGACACAGAGGGACCGAGCAGAAAGTGCACACTCCGAGTTGGGATTGATTTACTTCATTAACCGAGATTACCAAGTTTAACTTACAAACCAGAGGTCAAAATTTCTCATTAACAAGGGGAGCGCGGAGCACCGCGGGGCGACTGGACCGCTCTTATTACTGACTACACATTTCAATCTGTCTTTGATGTTCCGCGTTTGCCTCCATCCCTCCCTCTTTCTCCCTCTCCCTCTTTCTCTCTCTATTTTTTGGCAGGGAGGTTGATTTTAATTGTAGCTATAGAACAGAGCCCGCTTTGCCTGGAAGGCTGCCTCCATGTCTATGGCAAGAGAAGCTTTAGTGGTATTGGGTGCCGTCCATAGCCTCAGGCTCATTTTAATGGCTCCCTCCCTCCCTCCCTCCCTCCCTTCATTCCCTGCTCAGATTGTTTTCCATGTGATTCCTGTTAATTTAGCTGCAGGAAAAGGGCATCGGTTTTCCTCATACTTTCCCCCCTTTCTCCCTCTTTCTCTTATTCCTTCTCTCCCTCACCTTCTCTCCCTTTTCACATACCGTTCTCTTTTCCTGTTTTTTAAACCCTTAAAAGAAATTTAGGAAGAAAACAATTTCCAACACAATTTCCTCCCCGTTTTTCATAATTTTTTTTGAGGTGCAGCATTCAGTCTCGGCTGTGTTCCAAACAGCGGGAAACGCACGTCTCCAGCCACTTCACTTCAATTTGTTTTCTCACTTGATGGCCGGTTGTGTTCCACACATTTCCGACCACTTCACTGACACACTTTCGCAGTTTTCCGCCAGCCGGTTGTGTTCCAAACGCCTGGAAACACACGTTCCCTAACCAATACACTCAAACTCGCTTTCTTACTTCCTTGTCGGACGGTTGTGTTCCAAATGCCTGGAAACACATGTTCCTAACAACTACACTCACACTTCCTTTTTTACTTCTGTGTCGGCTGGTTGTGTTCCAAACATATCTTACCCCTTCACTGACACACTTTCTCAGTTTTCCGTCAGCCGGTTGTGTTCCAAATGCCTGGAAACAAACGTTCCTAACAACTACACTCACACTCATTTTAACATTTTCTTACTTCTGTCTCAGCCGGTCATGTTCCAAATGTTTCTGACCACTTCACTGACGCACTTTCTCAGTCCTCTTTTGGCTGGTTGTGCTTAAAACCATTTCACTGACACACACTAACTTTTTGAGGTTTTGCGGTTGTGGTCCAAACGCCTGAAAAACATGTTTTTGACCACTTTATTGTCATAAACTCGCTTACTCACTTCTGTGTTTGTGTTAGCCGGTTGTGTTCCAAACGCCTGAAAAACGTTTCCTCTCACTTCACTCACACTCACGCTCCCTCAAAAGTCCACAGTGCTCAATTACGACTTGGCCTGAGTAAATGTGCTCGTTCTGCCCGTCAGCGTCGGCACTGCGGCTCTGTGGAAAGTGCAGAGGGATCGAGTGCTGTTTGGAGCACTTTGAGCACTTCAGCTCAGGAACAAAATGGCACGATGGTGGCGCCTTCCAAACGAGCTATATGATAAAGAAGACAAATCCCAAACCAGTGCCTCTGTAGGGCACTTCAAAACTTCAAAAGCTTGTGTATATGTGAGTGTCTGTCTGTGTGTGTGTGTGTGTGTGTGTGTGTGTGTGTATATACGTATGTGTGTGCATGTGTATGTGTGTATATACAGTATATGTACATGTGTGTGTGTGTGTCTATATATGTGTGTATATGTAAAGGAGTTAATGTGGCCCTTGTCTCTGACTTAAAGCAAGGGCCACTGCAGGGCCACCCTCTCTCTCGCTCTCTCTCTCTCTCGCTCTCGCCCCTAATCCAGTCTCGCGGCGCTGTAAGGCCCCTTTGTTCCTGTTCTCAGATGACTGTGGATGGAGAGACGCACACACTCGGGATATCACTTACAGCCCTGTGGGCACCAAACACACACACACACACACACACACACACACACTGGGTGAAGAAGGGAAGCAAAACACCCAAAGCTACCCCACCAATGCTTACACACACACACACACAAGTACACATAGAGATTGTCTGGGGGGCAGTTTTCATCAGCAGCTCTCCTTCCCTTACACACACACACACACACACACACACACACACACCGGATCTCCTGTATCAGCATTATTACCCCGCTCCTAATTCCAGGTCATGGCTGGGCAACGAGAAAGCCTTTGGCTTGGATTAAACGAAACCGAGCTGAGAGAGAGAGAGGGGGAGAGAGAAATTAATAATCTTATATGATCTTATTTGACCAATTAAGAGGTTTTTCACTTGCATTCAAAAATAAAAACTGTCCCAAAAGTGAGCCTTAGCGTTCTAGTTCCAGTTCATTTCCCTGGAATGATCGCTATGACGACAGTTAGGCTGTGTTCACAAGGACATGTTGGTCACAAACGCGCCTCTTGCCCGTGATCTCAATGTGCTGATGGACAACACAACACTGCGTGACAGTGCATAACAATTACGCTCTGTTGTCAGTTAAACAACCTTCACCAGTGTTGAACTTTTTACAGAACATACTCCGACGTAATCATGCATCAGTCCTGGGCGGGGCTTCAGTCATTCACAAGATGGAGGAGAAACTAATCACGGTTATGAACATTACATCCAGAGCTGTACAATTTAACTCACAGAGAGCTCACGGCAAGGCTGGACTCGGCTCACTGACAGTGTGTGCACGGCAACACACACAGTATGGGGGGTCATTGCTGCCTTTATGGACATGCTCTTTCGGCATGAAGATATGTTTGTGGAACGTGCAGTTGCGGAATGAGGACGTGCACATGCGGGATGAAGATATGCATACGGTACAGGACATGCGGGATGAAGATATGCATACGGTACAGGACATGCGGGATGACGACGTGCATACGGTAGAACTACATGCAAACGCGGACTGAAGAAGTGCTTGCGGAACATGCGTTTGTTTAACAAGCTAAATGCTTGTTAATAGTGTATAAAAATAAAATAAATGTTATTATACTGATGGCCATTTTTTCATAAATAAAGTAAGGTGTCTGAAAACAGTACCATCTGAACTCCTAGATCGATGTCTGTTTGATAAATGTGTGGTTAAATGGGTTAGATCCGGGTTTGATCCACATCGTAGTCTAATGTGATCCTTCCTCTTAAGATTTCATGTTAGCTGTTTAAAAGTCGATAAATGCATTTATGTGAAAATTGACCTACCACCAGTCCTACCAGCGTTTTTGCTCTAATCGGTTTACAGCGACCGAAACTAAAGACGATCTGCACAGATTCTCGCATTTTCAGATCACTATGAAATGCAATCAGTTATTTGTTTATAGATCCCAGGGGTCTGAGCTCCGTGACTTTTAGGCCAATGAATGTCAGTGACACCAATATTTGCTTCTATTCTCATGTGTTCATCAGAAACAGACACCCGTTTTCATATGAATTAATCATTTAGCCTCAGTCAACAAAGGTTCTCATCATTTGAATAATTTAGTTTTTGTATGATTACCAAAAAGTTCAACTTTGGGCTCATCATAACACATTTTCACACTTTTTTTTGATAAATGAACATCTAAATAAACAAAGTGTTCAACTATTTCATCCTACCACAACATTTCATCTTAAATGGTCCCATCAATGGTTAGGTTTAAGGTTAGTGAAAGTTCGGGCTATGTTGTTAGCACGTTCTGATAACCTATATGATCTGATGATATGGTATTCATTTTGACTCTGACAGAATCCAAGGCATTACGGTCATCGTAATTAGCCACGCCTACTCCACGTCCAACGGAGATTGAAGCTTTAAAAATCGCTAAGTTAACAGTTTTGTTTAGCTTACATTACGGCTTGTATTATATTATTAACTACATGTAACAGATTAACTGTAGACTATGAGTCAGGAAACACTGTCAGAAAAAAAATGTACAGGACGCAAGTGGAGCCTATTTGCATACATTTGTATTAGACCAATAACAAAGCATTTAACAGAATGCAATCCCATATGGAGTGAAGTCCATCCCATTTGAAGTGAAGTCCCCCCCATATGGCGTGAAGTCCCTCCCATATGGCGTTAAGTCCCTCCCACATGGTGTGAAGTCCCTCCCATATGGCATTAAGTCCCTCCCATATGGTGTTAAGTCCCTCCCATTTGAAGTGAAATCCCTCCCATATGGCGTTAAGTCCCTCCCATTTGAAGTGAAACCCCTCCCATATGGAGTGAAATCCCTCCCATATGGCGTTAAGTCCCTCCCTTTTGGAGTGAAGTCCCTCCCATATGGCGTTAAGTCCCTCCCATTTGGAGTGAAATCCCTCCCATTTGGAGTTGATCCAGCCTGCAGGAATGCATACTTGGAAAGAGTGAGAGAGCTCTTTGTGAAATGAATAGAAAGATGGTACTGTCTTCAGACACCTTACTTTATGGATGAAAAATCTGTCCATCCGTAAAATAACATTTATTTTATATACACAATTACATTTGACAAGCATTTAGCTTGTTAAACAAACGTTTTTTTCCCCCGACGGGCTGAGGCTACTACGTCAGTTTCCATAACAACTGCAGTAAACTTTTTTTCCCCATTCCGTATAAGCACTTCTTCAGTCCGCATGTACATGTAGTTCTACCGTATGCATGTCTTCATTCTGCAGGTCCTGTACCGCAAGCATATCTTCATGCCGAAAGAGCATGTCAATAAAGGCAGCAATGACCCTCCATACACGTTTTACCTCAAGGAAGCAGGTTACAAGGCTAGCCTTATAACACTGCTATAGCTAGCTATGATGAAATGCTAAATGAAGAACTATTATAGGTTAAGGAAATTGATAAATATAGCTTCAGTCTCTGACTTGGCGATATGCTGCAATTTTGCCTTTGCCTGAAAATATGTGTTTACAAAATTAAAATGTAAAAAGGTTGCATCCACTTATTTCTAAAATCTTTTCTTTTTCTTTTGAAACTAACAGAATATAAATGGCTAGAGCAAAAACAGCTGCTTTTATTTTTGGACATTTCTATCCATGTTTTACCAACTTAAACTGTGCTGCTTTCAATTCTCATATTGAATATAAATGGAAAAACAAACAAACATTGATCTCCGCCCAAAAGCAAACCAGTAATGGACATAAATATGTTTTCTGGTGGATGCCAAAAATGTCTTTTACCCCTTAAATTCTCAGAAGTCGTCGGTGGGTCCATATCTTTCCTATTAGTACTATTGTAGTTACTGAATTAAGTCACAGTAGTTACTGAATAATAACTGATGCTTTAAGGTAAATAACTGAATAATAAGCCAGGATTCCATCATCATTTCCGTGCACAATGACATCATCACAGCGTGTGATGTGTTTACATCATTGTGAAGTCCAACATGGGAAAAGGGCTTAAATGAACATTGTTCCTTTGTCTGATTGGCTGTTTGGTTAAGCAACTTATATTGGCTGAAATCAAATTAGTGGTAATGGAACCAGCAGTCTTCCGAAATGCTCTGTTAAAAATGGCGGCTCAGTGTTTGTCTGTGTGTGTGGTGTTTAACGATGTGTGACGCCGTATGTGTAACCAATCGGCAACGGACACTGGCAGTACCATTAGGTGCTGCTGGTGTCAATCTTAAGCAAGTACCAAAACCCATCCAGATGGAACCTTTGGTACTGGACAGAGAGAGAGAAAGAGAGCAGGAGTGTGTAGGGTAATGGCGATTGCTGCATCGGGCCCCTGAGTGAGTCGGTGAGGGGCCCCGGGTAAAGCGGCCCCTCCGTGACCTCCATTCAAAAGTCACATTGGCTTTGCACTGGAGGAGACGGAGAGCGCTGCAGGGCGCGCGCACACACACACACACACACACACACACACACACACACACACACACACACACACACACACACACATACATACACACACACACACACACACACACTCACACACGCGCGCCAAAGCCCGGGGAGTGAGAGGAGGTGAAAATGAAGTGAAAATTCAAAATCCTCTTTTCTCTTTCCTCCCACAGTTCCTCAAGCCCTCCATCCACCTCTCCATCTTTCCCTCCCTCTCTGCCTCTGTCCTCCCATCATGAATGAGTGTGTGAGGTTAGGAGCCTTCTTTATAAACACCTCCGATTAAACACATACAATCTGCAGAAAAAAGAAATTGGCTCTTTCTGTGTGTATGCGCTGATATAGAGGATTGGTGTGTGTGTGTAAAACATGATGGAGATAAGCACGGCAACCCAAAAGCAGAAGTAATGCTCTTATTTTGTTATTTATGCTTTTCATTTAAGCACGCTAAATATGTTCTCTCCGTCTCTCTCTCTGTCTCTCTCTGTCTCTCTTTCTCTATCTCCATGTCTCTCTCTCTGTCTATGTTTTTGTCTCTCTCTCTCTGTCTGTCTCTGTCTGTCTCTCTCTCTGTCTGTCTCTCTGTCTGTCTCTCTCTCTGTCTCTCTGTCTGTCTGTCTCTCTCTCTCTCTCTGTCTCTCTCTCTCTCTCTCTGTCTCTCTCTCTCTTCGTCACACCTGTAAGAGACAGCAGCGTAGCGCACGACGTTCTACACACAGCCCAGTGAGCAGGTTATTAAAATGACCTGTTGAGATTTAGAATCAGACCTTATTTTAGATTTTGAATATTCGAAGGCGTGAGTCAGAATATGATGTGGAATTTGAATAGGCTCAACAACCAACACAAAAAATAATGAATGAAAATGTTTCATTGTCAGCAAGGCTCCGATTGTGTGTTGTGGAAACCAAGTTATGTCTTGTTAGCACAGCATCCATTCTAACAAGACTTCTCGATTATTAGTTTTGTACTTTGTATTCTCAGAATTCTCAGTGGCTGAGGGATTCCCATAATACACTGCGAGTGTGTCAGATTTAACATTGAGAAACTACAAGCAGCAAGGTGATATTGGCTAGCTACTGACTAGACTACAACAGCTCAAAGTTATGCTCCTTTTTTCTAGCGACTCTTCTTTTTTAATATTGTATCTGCGTACACCGTCGCAAACCACATGCTCTTTTACATTTTCTCGATGACTGTGAATTCTAATAAGAAGTCTTCTCTTGCACACTAAGATTTGGGACCCCTAAGTCTCAAATTACCCACTATGCACTGTATTCTTAGGCCCTCACTACGCACTAGTACCTGGATTTGTGTAAGGTAGCAACGTCTTAAATTAAATACAAACAGCAATGACAAATTGCCACGTGGTACCTTTGTGAATAGCCAGCAGATAGTAGAATGATTATTCATTCATCCTAATTCCTAACTGAGCAAAATGCTAAATGCAACAGTAAACTCAGCAGTTAAAGAAGTGTTTTGTTCTCTAACCTCAGTGCCCGACGTCGCGGCTCCAGGCGAGTCCACTTTGCGTTTTTTCCTTGGGCCGATGGCGGCGAGCGCTGTGAGGTTAGCGTCCCTCTGCCTCATCTGGGCCAGTTCCTGCTGCTGCATCTGTACACGAGAAGAAAACAAAAACAAATCTTAATACAACGGTGATGAAGATAGTGTGCACAATTAGTATAGTATAGTTTGTTGTTTTTTAAAGTAAAAACAGCAGGATACACACAGTACCTATGGGAGAACAGAGTAGGTTAAGTGAAATATTATTGTACTGAAAGGTGTAATGTCACTGACTGCCTTTAAAGGAACACGAAAAAGACTGAGAAGACGACGTGCACATTGTGTTGCAGTTCACAAAGCACCTGAAAAAAGGGTTTCATAGCATGCTGATGAATTCATTCATCCATCTAGATTTAAAACATTTCCATTCCATTCACAGTCCATTGACAGGCATCAAGCTGAACGAGGCCACTGGTTCTTAGTGCAGTCTCTGCTACAGAGCCACTGGACACACCGGCTTATTTTACAGTGGATACTCGTTCAATGCTATGGCATCTGATGTATTTGTTGAAAACTGAGTAAACTGGAAAATAAAAAAGCACTGTATTGAAACAACAATTTCTAATGTTTACATGCAAAGCTTCTCATCAAGCCGAATGAATTCCCTCTATTCACCACGATGCATCCTCTCGTTTACGTTTAAGTCTTTTAAACTTTCTTTGCTTAAAGAACAGTTTTTTGCAACTGTCATGTATCTACCATCCATCCATCCATCCATGTATCTACCATCCATCCATCCACCCATCTATCCATCCATCCATTCATCTATCCACCCATTCATCTATCCACCAGTGTCTACCCATCCATCTATCCTTTCATCCATCTATCCATTAACCCATTCCAGCTATCTATCCTCCAATTTATCTAACCATCCATCCAACCTTCCATTTATTTATCCATCTATTCATCCATTCATTCATTTATCCACCCATCCATCTATCCACCAATGTATCTGCCCACCTATCTTTTCATCCATCCATCCATATATCTATCCACCAAAAAATCTACCAATTGATCCATTCATCTATCCATCCACCACATTTATTTATCTCTGCATCCATCCATTGAATAATCATCTATCCCATTGGACTATCTATCTATCCACATATTCACCAACCCATTTATTCATCTAACCATCCCCAAACCTGTTCCTCTCTGGATATATCCATCCAGCGACCCATTCTTTCGTCCCTGCATCCATCCACCCACCAACTATCGAACCCATCCATCCATCCATCCACCACCATATTAATTCATCTCTGCATCTATTCATCTATCACCCTATTATTTCTTCTCTGAATCCATCCATTTATCCACAAACCAATTTATTCATCTATGCATCCATCACTCCATCTACCTATCCATTTACCAACCCATTCTTCATCTACTCATCTATCTACTCATCCATCCATTTCCTAAAGCATGTCTAAAATAGCAGTGTGTGTGATGTGATTTCTCTCTGGCTGAAGTGAAAGAGGCAGTGGCTCCAGGTAATGTCACGGCTTCCTGCAGGGTGGTGAGCTCCAGCCTCGCTCACCATTCGCCTTTCAGAGGACGAGTGAGAGCCCGCGGTCACACAAACACATGCACACACGCACACGCACAACGACACAATCAGTATCTATCTCACATTCACGCAATTGCACTGACAGTTACACACACAATCATATGCACAGATATGCACATATGCACTTCCACACACACACACACACACACACAAACGGATGTCCCAGCGTGTGCACAGTGAGGGGGTGGAAAGCTGTTTGCCCGCTGGTGCAGCAGAGTGAGGGCATGTTACCGGAGCGAATGGGGACAGTCGATGTGTTCTTTCATCAGAGAGACAGAGAGAGAGAGAGAGATAGGGAGGGAGAGAGAGAGAGAGCTACCATATTTTTGGGAGAATAAGTCGCTCCGGAGTAAAAGACGCATCCAAACAAGCTGCAAAAAAATACCTTAAAAAGTTACCTTGCTATCCTACTAATGTAATAGCCGAATCAATGCAAAATCGCATAATTAAATATTTAAATTTATCCGCACAACTTTTACTAGTTAATGCTGGTTATCATAACCTCCTTTTTTCTTTTTGTTGTAGTATTCTGAAAGTGTGAAACTGTGGCGCTGCACCGTTAAACACTCTGCTGCATTACCCATGAAAACTGTGCATTCATACCAGGGTTCCCAGATTGTGTCTTTCAAGTTGGCATATTCTCAATCCCATCTGTCTGGAAACAAATAACCTGGTGCTGCTAGATATAGCTAGGATGTCATTTGGCCAGTTCTGAAGGTTTTAAACTGTGATTGGATGAGAAACAGTCAATCCAATCTGGCAACCCTGATTTCCACATAGCCACTTTCTCTGCAGGTGCGCACATGCTTTACACCGATTCTAACTTTTCTTTTTTGTCATGAAGAAACTTTGATTCATCAATGGCCATAAATACGGTTTAATTTAAATATTGATAATAGTAATATGGAATAACAACATTAATGTTTAACTAGGTGAATGTTTTTG
>JAOUQW010000030.1:2219720-2232155 GCA_028565825.1 Olivaichthys viedmensis | reverse complement strand
TTCTATTCCATTCTGTTCCATTCTATTCTATTCCATTCTGTTTCATTCTATTCTATTCCATTCTGTTTCATTCTATTCCATTCTGTTTCATTCTATTCCATTCTGTTCCATTCTATTCTGTTCCATTCTATTCTGTTCCATTCCATTCTGTTTCATTCTATTCCATTCTGTTCCATTCTATTCTATTCTGTTTCATTCTGTTCCATTCTATTCTATTCCATTCTGTTCCATTCTATTCTATTCCATTCTGTTTCATTCTATTCTATTCCATTCTGTTTCATTCTATTTCATTCAGTTTCATTCTATTCCATTCTGTTCCATTCCATTCCATTCTGTTTCATTCTATTCTATTCCATTCTGTTTCATTCTATTCCATTCTGTTCCATTCTATTCCATTCTGTTTCATTTTATTCTATTCCATTCTGTTTCATTCTATTCCATTCTGTTCCATTCTATTCCATTTCATTCTATTCCATTCCATTCTGTTTCATTCTATTCCATTCCATTCTGTTCTATTCCATTAAAGCAGGGCTTTGAGTTTATCAAGCTGAGCTCATGTCTCATTCAAACTTTGGCTTTATTACAGCTGCTGGACGAAAACGACCAACTTGTGAGATGCATAGCGGAGTACACGCAGAAGGGCAGAGCCACTGAATGTGTAC
Source organism: Olivaichthys viedmensis (assembly GCA_028565825.1). Classification (NCBI taxonomy): domain Eukaryota; kingdom Metazoa; phylum Chordata; class Actinopteri; order Siluriformes; family Diplomystidae; genus Olivaichthys; species Olivaichthys viedmensis. The sequence goes on along the minus strand of JAOUQW010000030.1, from coordinate 2,231,493 downwards.
AGTAAGCACTAATAATATATATAATCATAAATCTCATGTAAGAGTTTGTCTTCACATGTTCCGAGTGAGTTCCTGGACAGGTTTCAGCTGAAAAGCTTTTTTGTGCACATTTGCTGCAGTAAATGTCGAAGTGGTCTTCATGAAAAGCTCTGGAATGATTACGATGTGCAGTAGATTGGGTAATATGTAAATCCTCTCCTATAGAACACTGACAAAAGAAAAAGACAGTGTGTATGCTTTGGTTTTGTACATCACACCCCTTTTAAATCATACATGGTGTTCCAGCGTAAATAGGGTACACCTTTCACAATGATTCGTTCAGCCTGACATCTGAAATCACACACAACCGTGTCGAGTTGTTCAGTGTCTCCAACAGACTTGATGTCATTTCTGACACTGTTCTCTATAATAATAAAAAATGGACAAAAAGACGTCCCAGAGCTAAAACCAGTCGTAGCTCGGTCTCTTTCTTCCTCAGCACAAGCGTCAGACTCGGGAGGTGTGACCTAAAGCGTGGAGGCGGAGTTGTACACGAGTCGTGATGTGGATAATAATAGTTTTAATAGCTATATTCTGCTGTTTTATGGAACTGTGTTTGTGTACAAATGATTACTGAGGTGATGATCTAGACGTGCAGTGAAAACTGGTAGCCGTAAGCTTCCATTACTTGTTACTTCAGACACCAAACATTTGATTGAGGGGGACTATTTAATGGCAGATTTTTACCACGTTTGTTAGCATGTTTTTGTTTTTGCAGATACCAACAGATCCTTCACAGAAACATTGTGTATTTAGGAACAATAGCAGACGCCAGTCCTGATGTGCCTGTAAGTCCACCACAGCCTCACACTGGTTATGCCTTGTTATAACTGTGCGTGTGTTGGGTCAAGTCACATTTTTAACGCAAGTGCTTGTGTTTCAGGCTTCGTGTGAAGATGCATCAACTCGGAATAGAACCAAGGATGTTTCCAAACCCTGACTTCAGACGTGCATCTGCAGTCGAACTGAAATGTGTGCAGCGCTTTATGGATATATAATCAATCACTTGGGTGTTTTGAGATAAAAACGTACTACTTATTTTTTTATAAACTGAGCCAGAGAACCGCTGTTGGGCCTTGAGCAAGACCTCAAGGCCATGATTATACTTGGTAGCAACTACACGAGCGCCATCGTTCACGTTCTCGCCCACATACCTTTTGTACATCTGCAGGATTAAAGCGATGGCCGCTAGAGGGTGCGTCCGAGCCGTTTGTCGCCGTGCAGCAGCATGGAGATGTTTAACACATAGACGATCTTCTAGAAGAACGTAAAACTGACTTTTTTCGCTAGGTTTATAAGCTACATTAGTTTTTTTTGTTTTGTTTTTTCTTCTAAATTCAAACACTAACCATAAGGAAATAGTGTTAACACTCAAAGACCGTCTAGAACGGTACTCTAGTTTGGCTATACCGCCTCCACGTGCACGCTCACAATTGACGCGCTGAACGAACGCAAGTTAACGGAGAGTACAACCCCGGCCTTAAATCCTCAACAGCTCGCTTTGGATAAAAGCGTCCGCCAATGCAACCGTGTCCTTAAGAACGGCACGCTCGAGGCCTTAAATTGAAATAAGAGCCCATGAAAGTGATTTTCTATTATGTTTATTTATTTTTTGCATTGCTGGTACACTTGGAAAGATTCAGATGCCAGCTCTAGTGAATGATAAGCAACAGAAGCAAAGCGATCCCTCTTCATGTCATCCAACAGTGTCACGTCTCTGTCATATTGTTTCAAACTTTAGTTATTTTTGTGAAGCCACGAGTAAACCATTTCTGACACAGCTGAGAAATGCTAATGTTTACAGTCCAAGGTCATTAAAGATGTCTTTTTAAAAAAAAAAAAAAAAGCTGCAACAAGTTTTGGGAGAGAACACAGACGAAAGCAACAACCCCTACGTTTTGATTGTGCAAAGCACAGAACTATAAAAAGATATAGATTTTATATACAGCAAACGATTCTCTGTAAACATGTTAAGTATGTTAGTTTTCAGAAAACATGGTCATATCATAAATACAGGCAACATCGGCATCCGCAAACGTCACAGAAAAAGTTTATATCCTGGGCAGTTTAAATGCAGCCCGTAGCCGTAGAAACTGAATAAGAACGGGCTCAAAAAGAAACAAACCCCATTTATATATTTTTTTTTTAACCGGGCTTTAGTGTTTGTAACGGCGTATTTGGTAATCCTTTGTCGGTACAATGTGTATTTCAACTCTGTAGAAAAGAAAAGAAGAAAACAAAAAATGTGCTTTTCACATCTTGGGAAAATAAGGTTTTACTTAATATGCCTATATTTTGTGAACATATACAGTAAATGGTATAACATGTAAGAAAATACAAAAATAAGATTAATACTGTCAATATTTTAAGAAGAAATATATCTGTATGTCAAAGGAACAATGTGTTGCGTGGATTTTTTCTTTTTAGCGTTAGTGTCATTCTGAAGGAAACAGCCAATCAGAGAGGAACAGAAAAGGGCATCGATGGTTTAAAGGTTAGTAGAAACTCCCAGACTCCATCTGCTTCCATCAAGCACCATTCACTGACTAAACGACGCTTTGGTTGGAGAAAAGAAAAGAAAGGAAAAAAAAATATATATATATATATATATATATGCAAGTGCTATTAATATCAACATGGCACATCGTTTACTTACTGCTAATGTTTTAAACCTTTTTTTTTTTTTTTTACTTTGTCAGATGTCGAAAAAAAGTAGTGTATTCCTTTTTAAATGACACATCTGCTATGATTATTATATTTTTATTTATTTTTGCTGAGCCTGCTCAAAGCTTCTTCATAAAAAGAATTATTTATATATTTCTTCCGAGTCATTTACAAGCTATGGAACAGTAGCTGGGAGCTGGAGTCTATATCTAGGTGATCCGACACGAGATTTGGCAGTTACAGCTTTCTCTCTTTCCCTCCCCCTAAAACACAGTATGGTCACAGGTGGCGTCCTGTTCGGCAGCCATGCACGTCACGCGATACGCTATCGAGTTACCACAGCAAGTCGGCTTGCGCGCGCGTGTCCGCCCGCCGTCCACAGCGGCCTGGGATTAAAACTCGAGATTTCATGTGTTTTAATAATAATCTTGGCAGAAGTGTGCGAGAATTTCTAGAAGACTCGAGCCGAGCAGAGCATTCGTCAAGCGGCAACTTCACTAGCTGCTGGAAGCGGGAATCATGCACTAGAACGACGTGGATGGCAGTTAGACGCGGAAAAACGTTCCCGTCGTAGCTGGGGGACTCGAGATGGATCTTGACAAATACAGAAAGAAAAGAAAAAAACAACCTAAGTATGCCACAATGTTCGATACAAATTCACCTATAAAAACACGCTCGTCTAAAGGACTATCAAAACGTTACAGGTCGGTCGTCGGAGTAGGGTCGAGAGGAAAGTGTCGGCTACAGGTTTGTACTAGGCCCACGAGCAGGGGTGTGGTGTGTATCCCGCATGGCGAACAGTGAGATGGTGAAACCAATAGCCCACCTGACTCTCATACCGTCGTCCTGATCGCCACGGATCTAATCATGTGACTTCCCTCAAACATGGCTCCATGCGTTTGAGCTGCAGCATCTCACTTCACACCCCAGCACCGTTCAACACTCGACTCCAACCGTGGCATAACGAGGTGACCGAAACAACTCACCCTTAACTGCTGATCTAGGACCAGTCTATAGCTTACTCAGAACCCTAACCTTCACACTATTACACTCTCCCCCCTCCCCCCCGGTCTCAGAACAGCGATTAGCAGTGCGCTGCTGGGCTGGCTCAGTACTGGTGCAGGTACGATGGCCGATGTTCGGGTTTTAGAGGGAAGTTCTTGAAGCCTTTGCTCAGAGCTTTGTGCTGCGAGACCTGCTGCTGCTGCTGCTGCTGCTGCTGAGTGAAGGGGAAGCCGGGCGAGAGGCCGCTGGAAGGAGAGCACTCGTTGGCTGTTGACCACACCGGAGACTGCAGCATTTGCATGGAGTCGCCCCATTGGCTGGACGGTATGGTCATTTGATACAGGGAAGAGCTGGGATTGGGCATCGTGTTGGAGTGGGTGGAGTGCTGCCACGGGGCCTTTGGGGGCCATGTTTTAGTTTTGCTGTCCTATAAGGGGATGGAAAAACAAGAAAGGTTCATTTGACAACTGAAGCGGCCTGATGACTTCTTGGGGATTTATAAAGTTGTTTATATTGAATAATAAATTGTTTGATGTGGCCGTGACACACAAAAACGCCCCACGCCGAGCGCTTACCCGCGTCGGGGGTCCAGGTTCTAAGAATATGCAAATAGGAAATGCCCCCCCTACATGCATCTGCCCCCCCCCTGTCCCCTGGCAAACCAGTGCAATAACAAAACAATCAACTTGTACATGGCCTGCGTATTGGAATATGACGCAATACTAAAGGCTAGCCACAAAAATCACACTTTCTATACGCTGTGAACTTTATTTAAAATCATACCCGGTGTGGATTCGGGGTTACGCAGATTTTCCAGAAATCTTAAATTACTTTAAAGTCCAGGGATTCATTTCGATGTACTACATACATATTGACCAAAATGGATCCCTTATTGGCCATTTCAAGAATGCACCGATTTAGAAAATAATTTCTCCCACCATAAAAGTGACCGACAAGTGGATTTGAAACAATTCCTCTGGTGTACAGCACCTCTGAACCCAATCCAAGTTCAGCATACAGTTTAAACAATCGGTGTGTGGAGCCTGGACTCGTTACCTGGTTATTGTCATCGCTGGCGTGATGGAGAGGAGGCGAGGGCAGCGTACACACTTCCTGCTCACCACAGCTGTGCTTCCTACACACACACACACACACACACACACACACGGCAGAAATGTGTCATTCAGATCATCTGTTAAACCTCACTGCTAAAATGTCAATGACTGATAATGTGCATTTATAACCACAACCAACAAATCTAGCCATTTCTGTATCTGCACTAAATGATCATAGCCGTTTATTGACAACATGAGGGTGCTCTCACACTAACGCGGTTTATTTCTCTCTCAGAAAAAGCGATCCGGCCAGCGCCGCACTGTAACCATAACAACGCTCTTACCGCTTCTGCCTTCCTATTTGTATCGGCACGCTAATTTATAATATAGATTTATTAACAAAAGTTTAGACTCATTTCTCAATATCTAGCCGACTTACGGCACGGAGGAAATATCTCCGACTTTAAATTTCAATTCGCTTACAAACAATACTCATTTTTCTACCGGCACTCTGTCCGCCATGTTGATTTGTTCTTCGCTTGGCCCCCGAGCTGCAACCTGATTGGTCGGGAGGTAACAAGGCGCTTGACGTCACTCGGCGCTTTTCTGAAAAGTCGAGCTGTTTTTAACTTTTGTAAGCCGCTGCGCTTTGATGAAAAGTAAAGCGTTTCGGAATGATCCTGAACAAGAACTAAACAGTTCCTGGATAAGTTCCCGATATAAAACAAACTTTAATACTTGCTTGTGAGCAAAAACGTAGTTTTTTTTAAAATTCCAGTTTAGAGGGTTATTCATTCTGTGAAGCTTGCGTTTGACCAATCAGCGATGTTCAGTATGGCAAGCTGCACTCCAATAGGTGTCTCTGGAGCAGGAACTAAAAAGGTTCCTGGAACTACGGCCCATACACCTAAAAAGAATTAATTAATAAATCGCCCCTGGTTTCTCCGGTGGAAATACGTTTAAATTTCCTGAGTTCCCGTCGAAGTTCCTGCAGTGGAACGCCACCTATAAAGAGACACTGTGTGGTTTGTGGTGTTTACCGTCTTGGCTTGACTGCAGCCACCAGGTCAGGACCAGAGAACATGGAGAACAGGCTGTCCCCATTGGCTGAGGAGGTTTCATCACTCGAGCTGGCAGAGTCGCCCTGATTGGCTGACCAGGTACTGTTCACTGTCTCCCTGCTTACAGATAAAGCTCTTTCAGTATGCAACAATTTCCACACATCATATACGTCATTTTCTTGTACAAGTCAGATTAACCGTTTGCTTAATCGTTATGTTACCGCTAATCTACCGTTATTTTTACAGAAAGTTTGTACACCCTCTAAATTGGCATTTGACACTTTGGGTTTATTTTTTGTCTCGTTAGTGTTGCCGTAGTTCAGCGCTGTATTATTTCTTCTTATTATTCTTCCCTCTGTCAGCAAGTCCATAATAACGAACAAGTTATTACACAGCAGTGTGCTTCATGCTGAGACCTCGTAATTCACTTTATAAGTACCTTTATAAGCACCGGTAACTCAGAAACTCTTCTGTATTTTTTGCGTGAATGTGATTTCTAGAATCACAGGTTCTGCATTTCAGACAGAATCCGTGATCTATAAATCACATTCATGCAAAATGTACAATAGTGAGCTCACAAGAAGTAAAGAAGTAAAGATGAGATCATGGTATCACGGGTATGATTGTGTGCACATATGGAGTTATGAGTCCAGGGAAACCCTATGGGAAATAAACACAGTCTCAGTGCAGCCTCAGCGTTTGTGTGTGTGGCTGTGACTAGTCTCCTCCAGCGGTCACTCCCTCACCCCTCGCTGTAGTACTCTGGGTGGGACCAGGTCCTGTGCTGGTCGTCAGGGAGGGGCCAGTTGCTACGGGTGTTGCTAGGACGACGGACGTGCTGTGCCTGCCTCTTCTGCTGCATGGCCTGGTTGACCCCGGCAACGTAACGCGCAAACTCCGGATCCGAGCCAACTGTGAGTGAGAGAGAGAGCGCATATGAGAGAGAAAGCGCATGAGAGAGCATGAGAGAGAGAGAGAGAGAGAGAGAGAGAGAGCGCACGCGCATGAGGGAGAAAGCGAGTGAGAGAGCATGAAAGAGCACACGAGAGAGAGAGAGACCATGAGAAACCATGAGGTGAAGCATCAGTGAGTGAGTGCAAAAGAAAGAAAGAAAGGAAAGAGAGAGAGAGGAGTGAAGGGGGAGGGACTCTCAGCTCTCAGTCCAGCATGCTCAGCTCTTTTGAGCCGGTGTGTTTAGCCCTGAAGCTCAGTCTCTTTATCCAGAGCTGGCCAGCACAGCACAAATGCACAAAGGAGCCGTCAGAAGTACTGCTCTGTAATAATGCGACTAGTGCTGGTGCGCTATAAAAACAGTGCATACACACATCCCTACCTCACACTGTAACACGATCACACACACACACTAGACAAACAATTCACATACCTCACAGAAAAACACACATTCAGAAAGATAACACAGCATACATATATCCTACTGCCTGTAGAAATAGCACGCAAGTGTAGAAACACATCAAATCATTCTCATGGGTTTTCTCCAATCCAGACTCACTTCACAGGCATCAGTGCCCCAACACTCGTGAGCCAGTCAAGGGCAACAGTGACGGGACAAACTCCCTGACATGGACCTATGGAGGAAGAAACCCCCGAGAGAAACCAAACCTCGGCAGGGCGAGCACATCCTCCTCCGGCTGGCACTGGGAGTCATGACTCATTTTCAAATCAGAAAGTCTAGAAATTCTAGTTTACAAGGAATATAAAATTAACGCGTTAAACATTTCAAATTAATCGCAAAAGTTAACGCGTTAATAAAACAATAACGCAATTAATTAATTGCTCATCAGGTTGATGTACATTTCCTGATTATTCCTAACCAATTTCTGTTGAAAGTCTTGAAATTCTCTCTCTTTCTCTCTCTCTCTCTCTCTCTCTGCGTGTCGTGAGTGACGCCGAAAGTCCTGCTTTTCATGTCGGCGCTCATGTTAACAGGTTAGCGTATTCACACAGCCGGCGCGAGCAGAGGCACTGAAGCGCCACTGCAGCTAGAGAAAAGGAGCGACGCCTATTTTTTCCGCCACGCAGCGGAACACACTGAAATAACTGAAAATAAAACAATAAAACGCTGAAAAGCGAATTCTGTAAGTTGAAAGTTCTCCGTGTGAATATGGACAGAATTGTTTTGCTGGTTGAAAAACATTTGGAACTTGACGATCTAGTTTATGATCCAATGCTGCTGAATGTTTACACAGAAACACGAGCAGCGGTGCTTCCCTCCGGCTGCAGGCTCTCTAATGTGTCTGTCTGTCTGTCTCAAATGACTCTTGACTTCAGCAAAACTCTCTCTCTGACAGACAGGCACGCAGACACGCACACAGACAGACAGACAGACAGGCACGCACACAGACAGACACACACACAGGGGAATAACCATCTACAGTGTGTATTTCCACCCACTGTTCTGTCAGAGCCCTGACACCAACCAACAGGACACAATGGACCATTTTCATTCCCACAATCAACACTGACAATCTGTCCAGTACAGACTTTGCAGGGCATCAATGACTTAAAGCTACAGTGCGTAGGATTTTGGAATTTGGAATAGAAAAATGCTATTGCGAGCTACTCGTGAAAGAACATTTCGTAACGTGGGTTGTGCTGCGTCCTTGCGAGGCCGATTATCGAGAGCATTCTGGCTCAACGACAGTTGAAGGGGAAAGGCTTCTCTGTTATTAGACTCTGTGTGAAACAGAGGATGTATCTGAGCTGGCGTATGACGTGTGCGTTCAAAATTTCCCACCTGACAGCTTTGACGGAGTTACTTTTACAGGATTGTTAGGGCGACTCACGGCAGCTCAGGAACATCAGGTTTTAGAGCAAATTTTTCTCCCCTGATGCAATAATGCCCCCCCATTAAACCAAAAAATCGTACGCACTGTAGCTTTAAGATAAGAGCTAAACAAGCTCATACATATTTTTTTGTTTTTTTTAAAGGAATACTCCAACGTTTTTATTTCCATCTACTGCATCTGAGCATTTAAACACTAGTTTAACATTTAACACCAATCAGTGTTAACAGTGCACAAAGGAGCAATTTCATCATCGCAGACAACACTGAGAAGAGAATCAAGGACTAATGAGAACCGAGTCAACAATGCAATGGATTTCATTCTCCATACAGATGTTGGACACACACACACTCACACACACACACACACACACACACACACACGATGATTCATGACCATGGTTGACAGGTTGTCAGGGCATGAAGAACCTCAGAAAACTCTAACAGAATGAAGACGCCAACACAATAAACGGCATTCTCCACTCGAAGACACACGCACAAGTAAGACAATACTGTGACTCACCTGCAGGGTCAAAGGGCATGGTGTCACCCAACACACCAAACATGCCTTGCTCACTCTGCTCACGATTGGGCCAGGTGTTGTTGCGTGGCCCTTGTGGCGCCTTGTGACCCAATACCTCTGACATCACGCTGTCCATGTAGGTGCTGACCAGCCCCAGGCTGTACAGGTCCGAGCTCAGGTCAGGCAAAGTCCACTGAGTCATGTGACCGATGGGCGAGAGCCCTCCCGGGGGAGGCTGGGGCCACTTTCCGGGTGCCCTCTGCTGTGGGGGAAGAGGCTGGGGCTGCTGGGAAGGGAGTTGGGGTGAGACGGGAGAGGGCTGCTGGGATTGCTGCAGGAGGTGCTGGTAGTACTGCAGGGTTTGTGGGGAAGGCGAAGGCTGCGTTTGGGCTTGAGGTTGTGGGGGAACTGCGGTTTGTTGCTGCTGTTTGGGTGTAGTAGGGAGTTGAGGTTGCTGCTGCTGCTGCTGCTGCTGCTGCGCTTGTGGTTGTGGTTGAGGCAGATTTTGAGCCAATGGGATTGCAGCATGCAGAACTGAAGCCTGTGAAGTGGGCGGAGCCACAGAGCCAGGCGGTTTCAAGTCAGCGGCGTTGCTGGATGCCACAGAGTTCCTCCTCTTGACCAACGGCGAGGCCTGCTGCGACTTGCCCATGTTAAAGCCAGACAGGAAGTCGATGACGTCCTGCATTTCCTGGTCTGTAGGCAGATTCATGCCCTGCTCCTCCGGAGTTGAACCGTTGGCCGCCTGCTGGCCAGAGTCCCCGGTACCAGACACGTTCATTTGGAGAATTTGGGATGGCGCTTTGGGCTTATCGTCCACGCCGCTGGTGCTGCGAGAGGGCGTGCTGGGGATGGAGAAGCTTCCACCACTGCCAGAGCTGGACGAGGCCTTTTTGGTGAACTTGGAGGTGAGTTTGGAAATGGTCTTGGGCAGGCCACTGGAGGATTTGCTGCTGTTGCCCGGGTGGAGGTCAGCAGGGACGCCGTAATCAGAGGTGTCTCTCTGAAGTTGGATCTGAATTGTGGGAAGGGCTTGTTCCCTGAGGAACAGACAATACCCATCATATTACTTTACAGCAGGGCTAAACAAACTGCATAATATATCAATTATATTAACAGGTTGTCAAAATCATCCATGATGTCATATGATTAAAGGAATAGTAATTGTTGATGATATATACTTTCACTTTGAACTTAAAAATGTGTAACTATGGACTTTTCCACATCAGATATTATATATATAATGCAAAAAATTTACATTCAAAGCACACATGGCATCACAAGTCACATCTCTATCTGAAAGGAGACGCAAGCTTGACATTTTTCTGCACGGTCGGTCAGAGCACAGAAGGATTCTGGGATATAGGTCAGGAGAGGTGCGTCAGACAGACGCATAAATCGGCTTCCTTTCTGGCCTGGTTTCTAAACTCGGTTCAAACCGATGAGGCAGCAGATTGCTGTGCATTAGCGGGAACTGATTATGCAGCAGTAGCTTCGGGCTTTTCAGGACTGGGAGGAAGAATTTTATCCCCACACGGCAAACGAGACAACCCCATCCAAGCTTTGCTGCTCGTGTTGCAAGATTTTTAAAGCTGAAACTCTTCAATTAAAGGCGTGATAACGCAATAATCAAGCCCTTTATGATGAGAATCTAGCGTGCTGGACCAGGGATAAAGAAGTGAAAGAATCCACTGACTTGCGCTCCTTCCAGCGGTTAAGGTCGAACACAGTGGTGTAGAGCACGTCCACCAGGCCGAGGGTTTTCTCCGGGTCCAGACTGCGCTGCAGCAGAGACATGGTGGCCGGGTCCTCCTTCAGACACCTACCAAATTGCATTCAAATCCATTTTAGTTCAAATCCATGCAGTTCACCAACACACAGACTGGAGATATGTATAAATATAATATATAATTAAATCGCCACCATCTTGAAATTCAGATGCAAGCTGCAAGACGTTAATTGGTGCTCTTCATGCATGCCCTGTATGCGCCTTTGCAGTGTCGAGCCGCAAAATACATCAAGAGCAGGAAGCTCATTTGATACCAAAACTCCCATGTCGCTTTAATCAAGTACAGTATTTACAGACTGAGACTTGCTGGTGACTCATAGCCGAAGATAAAAATCTGCCGGGCTCAACCGTGACCCTTTTAAATGGTTCTGAAGTAGATACGATGCTGTGCAAAGTTGTTCGTACCAAGTCATCACTCTAAAAGGCTGCATTCAGATAGGCAAACCAGATGTTTTAATTCCCCCCTCCTCACATCACTGGTGCATGCACCTTTACACCTTTGTCTAGACAGCCAGCAAAAACTGGCTTTGACTATTTCAGAAAGTCAGAGTCTCTTATTACAAAAAATAAAATAAAATAAATAAATCAGGCTCAGATAAAAGGAGAAACATTTGACCAAACAGTCATTTTCTGTAATTATGAACAGTTGTACTCACCATGTGGAGGGGACCTGCACTACAACCCTCGACCCTTCTAAGGTAATCTGCGGAGCGTACGCCTCCTTATTCTCAATCTGAGCTGTGTCTACCACAACCTGCACACACACACACACACACACACACATTTGTCTTTCTATCCTTGTGAGGACCTTCTATTGACATAATGATAACTGTA
>JAOUQW010000030.1:2184395-2206650 GCA_028565825.1 Olivaichthys viedmensis | reverse complement strand
ACACACACACACACACACACACACACACACACACACACACACACACACACACACACACACAGAGAGAGAGAGAGAGAGAGAGAGAGAAAAATCTCAAGGGTTTTATCAGATGGTTAATGGTTCAAGCTCTCTAAAGGGGTTCTACTTGGAACCTTTGCACTTGGGTACTTGCCAGAGTTGGACAAGCTCGTCCTACTCCTCTCCACTATTTTCTTTTTTCTTTTTTCCTAGATCAGTCATTGGCCATGTCAGTCGCCCAATTACATGACTGAACACCTCACACTACATGACTCGTGTACGTCTTAAAGTCTTCAGCTGTAAAAATCTAACATTTGAAAATATCGGAGGCCTCCTATCAGTCTGGAGCGAGGCTTAAGACTGACTTGTTTACGCTCTCACACCATCAGATCATCCGTGCCCACGCTCGGTTCCAGCTGAGCATAAAGAGCAAATCCGAGATAAAAATCAGGCCAAAAATCGTGTGGTGTACACCCAGCTTTAGAGGTTAGTCGTGGTTTTACACAAGGCCCATCAACGAGGGAACGTCTCGTTAAGCAGGGAAAACCCCCGCCAGAAGAAGAGACTTGATATACATCCTATTTGTGCGTCCCTGCAGATAATAAGATTGTTTAATTCAGACAACAGCAGTATCAGGTTTCCCAGGGGAGGTGGAGGAAAACCCCAGCATCTGATCCTGCTCGGCACGGCAGCTTTAGTGCAAACCAACACCTCGACTACACGGCAAAACAATCCCCACAAAGAACGGGCTTCCCTCGAACAAAAACAACAAAAACAAGACACCCAGGAATGCCACACTGCGTACAGTCTGTGCCCTGTGTGTGTGTGTGTGTGTGTGTGTGTCTGTTCTGCCTGACTGGAGTTCTGTTTCCAGTGGTTAGCTCCTGAGCACAGTAGACAGCAGGCTAATAAACCGTGACATTTTCATGCATATTTTGCAGCTGAGATAAGAGAAAAGAAAAAGGGAAAAAAAAGAAAAAAAAAAGCTGTTTGTTTTTAATGCAGCCTGGACTTTTGGGTTTCCCGGCAAAGCAGGGATGAAGGATCAAGGACACTTGTGTTGCATGCCAGCATTCCCTGAACACGGAACACAGATTCACTTCAAAAAGTCCCAAGAGCAAAGACAAAATAAATCAAAATGATTTTAATGGAGAAGATGCGAGTCCGTTTATTTGAAACAGGTTTCAGACAAGACCACGTTTACTTTCTCCGACATGAATATTCAGCACACATTCGCGTCGGCAAACATCGTGGAATGCTTCTAAACCATTCCGGAATGATCGGAAATGATCTAGAATGTGTCAACAGCTCCGTGAAAGGAATTTGGAACTGCAGATGAATTCCAATCTTTAAATCCAGCGATGCACATGCACACGTTAGCAGCAGCAAGCACCTACCTATAGTTATTATAGTTATAATTTAATGCATGTTACAGCATAAAGCTGCATATGAACTAAACATGGATGCAAACTCTTAACCAGGAACAGCAGTTAAAATACAAATGGCAGACCAATTCAATATTTATTTATTTTTGCAATACTGGTTAGCTTAGCGAATGTTTGATGTCTTAAAGTTCAAGCAACATGCGCTTATAATATACAGTTTCAAAGAAAAGGCCGTTTTAAAATGGTAAAGTCCAATAAAACTATTTCAGTTCCCACATTGGCTGATTAAGTGTGACAGATAACTGTACTTTCCATATTAAGGAAAACGATCGTGATCACTATTATAGGCATCATCGTGCAGCCCTCTCCCATTTAAGCAAGACGGAGAACAATGCGAATAACCAATACACACTTCAATACTAATGCTGAGTCAATTATAGGCTTCAGACTAACTGTAGCTATTGCAGGGTAACGAATAATCAGAGGCAGTGGCGGAACTACCGGCAGTGGCACTGGGGCCCGTGGCGATCGGCCTATTGGCGTCTTTGGGTCAAGTTTAACACCAGCTATGGCTCATAAAGCAGATCCGATAATGTAACATACTTTATCATCCTCGATCGTATCTGGAAAATCAGCCCGACTGTCAATTTATCTCTCTCTCATTCATAATGCATGTCCTCCGCCATTTTTTTATTAATTTTTTTTGGAATACTTTATTGATCCCTGAGGGAAATAGTTTCTTCGCATATCCTAGCTTGGGTAATAAGCTGGGGGTCAGAGCGCAGGGTCAGACATGATACAGCGCCCCTGGAGCAGAGGAGGTTAAGGGCCTTACTCAAGGGCCCAACATTGGCACAGCTTGGCGGTGCCGAGGCTTGAACCCACGACCTTCTGATCAGTAGCCCAGAACCTTAACCACTGAGTCACCACCGCCTCAAACGGATCCATCGCAACTTGCAGCATGATATAGTCATTATTTATACTTCTAAAATCCTAAGAGAACAAAGTGACTGCTCAAATAATATATAAAAAATATGCGTGTCACACACAGCAAGGGTTCTCTGGAAATAAAGTCAACGAAAAGTCTGAAAGTCATGAAAGTCTGAAGATAGACGTACACGTCTACCATTTTGTGTTTGCACCATATATTTAACACATAAGTCAATGTTCCATAACGTTACGTCGACCTTGGTCGAATATTTCACAAGGTTCCAGTGTGAACTTTTACGTTTTAGCTTAAGTAGGAATTTGGCCTCGGCTCTGAGGCGGCTCTCGCTCCTCACCACAAGCTGACCCATTTTACGGATTGTGGTATGCGGCCTTCCTGCTCTGGGCACAACCACATCCACCAGGGCACGGTTCTCGTTTACTCATAAAAGACCATTTTAAGCTTATAGGCCTCATTGGAACACAGCTAACCTCAGGAACGACCGGGAAGACGAGTGAGAGATTATTTTTCTCCAAGAGGGGGAAAACAGCAGAGTCTCAAAAATATCTTGGACCAGTAAGAGGAAGAATTCCTTTGTAAAATAGCTCCACTGACTTTCTTGTTTTCCATCAAATCTGACCAAAACCTCTTTAGGCTAACCTCCATCCAAGACACGTGAAGCATCTTTTCAAGCTGTTACTATACATGTGCTAACAGACACCCGAGTTAGCGTAACTCTTATTGACGGGGAACCCAGAGAGCAGGGCCAATTATGCCTCTCTCGGACTCATGGCTGCCGCATCAGCGGGATTCGAACTCGCGATCTCCTGACGACAAAACGAAACCTTACACGCTTGCGCCACTCTGGAGCCCACTTGGCCACGAATCTCCAGGCCTTGCATGAGTCGAATCAAGTTCCCAGTTGAATGTTTTGAAAAAGCAGTCTTTTAAAAAAATTGTGCAGCGCTTGGAGAAAGCCGCTTGGAGAAACCGAAGTATTGGGTCGTTTAGAGTGAACGGTAGCTTCCGGGACGTTTCTCACACCAGATCTACGCCTATCGATCTTAACACTACTCCAACAGACGCTTATCAGACTCCCATTTCACTGAGGTAATGTCAAAGAGATGTTCCTCAGTATAAGACGCGCCATAAATTCTGTCTGCTTAGAGAGGAGAATAAAAAAAAATAAAAAAAACAACAACAATATACACGTTGCTTCGTTGTATAGGTTGCATTAATGTAGCAGGATTTTTTATTTTACATGTTTGTACTGCCTCTAAAACACCACATCAGATGGTCTTAGGCCGGGGTCATACTTACCGCGTGACTGCGTGCATGTGTGCAGACGCCGCAGCTTTACGCAAGCGTCTTCGTTCGCATACTCGCTTGTGTATTTTCGGTACATCTGGAATATTAAAAGCTCTGTCCACTAGGGGGCAGGTCAGAGCCGAAACATCGCCAGCAACGCAATATCTTCTTCGACCACGTCCTCTGATTTTGCACAACGAGGTAAACAGTGAAGATGGCGGGAGTTGAGGAGGCTGTGATAAAGTGTATGTTGAGAAAACTGCAGAAACGTAGACGGTGCATCAGACCATTAAACCAATCCCATCGCGAAAACGGAGAGTTTATTTCTCTCATTCTAGCGATCGGCGCGTTGCTTCACTATACTGCCCCCTGCTGTTTACGCTGGTATTGCACCTGCACAGCATTATTTCTCTGGGACGTGCAGAATGAACGCAGGATACGTACGGCCGCCATCTTTCGTATACGTACGCGTAGTTAACAGCGAGCATAACCCCGGCCTTACTGGTAATCGTCTGTATTGTTTACTGATCTGAACGCTTTGCTGCCGTCCTGATCTTAAATATTTTCCAAGCCTGACAAAGGTATTGTCTTATGAAGAAATCATTATGTAGCTCTAGTAACACGATATACTTTAATTCTGAAACACTGTAATTGACTTCATAAGCAGCTTTCGTGAGTCCAATCACTGCCACTATGATAATGCTAAAAGTGAAAATCCCATAACAGTAGTGTACCTTCCTATAACCCTCTCCATAACTGCTGGAGTAGCACGTCTACCCTCTTAACTCTTTATTAAAAAGAAGAGATCTTGAGGACACATTCAGATCTGCATAACTTCTGTTTGCTGCCATGTATTTTTAAATATTCTGCAATAAATTTGTCATAATTTTTCCGACCATATCACCGATTCAGTGGTGGTATACTAATTCCATGTTCAGAAAAAAAAAAAACCCCAGCAAATAAGTTGTGGTAACAAAAGGGAACACCCCTCCCACACATCCTCAGAAACATGATGACGTATTAGATATTATTGCATAGAAATGGAAATAACTTGAAAAGGAGAACTACTTATTTTTCTTAACCCCAGTTCTCTCCAGAGTTCACCGTTTACTCAGCAAAAGAGACAAGGCTGTCTCTCAGGCTCAACATTTGAGAAGTGGCTAGATTTTGAGCTGGTTTGCGAACAAAAAAACTGCCCAACTCTTGTGAGTATAGCCAATAAACATGATAAAAAGTTCAGCCACGGATTCAATTGCGCGTCAATGTGAAGATGGAGTTAACAGATTCATAGAAAACCTAAAGTCAACAAGAGCTTTAAGAGATGACATGACGATCATTCCTCTTAACAAGGGATTCTAAAAAAAAACCCAAAACTTTAGTCCTGGAATAAAAAAATAAAAAAAGACATGCACTGCAATGTGAAAGATCAAAGATCAGGCGTTGCTATGTAAACCAGATTTAACTGTGCATGATGATATCTATAGGAAGTAGTTTCTCTGTTAACAAACCCTTCTAGGCATGAACTGCATCTGAAGAACAGATCCATAGAATAATAAAGGGCTGACCTTTGAATACTAGCTTCAGCTTGACCTTTTCTGAAGGCTATATCTTGCATGTACATGCAGCTTGACTTTTATTTATGCTATGCTCATTTAATATAATATAACATTTCAATATAATTGAAGATCTGGGCTGCAGCCTAAGCTTTCCCTTTTCCCCCATTACACCATTATTGCAATATATACGGTGGTCAATACAGTGCGGTCGTACCTCCACGTCCTGCAGGCTGAAGTCGTTCTGGTCTTTGAAGTTGGCGGCGCCAGCGCTGAGCTCCATCAGCATCTTGGCGATCTCGGGCTTAATGGCTGCCGTGAGGCGGCCGGCCGCCTCCATCACGTGCTCCTGCACGTCCTTCAGCTGCATGGCAGCTTTGGAGTAGCGCGAGTTGCGAAACACGCTGTTGAAAAGGTCCGTCAAGAAGGCGCTGGCGCGACAGAACACGTTCAGCGCGTCCAGGTACTTTGAGATTCCCTGCTGGATGTCAGCAATTGCGGTCGTGGCGTTGCCGGTGCCCGAAACATCGTGGCAACCGGAAGGGGCGGGGCCTACAGGTGCCAGGGGGGAAGGGGTGGAGCAGGAGGTCCCAAGCGGGGCGCTGAGGGCGCGGCTCAGCTCGGGCAGCGAGTATTGCTGGTGCTGCTGCTGCTGCTGCTGCTGCTGCACTTTCTGCTTGGACCCGCCAAGCAAGAAGCGCCGCTTGTAGTCCATTTTATTTTCTTGCGCACTGCAACAATACATAAGTAGCGGACGCAGCCGGGAAGCGCCTTTTTCCACCACAGGCTTGGCAAAGACTCTGTCGGTTTGCCTTTATATCGATTTGGAAATCGAGAACGATTGCTGCCCAGACGTACTCAACGGCGGACACTTTTATTTATTTTTATTTTTTTAATCAAGTAAATTGATAGCTTGAAGGCTCCATGAGCCAGAGAGTCATGCCAGAGACGAGAGACAGAAACACAGTCACGTGAGTGTGTGCGTCTGAACGAGACACGCAGCCCTGCTGTAACTCACGGCGCGATATTTCAAGCGGAAAAATACGGAGAGAAAAAAATTCCAAAAAAATTAAAAAAAACGGTTCTGTGCGTTGCTGGCGTTTCACTTGTTTTTCAAATTGGTTTGAAGATAAAATCCTCTTCAAACCACAAGTAACCGTGAATCCAAAAGTGCATCATCGACCCTTCAAAAACGGAAGCAAAGAAATCCTTACAGCTTTCTGTTGTGTTTCATTTGTGTTTTTATAGACCTCGAATAAAAAATAGAAAACTTTTTTTTTAAAAGCTGTCAGAGAAAGAGAAAAAATTCCATCGTATGATTTTATGAGAGTGAAAAGAAAAATAATAAACAATAACAACGTGCCACTGGTCAACAGTATGGAGTGAAAAATCGAATGTACGAGTCCAGCTACAGGGACGATGGAGCCTTGGCACAGACCGAACACTAGCAGGCCGACAGATCCAGTCTGTCAGAGATAACACACCGCTGCTGCTGCTGCTGCTGGGAAACTCATCCAGATCCCATCTAGAGTTCCTCCCCAAGGCGCTGGAGGTAGTTAATCTTCCAAAGGAAACGCATGCGTTCATAGATTTTCGGATCTTCCGTGAAAGCGGTCTGGAGCAACACAAAGCGCAGCGCGTCTGTAAGGCCTCACGGTCACTTCCTGTGGGACGGAGAGAGAGAGAGAGAGAGAGAGAGAGATGTCAGTGATATCACTTCCTGGTGCACTGGTTTAGCTCCATATCGGGGGAAAGGAAATATGGTAATATATAATAAATTTATATTCGAGTTACAGACGATATCTTCTATATCCTACTTCTCTGTTGTCTCCAAAAGGTGTTAACAATAAACACATCATCACAAAAACTACAAATTTCATCTCTGTAGTTTACAAAAGTAACGCTCGCAGCACTTAGACCAATTAGTGAGACCCAAAAAATAAAATTAAAATAAATAAATCAATAAAAAAATTGTTCACAATGATTTTTGGTTCGGGTCAAAGGTCATTTCAAAAGGAGTATAATGGGAAGTCTTCAGTAAACCATAGCAACATGACGTCATATCCCAGCGCACGCCGTGCTAGACGGAGCCCATTGCTTTAGAAACCCACATATTACACATGGCAGGATGCAGAGGCGCTCGGAGACCAGGCCAAGTGTCCCATTGTTCAGAGACACTGGAGATCTGTACCGAGAGAATCAATACCACCATTCAAAACGTTTCCATCGCTGGCGCTCTTAAAAAATCGCCATGCACGCACCACCGCCGAATTTGCATGGGTGTAAATGGAAATGCTCGGTTCACATTTATTCATTTGGAAAACGCTTTTATGAGACGGGAGACAATTCAAGCGCACTGAGGTTAAGGGTCCAACAGTGGTTCTCTGGCAGTCCCCCGGTCACTAGCTCAGAACCATGCTTGCTGAACGACCGCTCTGAAATCTTGAGATCCTCGGGCCTCTTTCTATTGGACAAAGTACTTGAGAACTTTTGGCACCAGAGAACTAAAACTGTGCTTTCTCTATTGGCCACTGGTCCAGTACAAAAGGTTCCACATAGTCTATATATCCAGGTTGTATATTTTATTTTGGTACTTGGGGGGGCTATGCATACCACGTCACACAACCTGCAACACCATACACTTGTGCCGTCAAAGCAACAGTGTAGAGTGTTAGTTTTCGGATCCTACGGGAGGCCGACGTTATGGAGGTTTTTAGGTTTGTTGATGACGTCCTTACAACGTTACTTTTATATTGTCATATTTTGGTCAACGCTAAGCTGAAATCAAAATCCTTTTAATCCTTTTTGTCGTTACTGCTGCGAAATGGATATTATTATTAGTATATTGTGCGGATATCATGTATGGAAATCGCCATATATGCGTTACGCAAATAATTTTGCCTCGACATATGCTCTAACGATCTGCTTCGAGCAAAAGCCATGCCTCTGAGAACGCGATTTAACAACCCAATGTCATGCAGGCTATTAAAAATTCACAATATGATAAAGCTAAAACCCGAAATCACGAATTTGGATCACTGTATTTAAAAAAAAAAAAAAAAAAAGTAGTTCATCAAAACCAATGTAGAAGCCCCATTTTCCCCCTAATTCTCTTTAAAAAATAAATAGATAAAAGTTTAAAATCTTGTAGCATGTTTTAAAGCATGCTGGAGAAAACGTCATTATCTATAACTATAACATTAAAGCATAACATTAATATAACGTAACTATTTCAGAGATTCTTATCACAATATACCACCATATTGGTATACCAATACATTCAAAATGTGTTGAATGGAATGTAGTGTTAAATATATATATTTAAAAAACGCACAGGTCAATTCACACAAGATCAAAACGGCCATCTTTACACAGAAATGGGAAAAATTCTGGCAAAGGTAAATCACCATCGGAAGACATTGGAAAGTCACCAATTATTCATAGTTTGTACTGTGACCACCATTAGCCTCATTGGAAAACAATCATTTTGGTTTCCCGGGGCTTTAAAAAGTACTTATTTAACGACAGAACGTTCTGTTTTATCTGGTTTTCTTTACCGCCAGATGGAAACGGACACCAAAATATTGTTTGGAAAAAACTCTCCGAGCGGTCAGTGATGGGTGTGTGATGATGTGATGCAGATGTGTCTGTGTGAATCATGGTGCTGGTTGGAGATGAAGCTTGAGAGGGGGAGGGAGAGAGAGAGAGAGAAAGAAAAAAAGACAGTCTTTTCCTGAGGATGCGGCTGGCTGCCTGCGCCCCTCCGCTCCCGCCATTGTAGTTACACTGTGCTACGTGTTTAGCAGCCGTACTAAAATTCCAGTACGCCACTCGGTTTGTTCCACTGATTTCCAAATATCACTTCCCTTGACAAATAGTGTGTGTGTGTGTGTGTGAGAGTGTGTGTGAGAGAGAGAGAGAAAGTGACAGAGACAGAGATGTCCTAAACAAACACTGCTCAGGAAAAGTTTGCTCATGTGCAGGAGATATCGTGGCTTTCCACAGCTTGCGTGTGTGTGTGTGTGTGTGTGTGTGCGTGTGTGCGCGTGTGTGTGTAGGGCGGAGGTGACGACAAAGCGTAATCTCGCCTCCAACACCAGTGCAAACAGATTCATGCGTTTACCCTGCCTGGCCGTAATGTCACCTCCGGGATATAGCTCTTGGAGAGGCTCTTTGGTGAACTCCTCTCCCTCTTCAAAAGCGAGAGAGAATGAGTGATGGGGTCCATTTAAAGACCTTTAAACAATGTTTCTGGCTGTAAACCCCAAGGATTAATAGCCACCGCGAGGGTGCCAACAGGCCCAGCATGGGCCTCGTCAAAATAAGCTCGAGGGGCCTAGACTGCTCCATATAGAGTTACTGTGTGAAAGTCAGAGAGCACCCTTTTGTTTATTCAGTTTACAATCTAATGTTCATTTAGTACTTATTGTTAATGATTTGGTGGTAAACAACAATGATGAGAAAATATTACAATACGTTCATTTCCATTTTCAGTCAAACAGCCGTGCAGTAACACATTATTACCTTTTTAATGTCGGACAATAATCCTGTAAATGTGAATTTATTATACAATTAACACAGAAGCCTCCGACACCAAGTCTAACAGTTTTATCACTGTTTATTTATGTAAATGAAGTGCACTCGCATGAAACAGCTGGAACGTACTGGTTTGATGAAACTGGATGAAGGGAAATAGCAGCAGGGTGAAAGAAAAAAAAAAAAAAGCTCAATATTACACATGAAATATTGACAGATTTCTTACTGCACTTAGTGTTGAAGACTTCTGTGTGATTTTCTGTTAAATACATTTTCCCATCCTTATCGTTTACCACCAAATCATTAACAATAAGTGCTGAATAAACAATAAGGTGAGCTCTGACGACAGAATATATGTGCGTGAAGAGGAACTGGGAAGCCCGAGCTTGCTGAAGGAAAACATCTGATTGAGAAACTCAGACGTACACATGGGGGAGCGAGGAAATCATGTGATGACTGCTCATGTGTGGTGAAGGTCTCGGTCTAAAATAACTACGGCTCTTGTGGTGGTGTTCAGCAAGCGGCTAAGCTACATGTGCTAAAAATATAAACAATTTCAGCTGGTCCAATGACACGCTGTAATCAACTGCAAAAAGGGTACAGAATCAGGTTAAAGGGAATGAGGACATGCACCAATTACACAACAGTGTAGGGTGTAAAGACTGACCGATTTGATCCGGGGCACCGGTCACGATATATCTCAATCGTATTACACCACGTCACTAATACAGCTTCAAATACAGCTTCAAATACAGCTTCCATCGTTGGACATGTATCGAGATGCCCATTGTGTTGTCTCAAAAGGAGAAAAACACACACTACAGCTAAGCCTTCCTAATTAATGACACTCGTGATACTTATGAATAAAAGAGAAATATGGCTTTACTACATCACGTAATGAAATTTCTTGCTTACATTTCACCTGAGTGGGAATAGCCCTGTTGTGTGTGAGTGTGTGTGTGTGTGTGTGTGTAAATCTTTTCACTAGGATAGGTGTAGATACATGAGCTGGGGAACATTAATGTTGAGGACAATAATGGAATCAATATTGATGCACTTTCCTTGTAGTGGTGTGAAGAGAATTAGTGCCAGCACCCAAACAAACCAGAGAGAGAGAGAGAGAGAGAGCGCGTGAGAGACACAGAGCGAGAGAAAGACCGAGGGAAACAGACAGAGAGACACAGAAAGAGCGAGAGAGAAAGAGAGAGAGAGAGAGACCGAGAAACAGAGCGAGAGAGACACAGAGCGAGATAGAGCGAGAGAGAGAGACAGAGCGAGAGAGACAGAGCGAGAGAGAGCGAGAGCGAGAGAGACAGAGCGAGAGAGACAGAGCGAGAGAGAGAGAGAGACAGAGCGAGAGAGAGAGCGAGAGAGCGAGAGCAAGAGAGAGAGAGAGACAGAGATCAGAACAGACACCAGGCTTTCATCTCAATGCTTCATAAACTATAAGGACATTTCTGAGAAGTAAACAAAAGATCATATGAATCATTTGTGCATTTCTACAAACTGTTCTGTTGAAAAGAGCAGCAGCCGAACACGTCCGCTGGAGAACACGCTCGCCTCAATTTACCCCAAACACCCATCACCATTTACTGCATCGACTTCTTCTTCTTACCCACGCCTTAAACAAATAAATAAAGTTTATTGTTTTTTACCCTGTAATGCTCTGTTCACCATTTGATAGAGCATCTTTTAGTCAGGATATTTTGTTTAAAAATAAATCAATCAATTCTCAACCACTCATCTGAGATGCACAACAAAGAATTTCTTTCTAACTTTTAATCATTTTTGGTATTTTTTGATGTTTTATACTTGAACATATTTTACGTTTTTTTTTAAATATTATTATAATAGTATAATTTACAAATTTTTTATGCTTTTACACACTTCATATATATATAAGAAATATGTATTTCGGTTTAAATTAATAACCATTACCAACAATAGACCTATATGGTAATAAGCTCATAATAAAAAAATTAAAAGATTTAAATAAATAAAAATGAAGAGCTATGATTTCGCTGCTCTTACACGCCTTAACTAACCCAGCTCAGTTATGGAAATGTTTCACCAAACCATTCATCTACCTCACTGCTGTGTTGCACACACTCTCGCACACACTACGCACACACTCAACCTTAACCTCAGTAACACACACACACTCCTAACCTTAACCGCAATAACACACACACTCCTCCTAACCTTAACCTCAGTAACACACACACTCCTCCTAACCTTAACCTCAGTAACACACACACTCCTCCTAACACACACTCCTCCTAACCTTAACCTCAGTAACACACACACTCCTCCTAACCTTAACCTCAGTAACACACACACACTAACCTTTACCTCAGTAACTAAAAGCATATATCTTTTGGCTCTTTTATTTATTTATTTTTAAATAAAAGCTGCAGTTTGTGTAAAGGCAGTTTTTCTAGTGAGGAGCAGCCGAATGGCTTCCCTCGAGCAAAAAAAGTCACATGTTCCTGTCCTTGTGGAGACATTCAGTTCTCACTAAGATATAAAAACAGGAACACACACACACAGCTCAGAGCTGCTTTGGCTCACAGAGCCGTCCTCGACATCTGGTGCCAATGAAGCACAGGAATGCTTTACCTCACAACCCATCTGGGAGGCTTCCCCACTAGCAAGGCTAGCAGAGTTAGAGCAAAGTTAAAGCTGATGTATAGAGTTTAGGATCGTGGTCCTCTCAGACAGTACTCGGCCATGTTGCACGTGTGCAACCTTTGTTTTTGCACAACTGTAAAGCACTTTGAGCTGCATTTTAAAATGTATGAAAAGTTGCTACATAAACAAAAGTTATACACGAGACACCAATAAAATGGCAGGCCAGCTTACTACCCTGCTTCTGAATTGTTTAAGCCCTCTAAAATATGACTAATATGGTTGTTTCGACATTTTTATTAATTTATTTGCCTATACTTTATATGGCGAAACCGACAAACGTATTAAAATACATCTAGAAATACTGATATTTTTGGATCCCCTGTGGTCTACACGTAAAGATGGGCCGACAAAAGCTCTGTGATGTGATACACTGCTACACCTCCGATATTGACCACGGCTATTATCACATGCGACGAAATAATAAGGCTGTACAAACCAGCCACATATTTCAGTAATTGGATTTTGTGAGAACATACCACCTACATCTCCATAAGTATAAAATAAAAATAAATACATAAATAAACAAAAAAGCGCTCAGGAACACACTCATCGGATTTGACTAACTGGCGGTACATGTTAAATTCCAAGCATGTTTCACAGTCTGACCTGATCTTATTAAGCATCCAGACACAACGGGCCTGAGCATATGACTCCACTTTGGTCTAAAGGCAGAACCAAATAACCAAACGGGCTTCACACTGCTTTTACAAAACCATTAATGCTTCACACACAGTAATGAGTCAACACGCAGTTTATGAAACCCCTTTCTAAAGACTGAAGACTTTTAAAAAAGGCTTCCGAGATAGCCGAGATGGTGAGTGACTTGGAGCAAGACTAAACCAGACTTATTGGACAAAGCGTGCGAGAGCAGTTGGTCGGCTGTGCGTGTGTGTGTGTGTGTGCGCACGCGCAAGTATGAGAGTATTTATGGACATTCCCAGTCCAGGGAGGTCAGAGGTCAAGCTCAGCAGTTGCACAAGTGGCAATAAGCAACTGTGTCTTCTACTGGCGTGGAAAATATCACACACACACACTAACACACAGACTGTACAAGAGGCAATTATGTTTAACGGTCAAAATATATGGTTCGTTTCAGCCTACTTCAGTAATAAACGTTAAATTAACAAAACAAAATAAATAAAAAATGTTTATCAGTTGATGGACATTTCAAGTTCATCTTCAGAAGGTGCAGGTTTCATGACCACACGGATTTATGACTTAACGCCTTTCCTGAGAGTTGTTGCACTTCCAATATTTGTAAAACGTGTGCACTTCAATAAGCCTAACCTCACTTCCCCACTTCCCCTGCTTCCCCTCTTCCTCCTTTCCCCACTTCCTCCCTTCCCCAGTCCCCCCACTTTCCTCACGTCCCCACTTCCTCCCTTCCCCCACTTACCCCTGATTCGAGCAGCTTCACGTTCTGAGCCCCAGCAGCCTCAAAAGTGAGCGTCGTCTCAACGCCAGGCCAAAAGGGAACGCGGCTCATGTTTCAAACTGGCATGGTGCGTTACAGGCCTCGCAGGGAATGCTGCGGTGGTTAAAGAACTCGACTGGTGTTCGGCAGATACAGGAGACAATACTGTCCCTGCAGTTCCATTATACATGCGCTGCTGAGGGAACAGCACTTGAATCTTAATAAGCACAAGAAAGTCATCAATCAATTTGAATTCAGGAGCTGAAGCCTCAACACGGCACATTTTTCTTTCTGGGTTCTGTAAAATGGTTCACTTCACAGGAACCATTCAGCCTCGAATTGCAAGAATGGAGCTCTAGGATTGTAAAAAGAAAATTTCATCACTAGTAAAAAAAAAAAAAAAAAGAGCAGTTTTAGACGGCCAATCAAGTTTGGCAAGAAAAAATCTTTTGAAGTTGAAAATTCACTCCTTAGAAAGACACAGCCCTCGTGAGTGCATGGTTTAATTTTGGGGATTTCCCAATAGACACTTGTTAGAAAACTATGCATGTGTCGGTTAATTTCATTTATTTAAAAGAGTGACTTTTCAGATGCCGGTTAAGTCTCGTCTTTGACTGCATTGCAGATTCTCCTCAAAACTCGTGATGAAACTCATCTTGTCGATCACCTCATAAACCGTGATATGTTCACATTATTGGGTCGTGAATTTATTTATAGAGCACTACAATCATAATATTGTGGCATATGTTAATATAAAAGCGAGGCCTTTATACTGGCTGGAGCGGTCATGGTTTAATTCAATCAGCTTGCCGGATCGCGCTCTTTCTTTCCATTAACTTTATTTTCTAACGAGCTTCCAGTAAAGACCGTGCAAAGAAAAAATGAAAGCAACTTTCGAGACTCTTTTAGCGCATCCATCATTTTGCCGGAAACATTTTCTCCGCATAAAAGACGACTAATGTCCAATGCAAGAGACAACATCTGCCTGTAAAATCAGAGATGTCTATTCAGATAGGACTAAAATGATCAGCCCACCACTGAGTTTGTTGAAAAACAGGTCATTCGGGCTGGAATCTTCTCAGGGGAGGAGAGAGAAAAACGCAGACATTACCCCATCTGGATGAAAATAAAATCATAGAGTAACACCAGCAAATGATGGAATTACCCCATCTCCTGATATAAATCTAATCCTGTCCCAACAGGGTTTTAGTTTCTGCGCTCCAGTACTGTTCCCCCCCCACTCACTCTCATTAACTTGCCCTCGCATTTTTTCTCCCTAATACTTCATTAGTGAAGTTTGTTAGATGAAGGCCGTAAAGACAGCGTCGACAGGACAGGACCAAGAACTTATCCAGAAGGCATGGAATTTCCAAAACAGCAAATAAAGCCATTTATAAATGTCAACAGGAGGAACGCAATATACAATTCCAAATTTTATTATTTTTTTAATTGGGTTTTATGTCGCCAATTACTGCATCTATAAAACAGCTGACGTTATTCTGCTAGCTAGGTAGCAAACCAGCTACGTCCCACTTGACTCTACCTAGTCAGCAAGCTTATATGACTCTGTATATAGTTTCTCGGAGACCATTCACGTGGCCAATCAAGTCGCTTCAATCAAATACGCGGTGCGTTCCAGTCCTTCTTATGCTGCGGCTGCCCGCTCGTGCGACACTGATTATACACACTTTAGAAGTCGACGAGGGAGTGTTTAAAAACCATTGACCATTCCATTGAAACGTCGAGCCAACGCGTTGGAGAACTTGCAAAATTGCCAAACGACCAAGATTTTTCGCAAGTCAGGAACATACATAGGGCAACAACTGTTTGAGCTTCTCTAGGGAAATTCTCACATGCAAACAGTGCAGCTAAGCAGACAGGTTTGGATGCGTTACCTCAGAAACCGAACAGCAAAAAGCTGCCCCCATCAGCTCCACACACACACACACACACACACAGTAGTCTAGCCATGAGATCCCATAGTCCAGGCATGAGAACACGTTTCTCATGGCTGGAGTAACAAGAAACGTTTAGTCTAAAACAACAAAAATGTTTCCTTGGTCTCTGCCAATTACAGAACCCGGTCTGTTACACTTCTGAAAACTATTTCCATCCCTTTCCGTGCCTTTGGCCGACTCGGAAAAACAACACGAGTGACGGCTCCTCTGAAGCCCTATACACATCGCAAACCAACACGATTACCAAAATGACTATTTTGCAACACAGGATCAACCAGGATTAGAGTTTACAGGAGAACGAGGCCTCTGCTGCACTACAGACTTTACATTACTTCTGTTTTTAAGCACGAGTACTGCATAATATAGAATATAATCGCATTCGACGTTATAGTTTCCCTATAAACAAGGATACAAGTCTGTTTGGGCGACGCACGGACCCTGTTCAAAATACGGGTATTTCAAAGCACATAGAAAGATCCAAATATATAAAATGTAGAATAAGGCTGAGCTGGCTGTAACATGTACTCTCCATTAGGTTCCCCTGGATTCCATTAGATTTGTTTCTGATTTTCCCCTCCATCACATCGGAAAAAAGTCTGCGTTATAAAAAGGAGAGGAGAGCGTAAACAGTAGAACAAATGCGCTGGAGAATTGGAAAAAAGGAGAATTGGTGCTAAATGGTGAGTCAGTTACTCCAGTTAGACGACATATGAGCAAGGTTAAGAAAGGCCAGAGATCATTTCACTCAGCTACTCTTTTTTTTTTTTTTCTTGGGAAGTTAAAAACTTTAGCATTTTCAAATGTTAATAGCAGATGCACGAGGCAAAAACACATTCCTGTCTGTTTACAAGCTGCTTACTGGATGTATCGAGACAGACAGACGTGATATTGTGCAACTACACATGAGCCTAACATTATAAACATTTAAATTCCATGCAAATCTGTTCTTCCCATGTAATTCTCTGTGATTCTGTGAAACCATCCAGAGGGACATACATCCATTTGGAAAAAAGACGTGCGAATAAATTTTATTTTATCCAATTAACACACGTTTAAAAACCCCCACACAGGCTCGTTTACCGTTTTAAAAAAGGACAACCGTTTAACCAACACGAACGAAAATGAAAATTCACAACATGATCCGACTTGGGTGTATTAAAGCCGGGTTCAAAAGGACAATTTTTGGCGTCTGGTCCGTTATTGGCTTGTTCGTTGGGTGTGGATTTGACGGACCAAAATGTCCTTGAATGTAAATGTATCCGAAAGCTCCACAAATGGCTCCAGGCAGCTTTGCATGCAGCAACACTTGTTAAAAGTGAAGAATCACGACTTGTGTGTGTTTTACTTATTTATTTATTTAATACCACATCACGATGCCACCTCTCTGAAGCTTCGATTTATATCTGCATGAGCTTTGCCGCTGTGCACAAAATTGCTGCCTTCTCTCTTGCAGCTGGTGCGAGCTTGAGTCTGTATTTTTCCAAAACTGCACATCCACAAAATGCTGTCCAACAGGTACATAATTCTCCACAGGGAAAACACTATTCAGTTATTTTCGAATGACCTAAGACTTGGTAAAAAAAGGCAGGCTCTAACTAATTAAATATATTAATAACAATAATAATAACAACAATTATTGTTGCATTTCAATGCTTCATATTATTTGTTAATTTACTTCTTTTTTTTAATTATTATTATTTTATTCTAAGTGTTTACCCATTTGCATTTCTTTACATTTGCGACAGATCTGAGAGGAGCCAGAGGCGATGGTTGAAGGGACCTCCTATGCAAGTGTCACGTGGTGATGGAGCACATTTGCAAAAGGTGAAGTTCTACCCAAAGGGAAATTAAGGTTCCAGTCCTGCAACGCCCGTTTTCACAATGACGTCAGTCTGAAGGCGACAGCCAGCCTCGGAGATTTATGTAAAACTTCTCACAGGTTACAACCTCTCGAGGAGTTCGAGCACAGAGGCGGGATTGAGAGAGTGCGTTTGTGTGTCTGTGTGCAAGTGTGACGAGAGAAAGTTTGAGGCTGGTATTGAAGAATCTAGGTCCAAGTTCAAACCCTGCTCCTCGCTGGCAGTCTCACAGAGCGACAGTAGAACTCGCTCGCACACTAACCCAGAGATCTGTAACCTCTGGCACACGCGTCAATGGTGGCTCACCATTTAATTGGTGTGAGGAAAAAAAAACCAATAAGCTTTGTCTGACTCAGCTCCATATCTTACTGGTTGTTTTTGCCAGCACGAGACTCCATCCCTCCTGCTATACGCTATGCTAAGCTATTAAAGGCTCTGGCTAACATTAACATTCAATATGGCAGCTACATGAAATAAAGCAGATGTTAAAGCAGTCATTTCAACTGAACTGATTAGTTTAGATTTACTTAACTAAAGGATCAAGTTGCAAGATCATTGTCTCTCTCTCTCTCTCACACACACACACACACACACACACACACACACACATATATATATATATATAGGCGTCGACGCAACTTGATGTTTGACATGACGCTTGAGTCTGTCTCACTTGTAAGTCGCTCTGGAGAAAAGCATACGCCAAATGAATAAATGTAATTGTAAATTTAATTTTGAAGCACAAAAAAACAAAACAGAAATGCAGTTCTAAAAGTTAAAGTTACAAGTTCCAGGAAAAGTTGCAATGTAGCTCAGACTGGTTATTTGGGAAAAGGATGTTATTTGGAAATATTGCATGGCACAGGAGTCTTTGGAAAATAATTGTAAATCAGCACGAATCACAAAAAAGTTGCTGACTCCTGCAGTAACCACTGGATTTATACAGACAGGTACAAACTAATGTAATAAGATGACTCATATATTCCGTGTGTTTCCACTTCACAGCAAGGGACAGAAAAAACAAAAGACAAATGAAACAAGAGGCAGCGCTCCTAATCTGGCCTTTGTTACGACACCCCACCACCCATGAAAAGATTCCATTGTGACATTCAAAACTGCTGAGAGAGAAAGAGAGAGAGAGCGAGAGAGAGAGAGAGACAGAGAGAGAGCGAGAGACAGAGAGAGACACACAGAGAGAGAGACAGAGAGAGAGCGAGACAGAGAGAGAGCCAGAGAGAGACGGAGAGAGAGAGACAGAGAGAGAAAGAGACAGAGAGAGAGACAGAGAGAGAGAGACAGAGAGAACGAGAGCGAGAGAGAGAGCGAGAGAGAGAGCGAGAGAGAGAGCGAGAGAGAGCGAGAGAGAGAGCGAGAGAGACACACAGAGAGACAGAGAGAGCGAGAGACAGAGAGAGACACACAGAGAGAGAGACAGAGAGAGAGCCAGAGAGAGACGGAGAGAGAGAGACAGAGAGAGCGAAAGAGAGAAAGAGACAGAGAGAGAGAGACAGAGAGAGAGAGACAGAGAGAGAGAGAGAGAGAGAGAGCTAGCGAGAGACAGAGAGAGCAAGACAGAGCGAGAGACAGAGAGAGCAAGACAGAGAGAGCAAGACAGAGAGAGAGACACTGGAATGCTTTGTTAGGGGACATGTATCTATAAGCCTGCTGATAGTAGGGCACTGGGACACAGACACTGACACGCTTCAACACAGACATGCCATTTGATTTAAGAAGCTTAAATGGATTAAAAGGAAAAAGTGTTACACCACAAAGGAAAGACAGACATTTCAAACGTGTCTTTTGGGAATTTTCTTTTTTTAAATATTAGGCAAATCTACAAAAAAAATAAAAATAAAATTAAAAAAAACTGGCCAAAAGCGAGTATTGCTGCTGTTTATTTGTCATGCACACAAGTCCACACCCTCTTTTTAGTTTGATCTCGCAGAACGAAAGTCTGCAGCATACCGCCATCCTGAACACGCCCAACATTATTGCTGTGGACACTGAAATACCCTGCGTCTCATTCAGGAAGAGGTTGCCTAGCTAGGCGACATTTTAGGACGACATTTGTATGGTACTGCTGAAAAACGTCCCGATTAGCTAACAATGCTAAGACTTTCCCCAACAATTGTTTGTGTCGGCTAAGCAAACTTAGCTCGTGAACTACAAGCTAAAAAACTGACGCCATGACACGCCAACTCCCTCCATCCCAGTGGAGTAACTGGTATTGATCCTAGCCAATCACGTTCAACAACTGGGAAACGCCCACAGCAACGTTTTAAAGCAAATGCATGCGTTGCCTTTCAGACAGTTGAGAAATTTCTACCGTTGTCTTATTTCTTACGCATAAACCACCCACCGCTATGACCCAGTGTCCGTTTACCCAGACTGTTCACTAATCTAAAACCGCAAAGCCAGATCAGACCCCAGATCAGTCCAGAGGATCAGATCGCATCACCTGTGTTAGCATACAATTAAAATGATCAACGTCGCATTTCTTCATTTCATTTCTTTAATACAGAAACTGCTGCTGCATTTCACTAGCGTCCTCGTTGATAGACCCGTGTCCCATGAATCCAACAGTCCATTAACGTTAGCGCACAAAGGAAAAGAGACGCATTCCTCACATGGCTGTTATCGGAGTCAATATCCCCAAGAAACCACAGAACTAATGCATACAAACTGGACAAATCAGCTACACAACCATTAAGCAAGTCTGTCTATTGGTAAGCACCTTCATAACATCTTATATTCCACCCAGAGCCAAGCAACAGACGCCTGGTTTCAATTCAGGTGATGCCATCTGCATCATATCAACACAATCCAAGCCCATCTGAGACGCACATTTAGAAAAGTAACACGCGAAACATCGATGCTTTAAAACAGGCTCACGGTCTGAACATCTGCGGTCGTGGTTTTATATCAAACCTCAGATTAGGCATGTGCTGATAATACATACACAATGATTGCCCCATCTTTCATGGTGGTTTATGATATTACCACAATATCGTATTATACCTGGACCTGCTCTCGTTTAACAGCTGCAGCTACAGTTCAGTCTGCCACATTTTCAAACTTGTTTTGAAGACCGTATTGTTTTCCTATATTCAACTCAGATTTTACAATGAGATGTTTAGCTCCGTCTGTTTTTAAAGGAACGCTGCAGGGACACACTGCACACTGAATTCACACTTCGAGTGTGTTTACATATACCAAATAATCTGCAAATAAATGACCGCAAAATAAAGTTCTCGGCAATAAAATCGATCAACGCGTTACCATACGCTTGAGTAATCCGATAACCGAAAAAAACAAACTTGCGACAAGCAACAAAAGCTACTTATCATTTATTACCTTTTCCAGCAGTGAGGTCGTAGCATTGCTATTTTTTAAATCACGCTGATTGACAGTTAAACGAAAACAGTGACAGTCACGGAGGACTGATGCACGCCACACTGGCTCGTTTTCTTACCATACACAATCTACATTTCTCATAGTTAAAGCACATAATGCTGTCCTTCTTCGAGCTGGCTCTATTTCAATCCCAAGACAGAGACGATCTTTCATTTTTCTCCCCCCCGTCTCAAATGCACAAATGTAGAAAAATAAAAGAGCCGATTAACAGCATAAATGCGCTAAATAACAGAGTAAATGGGCTAAAATCCAGCTGTCTATCAGATTTCTAGAACAGCTTTTAAAATCTGACTTAAGATCTCACCGCATGTTGTTTTCATGACCGCTTGAATAAGCTGAAAACTGCCAAAATCAGATAACGGGTAAAGTTTAGGGTGATTTATCGTCCTATTCAGACGATTTGCGGGTCTCCTCTGGGCTAAAACTCGGCCAAATTTGCGTCACACATGGCGATATGATCACATGAGGAGTTTATTTATGGAACATCACAAGTATGATATTGCAATCCTATGAAAAGATGAACAAGTGCGGCTTTATTCCCAGAGCGGTCGTCATTGCAGCACGTCTATTCGTGTGTGGGATTGCTTCTTTTAATTGACTTTCTTTATTTGCTTCGAACGGGCTCGATGAAGTGCCACGACTACATTACCAACTACATCTTGAAACTACTATTTTATAATTGCTGGACGTATTTGAAGACGTTTTATGTTTAAATCCTTTCGGGGAGATTAATCCGAGCGCGCAGACCGGTCACAGCTCGAATATCGTCACTGTAGAGGCTTAGCCGAATTCTTTTTACGACACGGGGGGGGAAATCCAGGAAATTCTGGAGACGAGAAACAAATGTTCTGGATACGACGAAGACGACTAAATACAGCGCATTTTACAACGCAAGAGGCAACATCTGCTTCCAAAACCAAGAGACATGTCTATCCGGACGGGACTAAAACGAACAGCCATAAATAAATACGATTACAGACTAGCACCTGTATAGGATGGAATTACCCAAGCGTCCATCGTACAAACTAACGCCTTCTGAAACAGGTTAAAGATTTTCAAATAGACAGATTTTATCTCAGGAGCAAAACACTGCCTACATAGGCAACCTTTATACACACTGAACGCAATAATAATATGGATAATAATGTACCCGTTGATTATTGTGATATATATATATATATATATATATCG
>JAOUQW010000030.1:2138236-2151822 GCA_028565825.1 Olivaichthys viedmensis | reverse complement strand
AATATAAAGAGTTTATAATCTTGAGGGATTTTATTAGTATTTAATTATGCTTTGCTTTAGCGTTGCTAAATCGGGCTATTACAATAATTAGGTGATTACTCTAGTAGGATGGCGAGGTAGGTAACAGTTTTGTTGAGATAAATTTGTTCCTTATGTTGCTAGATTTTTGGTGTCTGCTAGGGTAAGACTGATGAGTCCTCTGCCGTTTCAACCACTGCTTATGACTCATCTGTTTTCTCAGACTTTTCACTTACCTAACCCTAATGTCCAAAACACTTTCAGTGCCTTCACCATGCAAATTCCACGAGCTACATATTATATCTTTAATAGGAATATGTGTCCTGTTATCTCTAACACTTATGTAATAAATGTGTTGCATCTGGACTATTGGACCTGGTGGGGCTAGCGTACTAAACGCACAGGTAAAAGACTAGTAGTACCTTGTGCATTAATGTTCTGATTTCATTTTATTAATTTTTTTAAGATGCATTTTGTGCTTTAAATATACCTAAAAAAAAAAAGACCACTAAGTAGCAGTAATTATGACTGTCACCGCCTCAAACCAAATTGCTTTATTCAAGAACACTGAGACCCCAACTCTTAAGACAGCACTAGAGCAGACGGCTGCATTCTGACTCAGACACAGTTTTTATTTCTATGGTCCACAGAGCCACATTCATTTCTAATCCAACTGGTGGGACTCAGTTGTTGAAGGCCTAAAAAGGACAAGTCCAGTTTTAATTCCAATCTAACCTCTGGAACCACAGGATTCGAGCCGAGACCATTCCATCGGGTCATTCTGGTATAGCTAAATCCTTGGGGACGGTGGTTATCTGGCGTCAGGGAAGGGCTAGCAGTTATCTCTGCCTCCCATTGG
Organism: Olivaichthys viedmensis; assembly: GCA_028565825.1. Classification (NCBI taxonomy): domain Eukaryota; kingdom Metazoa; phylum Chordata; class Actinopteri; order Siluriformes; family Diplomystidae; genus Olivaichthys; species Olivaichthys viedmensis. The sequence continues at coordinate 2,150,945 of JAOUQW010000030.1, read as the reverse complement.
GACAGGGCCAGGGGAAAGGGGTTGTTTGCGTGCAGGGCCCTGATTACAGCCCGTAATAGCACACACGCCGATATGTCGCAATAACATCGCTGAGTAAACATTCTGATCTCACTGATGGCACTGGGCATTTAGGGACTTCTCATGGAGAAAAAAAAAAGGCTTTATTCAAAACTAGACTTCTTGCAGATCTGGCAAAGAAAATAAAACATAGGACTGTTAAATATTCATAAAGTAAAGGCGACTGGATATGTGTTATAATGAACTTTATAGTGAAGTTCTTTGAGTAAGTGATGGGAAAAAAAGACTGTTCAAAGACATTGCAAAATCACCTGTTTAGAAACCTTGAACTCCTATAAATCTGGGATCTAATTACATTATCACTTATGCTACATTAACTGTCAGTTATGCTGCATTAACAATTCCCTGATTAGATAAGCATAAATTTATCAATTCATTTAATTGATAAAACTATGTTGCCTTTTCTTTATTTAGTCAGTGGGTTTATGCATGGTATTGTGATTGGATATGACATATATCTAATAAGAAAATATGATTTCATTATCTGTATAATAAAAGCCTAAATGTAGTGTTTGTGAAGCAGCCAGGTCAAATTTTCCAGATTCAACTGAACCTAACTTAGTTAAGCATCAGCTCAGGGCTAAAATTAATCTCCATGAACGGTGTAGTATGTACTCCTCAATTTGTCATGAGTTGTGTCTTCAGAGGGTAGCGTGGCCGAGCGGTCTAAGGTGCTGGATTTAGGCTCCAGTCTCTTTGGAAGTGTGGGTTTGAATCCCACCACTGCCAAGTCTGTTTTTAGTTTGCATCAACAGCTAAACAAGGATCTGCTCTAACGACTAAAGGGTTGGGGGTCCAAATCCCAGGACTGAAAGTGAGCCACCACAGGGCCCTTTAGCAAGACCCTTAACCCGCAACTGCTCCGGGGGGAAGACATACCATTGCTGACCCTGTGCTCTGACCTCATCTTCATTCCAAGTTGGAACATGTGAAGAAAGCCTTTCATTGTACTGTACACATGTGTACAAGTGTAATGGTTTTTATCACTGTTTATGTACATACAATTTTTTGAATAAAAGATGAGGCAATGTGGTTTTAGCACATCCAAGCCTCTAGAGGGGGCTAGTGCATAGACTGCCTTCCTGCCATCCCACAGCAGTCACTCTGACATGGTAGTGGGGTGATGGTACGAGTGTATCGGGTGCAGTAGCGCTGCTGGGGTTTTCAAACACCTCAATGTAACTGCTGGGTTGAGAAACTGACACTGGGGAAGGGCAGAGGACCATAAACACACATTGTATGTGGAAAAAGATGAGCTTTAGGCTCTAACTGCACGCCTACAAGGTGGACTAACATGGCAGGTGTGTTTAATAAAGTGCAGTAAGTGATTACGGAGTTTAAAAACCCCAGTAACACTGCTATGCCTGATACACTCATACCAGCACTATGTCACTACCATGTCAGTGTCACTGCTGTGCTGAAAATGGTCCAAACAACATCTGGTCAGTGGTGGTCCTATTGTGGTCCCTTTCCATTGCTGAACGAGGTAGAGGGCTGACAAATTGTGCATAGCAATAGATGGGCTACAGTCAATAATTGTATGCCTACAAAGAAGTGGTGGTCCTATTGTGGAAAAATAAAATCCTGACTGGCCTTCGGCAGGCCTATCCATCTGCAGGTTGAGGAATTGAGGGATATATAAAACTGCGCTATGTTCAACACTATGTTACCTTTTCAATTACATTAACTTATTGTACACAACAATCTATGGCTACTGATGTGATGGTTTCGAAATACTTTAGAGATATGAAGGCAAAGAATATAAGGAGTGGTCAATAACGTTATTTCTATTTAGCCCCTTCTCACTCTCACTATCTGTGGAGTTTCTTAAAGTTCCCGCGCTAAACTCTTTTAGGCTAACATTAGTGTTATAGAGCTTATCCTCCTTTCTTTTCTTCTTCTTTTTTTACCTCAGGTAATTCTAAAGTTAGCTAACTAACACTAGTGTTATAGAGCTTATCCCCCTTTCTTTTCTTCTTCTTTCTTTACCTCAGGTAATTCTAAAGTTAGCTAACTAACATTAGTGTTATAGAGCTTATCCCCCTTTCTTTTCTTCTTCTTTCTTTACCTCAGGTAATCCTAAAGTTAGCTAACTAACATTAGTGTTATAGAGCCTATCCCCCTTTCTTTTCTTCTTCTTTCTTTACCTCAGGTAATCCTAAAGTTAGCTAGCTAACAGGCAGGTAACAGGTAAAGTTATAGTCTCTCCTCTGGCTTTGCAGAGCGAGCAGCAGCCAAGGCAACGCTGGATTAGTGCCGCAGCAGCCTCCCCCGAGTCCTAGCACCTTATACATTAAGGCCCATAGTGAATTGAATTGTCCTCGCGACGCCCCTGGTGCAAATATGTCCCTCCACTCCACGCTGCTTTACTCTCGTTTCATTACAGTACGGTTTGTACAGTATGGTGCTATAACGAACTGCTACAACTAACATTTTTTGTGCATGTTACTGATGAGAACATATGGCATTTACACTTGTACAACAGCAACTTGCTGAGTCCCGAGTCTGTGTTTGTGTGTGTGTTGTTTTTTATTTTATTTATATTTTGGTCAAGGTATCATTTTGGTATCGAGAATAGTGATACTACACCTGGTATTGGTATCGAGAGTAGTGATACTACACCTGGCATTGGTATCGAGAGTAGTGATACTACACCTGATATTGGTATCGAGAGTAGTGATACTACACCTGGTATTGGTATCGAGAATAGTGATACTACACCTGGTATTGGTATCGAGAGTAGTGATACTACACCTGGTATTGGTATCGAGAATACTGATACTACACCTGGTATTGGTATCGAGAGTAGTGATACTACACCTGGTATTGGTATCGAGAGTAATGATACTACACCTGGTATTGGTATCGAGAGTAGTGATACTACACCTGGTATTGGTATCGAAGTGAAAACAAGCAACGCAAAAGTGCACCTGTACTCTCTTCACCTTCTCTCACAATCACTCAAAACACACAGGATTAAGTTAACTACAAAACCACTTTATTGAAAAAGAAGATTATATCATCTACGGTTAAATGATATGTCCCAACTTTTTTTATAACATTAAATAACTTTTTTTTCGTGTTTAGATAAATAAATCTACTTTCCTTTTTTCTTTATTTATGAAATATCTAAGGAATCAAGACATTGAACGATACAAAACAAAGGTGATAGGCGAGATATGCTTTCGGAGAGCTACACTGAGAAACAAAGCTACGGCTCCCCGCCATGTCTGATAGAAGCAGAGAATAAAAGCTAAACGGCGTTTATTTACAGGGACTCTATCTGTGTTCTACGAAATAGTAGTACATTTTGTATTAAGTGTATTAAGACATCGTGGAGAGGGAATAATATGCACTTTTGTAAATCGGCCTTTCAGGGGAATGCTTTGAGAAAATATCAGCGCACTGTTTGTGCATTTGTGTGGAATCCTGAACGGGACAAACCCATCTTATTTGTAAAAATGAAAAAAATGTAATTTCTCTGCATGTGTGAATGGGATGGTTCTCCCCACAGGAGGCGTCTTGTGTTATAAATGATGACGTAGGAGACAGGGTTGGTTTCTGCCTGCCTGTGTTCACTCAGTAGCATTACAGCAGGAAATCTGTATGCGCGTGAGAATCCACACACATCCGCACACAACCACAAGGTTTGGAGAGAGTAGAGAGGAGACCTTTGCTGGTTTGTGGCTGCCACGGCTCAAAGGTTGGTATTTTTACATACACACGTACAGTCCAAGACAAGCAAACAGCCACACAGAGCGGCTCTGCCACTACTGCATGTGGGAATGTTCGCATACACACATATGGGTGAAACACACATGCTTTCCTGTGGAGCTCGGGTGAAACCAGCACCTCTGAACTTCAGCAGAACATCAGATCATCTCGCCAAGCAAAAACGGCGATAACAGCAAACGGCTGAACAGCTCCCCTCTCTTCTCTCTCACAGCTGCAATAAATCTCTGGTGTGTGCCCTCCCAGACAAACCGGTGTTGGGAAAACACTGCATCAGAGTCCAGTACCAGCTCAGAAACAATACACTTACGCCAAAGCGCTTGATATTCGAAACAGAAGTCCACGTTTAGCAGGACAACTGGCCATAAAAATATCAAAACTACATTCATGTGTAGGAAATGTCTCTGAATGTCTACAGGGTTAAATATGATATGTTAAGGCAGTGTGTGTGTGTGTGTGTGTGCATTGTAAGGATTTGTATTCCTCACCTGTATCACATCACAACACACACATACTGTATAAACAAACACAAAACTACATATACACACATATTAACGGTGCAAGTTGAAGGCAATGAGTGAAAAAAACGTAGTTAAGTGCGAGATTCTCAGTGAAAGGCCACTTGCAAGGCTTTGAATGTCATCTCGTCTCTCTCTCTTTCTCCCTTGTTTTCTCTCTCTCAAAATGTTGCTCATATGCTGGTTTGTCTTGTGCATTTGTCATTTCACATAGGCTGGGACCCGTTTGCAGGGGTAAAAGGTCGTGTCTGTGACATCATTCCAGGCCAGGCTTCAGGATGCAGCTGGAGGATTCCTGCAGGTCGGTATGGAGGAGCGCAGAGGATGGACAGATGAAAGCGCACAGCGAGAGAGGAAGAGTCTTTCCCGTCTGTCTCTGCCATTGCCTTGCTTCTGGGAAGCTGTGGAGAGTTGGAGCAGCAATGCATCTCACACACATCTCACTTCGTGGCGTTGTCTGGTCTTTGCGTGCACGTGTGTGTGTGTGTGTTCACAGCTCAGTGACGTGAAGCGGGTAGCTGGGCGGTGGCTGGGATGGTCCGGAAGCTTTTAACCTGTGCAGGTGGCAGGCGTGGCACAGTAGGTGACCCTCCAACGGGTAACAGCGGTGGCCCTCCTCATCGGTCAGCTGCAGGCCACAGTCCTAAGATCACACACACAGACACGCACATGCACACACGGAGATGAGCTCAACTGTTGCCATAGTGATGTTTTAAGTTCTTCAGGTTTCTAAACAGGACGTATATCAATCACGATGCAATATATAACATTATAGGGGAATGAGGAATAATAGAAAATGAAATGTACCATACGCTCCAGACTTTAACCCTGCGTTCACACCGACAACAAGGTGTGTCTTTCTTTAATGACTTCTCTGTAACATTTAAATTTTTTGGAAAATGAATGTTTGGAAATCTAACATTTGCTAATTTTACACAGTAAAATAATTACCTATTTTAACTGGCTCAGTCAAATAAAGTTAAACTAATGTTCAACACCAGATTCTCTAAGCACACAGAATGTTGGCGTGTGTTTCTTATACTGCAAAGCAACTTTTAATCCGAAAAAATACTGTACGTTTCTAAAAGTAAATAATTTTCCAAAAACAGACGTATTATAATCTATTATATAAGAAGAAGCAGAGGTTCTACCACAGCAAAGCTAAAACAGTCAACGTCGCGGCTGAGCGCAGGACATTGGCGACGGCCACGCGCCCTTTGTTTATGTTTTGTTCCTTCGTCTGTGTCACGTGAGTCATGTTAAATGTTCCCCGCTGTTCCTTGTTCATCCTTAATTTCTAAGTGTTTAAATACCCGCCTGTGTCCGTCCTGTATTGTCTCCGGTTGTTTGTGTATATGTGTTTTGAACACACCTGTCACGGCGAACTTGCGTTTTTCTGGCATGTTAAACCCGTTTGATCAAAGAATAAAGATGTTTGACCTACTCAGCGGCTTTGTGCATGTGTCCGCACCCCGGACTTCGATCGTGACAACACCCAAGTCGTCAGAAAAGACTCTGTATAACACTGAATAGTTTTACGGAGCTGAAACAGGTCGTGCATTTTTTTGCGATTCCACACATTTCAAAGTTTAACAGAGAGAACGAACAGTGGAATCTGGTGAATGATTTACAGTGTGTTCATCCCTGCCCTACATACACTTTGAGCACACCATTCAAACTGGCTTCTGGCTTTTCTGAAGATTAAACCAAGTCCTGACTTTAAACCATGTTCAGTAGATTGATCACAATTTCATATGTAATTCAGTTTTAGTCTTAGGCTTGAAAAGAAAAGCCTGCAGCCGTTTAGTCTGACATTAACACAGTGCAATGACACATCCTCTTCCTCTTACCTCACAGTGATAGCACTCCACATGGTAGTCTTTATCCATGGACACAACACGTATGGTCTCCTCCGAGCCCTGAACGAACACACACACACACACACACACACACAATCAGTGACTGATGCGGAACTGAGCATGAAGACAGAGTGTGTGATGAGAACCCTTACCTCAACTGGCAGGATGGGTTGGCCACACGAGGCACATTTTGGGGCAAAGACTCTGTGATAAGATAAGTCATATTTAGAGCTTTACAGCCATCATGCTTTAAAAGTAACAATCAATTTACACCTAAATACTAACACAGAGACGAATAGATGGGTAAAATACAGGCAATCTTTAAAGTCTCAGGAAATACTGTAGTGTAAAATATTACAAATGTTGGCATGATACCAAATTTGAGTGTTATATTAAAACATCCAGCAAAGACAGAAATGTGATAAAACGCTGCTCAAACACTAGCGGAATCCGCTGATCAGACCTAGCTGAGGACTGTCCCAATGGGTGTGGCCTAATATTCTAATGAGCATGCTTGATTGACATCCCTGTCTGAGACTCCCAGCCTGTTACACCATTCAAGTAGAATTAAACACAACGGCGCCAGCAGGGAGAATCGAGATGGTTCCACCCTACATATACCGACCTACCCAATTATAGAAGTAAACCATGCACACTAGGTTAGCTTACGTTCACTTTTGCACGCTCTGTTTAAACCAATCTGAACGTATAGTTTTGATAAAAGCTATGTGGGTGAGACTAGCGACATCAGCCTTTTGACTGATAAGATTGAAGCTTAGGCAAAGTTTCACTCAAAATTGGCCCCGCCCACTTTACATCTAAACGGGGACACTGCAAATTCACCAATTATTCATACTTTGTACTGCATATTGTGCCCACAAGATCAACATTAATCAGAACGCAATGACGGATTTAGTTTCCCAGGGACCTTAATGTAGTAGATGTTATCTCTAATACATTTAATTACCAGTGGGAGTCTTTAACACAACTGATTTACTATACAGTGGTCTTTAATGGGAATGGAAATGGATAAACTTAATAAAACAATTAACCACTCTATAAGCCAGATAAGTAATCATTGGGCCTTAAAGTGGCTTTAATCCAAACCCATTGCAGAATTAAAGCTTTTGTGTTTATTATAATTTAATAGATGTCTTTTGGTCGGAGTGTACAGATTCACAAATCAGAAATTGTGCACCGATCTCAGTGTTTATACTACAGCTGCACAGATTTAAACCGGCATGTATCGGACAAAAGTTGTTAGCTGATGACGACTAAATGGAGTTTTTTTTTCAATTAATCAAAAAAAACCTGCTTTCACAATACTGAACCACATTCAATTACATTTAAACAGCTCTAAATCACATCCTATTAAATTGTTGGCTGTTTTAAATGTATCGTCTCAGAAGGACAGATAAACACCGCTCGAGTTTAACAGCCTTTGATCGTGTTTAAAGCACTTACGTGTGATAGTCTTTAACACAGTAGATGTTGTTCTCAACGTCAACAGTGAAGGGAACTCCATCTAGTCCCTCCTTACACACCACACAGCGGAAACAGCCTGGGTGGTAGGACTTCCCCAGAGCCTGGAGGATCTGCACACACACACACACACACACACACACATCACTCAAATAGATACAAATAGATTCGCTGAAAGAAAATTATAGCGTGCGCAGCTGTTCAAGAACCCTCACTTCAGCTCGTTGCTGTCTAAATTCACTGTAAATTGCTCTGAAAAACTAAAACAGTGTAACTGCGCCTCACTGACACGGACATCAAAGCATGAAAACATTGGGTCTGTGTGTGGCTAGGCTGAAATGTGGCCGTTAATTACCTTGCAGACTGAAACAACATCTGAATACTGATCATTAAAACATTAAGGCCCTCATTTACTAAAGGTTTTTGTGTGTAAAAACACGTGCAAACTTGATACCCCGTAAAAAACGTGCAAGCTGATTTACTAATAGGGTCTAGAGAGCTCTTTCACATGAGCATAATAGCACGTGTTGTCCGTTTTGCGTGTTTGCCTTAATATAATGAATATGCAATTTGTGGCGTTTCAACATAAATGTGCAAAAAACAAGGCGGAGCCAATGCAAATTGATTCATTTTGCGCCCGCAGTGTGATTCACTAAGCCTGAAAGTCACTTTGGGAACAGAGATTGCGTGCGCAAATTAGTGGGTACTCAATTCCTAATGACTGAAGACAAAGTTATACAATTTAGTAAGTCTTAATAATTAGAAAGTTTATCTAAATTACGCCTCAGTGTCTCAAAACAATCAGAAAGTTTCTCAACATGATGACTTATTATTGCTGCGGTAAAGTTGGTTTCACATTAGATTAATTCGCACCTCCGATGCCGACAGCGTTTAAAGAGCCTTTGAAAAGGTTTTAATTCACATTTACCTTATTAACAAAGTCCACATTCATGTCGTATTTTAAGCTATCTTAAGTTTTTCAATGTGTCTCACCGCCTTTAATCTGCACTATACCTGAGTTTCAGAGTTTCACTCTTCCGGGAGTCTCTTTGAGATCCGATCTTGCCGCGGCTATCGAGAACAATTAGCTCTTGCAAAACCTCATTTACATATTGTTTCCTCCCCCGACTTTGCACGTGACAATATTCACACAATCATTCATTGTAAATCACCCGCAACACGCCCACTCACTGCGTGCTCAATTTATCCTCTTACACACGCAAATTAGTCGCCGTTATTTTGGATCATTGTAAATTAGGGCCTGAGTTCGCTGATGAGGGAAAAAAATCGTCTCTCATACCATCTCCATGATGAGGTGTCCACAAACGAAGCATTTCTCCGCTGTCTGCTGGAACCCAGAATACTGAAAGACAACCATATTCATACCTTATTCAATACTCACCTCGGATTACACACATACATATAATAATAATGCTTTAAAGGTACTTGAAGTAATTTTCTAAGTGCTTGATTGTAGGGAAGTAATTGTTGGCTTCCGTCTGATTTGTGAAATTGTTGCACAATTTGTCCTTACTGCTGCAGAAAGCTTGAGAATAACCATAATGAATAGGCTTTCATTTTAGGAGCATATCTTTTTTTATAAATATATAATCCATCATGTTTTAATGGAAAACTCCTAGTTAGCCTCTAGCTGTTAGCTATTCTCATTATGTTTATATTAAAAGTCTTTAAAAGTGATTATGTTTTATAAAATGTAGCTACACTGTAAACTGTGCTCTGATGAAAAGCAGAGCCAATGGAACAGCTCACAATAAATGCTCGACAGGTGCCTTTTTTGTCTCGTTACCAACAATGGCTGTTTGATTGCAATGATTTTTTTTCTCCAATTCGAATAAATTCATTCCGATTGCAGATTTTGAATGAACTGTTTATATTTACACTAAACTCAGCAATCTGTTACAATTCTACATTTACATGTACTCTACATGCAATCCAAACCAAATTTATGCAATGCGAGGCACAGCATTTAGTGTCGATACTGTCAAGACAACGAGAAGCTTGTGTCCCGTCAGAGTGTAAGAAGTAGCTAACTTTTGTTCAGCATGTTAGCTGACTTTTTGCAAATGCATACGCTCAACAATTTAGATTGTGAAAGTAATCAGATTCAAAAGTTTACACTGTGAGTATCTGTTAATTTGTTAATTTGTTCAGATAAAAAAAAAAAATCTGTTTACTCTATTCATGTGTACATGAAAGTTTTTAATTCTAATTGAGCTGTCAGATTATTGTTGGATTATTAGACTGTATTAGACTGCATGGAAACATTATCTAGTGGCTTGTAGATGTACTCTAACACTACGGTGACCATCCCTGTCCTCAGGCTATGAGTTTAAATCCCAGGACAGCCAGAGATCCACTGCTGGACCCACAAGCAAGACCCTCAACTATTCAGCGCTACTTTTGATTTGGTCCAAATGCTTATGTTACAGTAATCCCTATTCTATCTCAGTCTCTAGGGGGCGCTGCTGCTCTCTGCTGGACAACAAGAAGGGGTTAAAATAGTTTGAAGAGAGCCTGGGGCAGGTAGGAGAGAAGCGGACAGTCTGAGAAAGTGAGTCCAACTGTCCAGCACTAACTCCATACACCACGCCTACTGGAAACTTTTAAATGCTGAGCTGAGATCAGTGAATTGTATTTGTCTTATAATAGTTAAGATTAGGATGTCTGTAGGGAGACCTGCTTTTTACATGTGCAAAGACACATTCTGTGAATTTTCCTACACTGGTGTCACAAACTGAATGGTAGCTCAGTCCTCATACTTACATCACCTTCAGAAAAAAAGGCTCTAAACTGTACCTTTAGGCGTATAAGGTGGTCATGGGGTGGACCCCACTATGTTACATTTCTTTTACCTTTAGTTAGAGAACCTAAAGGATGCAGTGTCTTTAAAACAAAGGAACAAAAATGGAACTCCAATATTGTAACCTTGAGGGTACATTTACATTGTTTGTACATTTATAGTGAATCAGTTTTATAATCTTCCGATTCAAAGTAGGGCTGCATGACATGGACAGAAATTTATATTGCAATTACATTGCTCTATATTGCAACTGCAACAAACCTTGTAATATATTCAAAACCCACTGGTGAAGCTTTGAAGTTCATGGTTAAACACAGGCCTGCATCATTTAGACCAAAATCATTCCCCGTTTCCTGTAATTCATCCAAGCGCACAGACCCTCTCACATGAGGCTGGTCAGAATAGATAGATAAAAGCTTTAGTGATTGGGTATTTTGGCCAGTAATATTGCAATAACGATTAACAAACCATACATTGTGTAGTTATAATCCAAAGTTAACAAAAGTCATCCTCCAATATACACTGACTAAAAGATTAGCACACAAGCACGGGTTTTTAGGTCGATGGTATCTGCGTGTGCATTTAAACAATGCTCTGCGCCAAACAAAAAAGCACATATGCTCCATATTCCTTTGTTGTTTGGGTGGACATTTTCAGTCGACAGGTTGCAAGCGTCTTAAAGAAGTAAATGACCTCGAGGGTGGCCATCTGCCTGCCCTCTAGCCATCGGGGAAGAAGCTGCATTGGGGCGGAGAGAGGAATTCGACTGTTTTAGGAGGTCATCGCTGGGGCGTTCTACAATTCTGAAAATAGAATATTCCGTTGTTTGAAAACTGATTCTATCGTTTGAACGTGTTCCATAGTTTCCATAGAGTCTATTAGGACATCACCCTTATTGATTACACGCTATCTTTATAGGCAGGTGCTGCTGGGGTGGATGTGTGGACGGGGGTGTGACAGTAGCAGGTGGGCTTTGAAATAAGCCTGTCAATACCAGAAACCCCCCCTTTCCACCTCGTCCACTTTGGACGGACCATCTGTCAGACCCCCGGTGTCGGGGGGCAATGGTCTCCTCAGTCATCCATTCAAAAAGAAGGAGGCAAGGGACATGTACACCTACCATATGACCAACACTTACATGGACTACAGAAAGCGGTTTAAAGTGTTACGACCAGAAGATTTATGAACACAAAAACACACGGGCCCATTACAGAGGTAGGGTTTTAGTCATATTACCATTTCAGATATAATATAATACTTGATCGGGTTCCCAACATTTTTCCCCAACAATATTTTATGCCCATCTCACATTGCTTTTACAAGATTTTGCTTTTGGAGGTAAAATGTTTGTAAATCAAGTCGCTCCTCAAAAATCATGTCTAGGAATATTTTCCTTATAGTATTCTTATATTAGGATTTAATAAAGAACAGATCATCATGAGAAGAACATCAATCCTTGGACGTGAATTACGTATATAATTTGTAGATCACCCAGATCTCAGCTCAGCAGCCTTCAAGTCTGTTCCTCATGACCGACCCCTATAAATCACGACCCCTCTCTCTGAGAAACACACGTAACTAAAGCCTCTACAGCCAGATTACTAACTATCAAGCGAATAGGTAAATAACAAATCTATGCTAAATATTTTTGGTAAATACCCTGGAGCTTCTTATATTGTATTACAGTCTAATCACTATTAGTTCCAGAGACAATAAAAAGGTACAGAATGGTAATTAAATATGGACCTCAATCTTTGTACTTCAAAACCTATTAACCGACTGCTCTCAAATCCGACTGGGACTCTAAATTAGTGCTTTATTAAATACAGGTGCACTTGGAGGTTAAACCAGTTTATCCTTTAGATAAAAGACTCAGCGTTAGTGTCAACTGTAAGACAAATTTATGTTGTGTCTTATCAGAGCGATCAAGATCTCGGGCTTTTCTAATTAGATCTAGATTGTTTCCAATAAAATGAAAAAAGTCAAAAATATTTCTTCATTCACATATACACTAGCGTTCAAAAGCGTTTGGAGTCGCTGCTCAAAAGTGTGGAATCAATGTTTTCAGTGATATAAACTCATTTAGTTTCAGATCCGTCTATAAAATGATTGTAATGTGATTCTAGTGTTTATGCACTTTAGGTTTCAGATCATTTGTAGAAAGCTGTAAAACATCATGTGTCCAGAACGATGACTCCAAAATGACTATGAAAGTTTTA
>JAOUQW010000030.1:2119673-2130563 GCA_028565825.1 Olivaichthys viedmensis | reverse complement strand
CTATGTGTGTGTGTGTGTGTGTGTGTGTCACTAACAAATTAATACAACCTTTCTCAATAATTTCTCAAACACGCACAATATTGTTATGATGGACATTTCAAATTATCATCACTCCCCCTTGTTGTCCATATGGAAAGAGGCTGCCTAGGTAGGCAGCATGTTTGGACAGCATTTATGCTCCTGATATAAAGTCTGTCCCATTTAGAAAGCAGCATAAGCACAGCTGTCTTCTAAGGGTCCTTATTTTGGACAAATTTGGAGCATCCCATGTTTCCTTCTCAGAGCAGGCAATCCTATAATTCTGTAATCTAGTAAAAGACAAATCACTGTGTCTGAAATCGCTCCCTCATTCACTTGTTCACTATTTACTATATGGACTTATCTATATAAAGCACTATGTAGGGGGCAGCAGTAACGGCGTCACCAGACCGAATTCAGACAACACTTACTTGAGTGCTCCAGAAACACATCATCGTGACCCGCCGTAAATAATTTGAACGTTAAAAATTACCTGGTGAACTGAAACCACAGAAATACACGAGGATTAAAAGCAATTTTCTGTATAAAATACATCACTAACAAGTACATTTTGAGCTAAAAGAATTGTGCACTGTGGGTAATAATATAGTGCACTATCCAGGGAACATAATTTGCCCACTAAGCATTCAAACAACACTACAAAATGGCTGCACCCAAAACAGTGCACTATATGGTAAATAGGGAACAAATTCAGACACGGGAAATATCCTGATAATATCGATAAAATTGTGATAAAAGTCTGGACGGTTATCGTGATATGGAAATGTTACCCTTTCAGACCTAAATGAAGGCCTTTCTGCTTTTGCGTGACGCCGTTGTTTGCATTTTTAACGCTAACATCAATATTATATATCGCCCAGATTCAACACAACCTCAGCTTATGAGATATGTTATTTCAAAAAGTGTAAGTTGTCACTCTGTATGTCAGGCCTATAGCCATAAACCAAAAGTTTTTCATTGTAGTTTCACTGGCAAGCAGGCATAGAATTAGCCAACATTTTTTGCATGCTAGCTGAAGAAAAGAAAAGATATCCTGAAGGTACAGGCTTCTACCTTTCTACAACTTCTAAGTAATCCTTAATGAAAAGATTTCAACCCAATCTCGCCCAAAAATATGTAGTCATTTTTAGAGATTTCACACAAGGTCATTAGAAAGTGATGAGAATTCCTATGAATTTGCAACCTCGTGAGACCAAGTTTGAGGCATTTAGAATAGGATATTGAGCGCCATATTTTAGAGTAGCTCATTGATAACAGTTTCTGGAGAAAACCCCCCCCCAATGAAATTGATATATAAATTTCATTATTCTAAAGCGTGTAAATTATCACTCTGTATGTCACCATTAAAGCTGGTGGATGAAAAACTATATGCAATACTATATTTGCCTAAATGCAAAAAAATAGGGCAAGCAATGGACAGACAATTAGAATTTTTTTTGCAAATTCATGAGGTAGTTTTATGATGGAGGGAAACGGGTGATATTTACAAACTGGTGCTTGCTAGTTAGCCCAATATCTCTAGTTTTTATGGGAAATGCAAACTGCATTTCTATTACTCAAAGAATGCAGAATAGGATTTCTACACAACATGGTATTTCACAAGCAGGATGGCAGGTCTGATAGGGTTAATATGGACACAGGACTAGCGTGTGTGCTTGTGTGTGGAAGTCCTGTTAATGTGACTCTGGGATCCACAGACACGAGAGACTGTGTGTGTGTGTGTGTGTGCGCCCTCAGTGTGACCAGAGAAACACATCATCTGCCCTCTGCCCACAGCTTTGACTACACAACACCACCACAATTAAAGCCCACACATCACACACTACAGCTGCCACTGGCGGACCAGTCGTCTAGTCCTGCACTAACAGAGGGTTATTGTGTGTGTGTGTGTGTGTGTGTGGGTGTGTGGGTGTGTGCAGCCCGCACCACCAAAACATATGTTAGTTTATTGAGCTCTCTGTGCGCGAGACTGGAGTTAATCCTCGGATGGCTGTAGCACTCTTGTGGGGTTTAATCTATTGATTCTTGGGTCTGTGGGGGCCACGGAGCCACAGCGTGAACGCGCTTACACAAATCTCCCTACAAAATCACATCTGTCTGCTCCGGCGTCGTAAAACTTCGGGGAGAATTTATACTCCTGACACTCCCCTCACATGCTGCCGCTTTTTCCTCTCTCACAAGTGTGCCATATCAGAATTATGAAACAAACAGTGTCAAGCATCACGCAGCCAAGCATTTGTGGGAAGAATTCTTTATGGGGTTTTTTTCCTGAGTTATTTCAGAGACAACAAGAGACCATTCACATGGAGAGAAACACATGGCAATCACACATTTTGAGGTGGGTAGAATGGGGAAGACGCCCCTCCGGAGGTAAGATGTTCCCCCGCTCTTTCTGGAGGATTTTTGAGCCAAGTCTATCTAATTTTGTGTCCCTGGATAGTAATGATCTATTTATATTAAGCTGAACATTTTGTATATGATGATTTGGGACTTCAAAAGTAGTTTTAAGAATAAACATATTGTATTTTCAAGTGAAAGGCCCTTTTGAGGCAAGACGCCTCCTCAGAAATTGGGGCTAAGAGTCTCTAGCCCCAACATATTATGTAATTTAGTAGTATATAGGCCCACAGTCATAAAACAAAGGGTCTTTGATGGAAGTCTCACTGGCCAGCTAGTATCTATCAACTATCAGCATTGAATCAGCCAACATTTTTAGCATGCTAGCTGAAGAAAAACATTTAAAAAATAAACTGCCTGAAGGAAAAGGCTTACAACTTGTATGTAATCCTTAATGGAATCATTTCAACCAAATCCTGCACAACTTTTTAGTCATTTTTAGAGAGCAAGAGCAGAGCAAGGTCGTAAGAAAGGCTACAACCAGAAATCCCTCACCTTAACCTTAACCATTTGTAACTTTTCAGATGACTTGAGTCGAGAGAATTTCTACAAATTTGCAAGCGTGAAACGAAAATAAAGGCCAAAAAGGCCTTCCCCCTTAAATGATCAAATTTAAGGCCTTCACCTGTCCCTCATCATTTGTCATTTTTTTGTCTGGTTATTCAGTGTGTATATTGATATACTCAGATTAAGAGCAGAAAGTTTAGGTTGGAAATTTTAGGTTTTAAAATAAGCAGTTGTTCCTGTGGAGGCTGTTCTGGAGCGGATAAGGTACCGTGTGGTAATTTGTTCTTTTAATTTAGTGCCAAATGTTAGTATTTGATTTACGGTTTGGTCTTTTTTGGTCTTAAGATTACAGTGCATAGTGCTTGATTTGAGACATACAGTAGCTCCTGTCTTTCAGGTCTTGCCGTTGCATTTCAGGAGTTATACGCAGTGTTGCTTGGTTTTTCTAGATCTTCAATGGTTCCTTAAGTCTCTCTCTTTTTTAATTTTTTTTAAATTTGTAGTTCTTGGTCCTAGTTTTTTCCATCTAGTTTCCGTGTATGTTTAGTATCCCCTGATTTTGACCTTTAGCCTGTGTTTTGGATTGGCGATAATGGGATTTCCTTTGATTACCGTGTCTGCCTGTGTTTTGACCCCTGCTACGGACGGTGCTGCATGGAAAAGCCCCAATAAAAAGACATTTATTCCATCTGAGAGATCTATTTACAAACCCAAGGTCTATCTGGCCTCCACCTTCCCAAAATCATTCACTCCCTTTTCTCCTTGACGTCTCGTTTATCTCTAGCTCGTTTATGTCTATATCAACAGATGTGAACATCAAACAGATGTGATTAGAGAGGAATCTCGGCGCACGTGAGCGGTTGCGCAAGCTCACCTGGGTTCGGCTCCTTCGCTGTGTAGTGCAGCTCTTATCTGTTGTTGTTAAATAAAAGGCCGCTTTCTGCTTTCTCTCATTCAGAAAAACGTTCACATACAGAGCTGCGTTTTATTTTCCCAACGCTAAGAAAGAAAACATGCTCGCTGTAATTCTGCCCTTCCTGTGTGCACCCCCATCCTCCCTCATTCACACACACACAGCGGAGAGAACAAGCGGGTCCTTATTACCTGCAGATGGGTGCAGTGCATGATGGGATGTGGAGGTGATGACTCACTGGCTGTGTTTTATTCGTGAACGGGAATTCTAGCCTTCGGTTCTGAGCGTGTGTAGGCCTGCTGCAGGCCTCGTTCTCTCACACACGTTTTAGGTTAATATACCACCAAATGCAAGCAGGCGGATGTGCGTGAAATGATAAGCGCCTGCCGTTCTGCTCTTCCTTCATGCATTTAACCCCCTCCTGTCAGCTGCAGGAAGCTTCAATCTGATAGTTCTGTCATCTTTGGTGGACTCAATCACAAATTGAGAGGAGAGAAGAAAAGAAAAGAGACAAAAAAAGACAAAAAGAAAAGAGACAAAAAGAGAAGAGCCAAAAAGAAAAGAGAAAAGCCAAAAAGAGAAGAGACAAAAGAAAAGAGAAGAGACAAAAGAAAAAGAGAAAAGAAGAGACAAAAAGAAAAGAGAAAAGAAGAGACAAAAAGAGGAGACAAAAAGAAAAGAGAAGAGCCAAAAAGAAAAGAGAGGAGACAAAAAGAAAAGAGAAAAGAAGAGACAAAAAAGAGAAGAGCCAAAAAGAAAAGAGGCAAAAAAGAGAAGACAAAAGGAAAAGAAAAGAGAAAAGAGACAGAAAGAAAAGAGAAGAGACAAAAAGAGAAGAGAAGAAGAGACAAAAAGAGAAGAGACAAAGGGAAAAGAAGAGACAGAAAGAAAAGAGACAAGAAGAGAAGAGACAAAGGGAAAAGAAGAGACAGAAAGAAAAGAGACAAGAAGAGAAGAGACAAAAAGAGAAGAGAAGAGAGAAGTCAGGAGTGCTATGTGTGTATGTGTTTCTGTGAGCCTGTATGTTACTGTGAAAGTGCATTTATTGCCTAGATCGCTGTGTGCGTGTTAATATGGATGTGTTTATTGTTTACCCGAGCTCATGCCAGGCCTGTGTGTGTGTGTGTGTGTGTGTGTGAGATGCAGTACAGTGTGTGTCTGGCAGAGGCCGGTTCTCGGGGGGTTGGAGGGAATTCCTGGCTGTTTGATGAGAAAAGGTTGCAGCTGTGGGCCAGAGCCAAGAGCACAGAGCAATTACACAGAGCCGCTGGGAGAGTCGAGCTCCTGTGCAAAATGACCACGAGAGCGTGAGTGCACACACACACACACACTTTCACATATCTTTCTCAGAGACACTCTCACTTTCCCAAATACACACACACATGCATGAGCCTCTGTCTCTAACGCATGTGATATACTCATAAGCATCGCCAAACTCACATACGAACTCACACACACACAAAGTGCGTTTTTCCACTGCACATTTAAAAACAAGAACTGGCCAAACGAGAACCAACAGAACTTGGGGTCTAGTTCATTTTCCACCAACCTGAGAGGCGACCGGAACAGTCACAGTGATGACAGTAAAAGCGAGTTCAACATCATTACAGTGCAGCGACGCCACTGTTAAGTCCCAACAGGGACGAAGTGCTCAGATTAACATTGTTCCTTTAGCTGATCGGCTGTTTGGTTAACCAGATTACATTTTCTGCAACAAAATTACAGACCAAAAGGTTCATTGACAAATTTAAGAAAAATCTGAATCATGGATCACAAACCAAAATGGCTGAGTGGTCTGCTATTACGGGACAGATTGCTGTCTTATTGCAGCATTTCATTCATGACGGTTAAAGAACAACTCCAGCAGAGTTCATAAAAAGTGGAACAAAAACATGATCTTAAACTGTATTATTTCTTATTTCGATCATTTCTGACAAAAGTAATGTTACGTTACTAGCGTATTTTACAAAACAGTTGTGGGTAGGCCTTAGACGCGAGTGACGCAGTGGTGTCAACAAGTACTGGGGGCAGGGCTTTTTTCATTTCCACACTGTCAAAACACGTCTTTGTGCTCGTCTATCTAACACAAACACACTTGTCAATCGGACACTAGTGAGAGAACACCGAAAAGTCTTGTTAATGTATAGTTTCAAAGGGCAGGGGGTGGTGGGGGGTTTACCGGAAAGCTATAAATGAGAAAACAGTGGGGATATTTAAATCTTGTTTCTACCGCCGCGGTAGTGAAAAACTACAAAAACAACTGACGTATTTGTCTTAATTCATAACTTGTTGCAAAACTGCTGCACATGCGCCTGTGGTTTCCGAACTCTTTTTTATTCGTCTTTTGTTTCGCTTTCATAGTTTGCTATAGGTTTACTTTGTTTTCCTGAATGTGACGTGCAGAACCCGGAAGTAGTATGCTTCAGCATTAAGTGTCAAGTAAAACTCCTTCAAACACATTTAACATCAACCAATGCCAAACATCGAAAATGACTCCTTTCAGAAATGGATCCGTGATCTTCATTTATTGTGCAGTTTAGGCTTTGTCGAATTCACACTCGCGACTCATTCATTCATTGGAGCGCGGAGCTTCATTTCGGTGCTTTCTCACGATGAGTAAGTAAATATACAGTGCAAATTGTCTGTATTGGACTGTTGAAGATTATTATAAACAAGCGTCATCACTGTATATGATCAAATAACGTTTACTAGCGCGACGATATAAGCTTAGTGTAAGCATAAGATTTAAATAGAGCGTTTAACAAAGCCACACCTTCACTGAGACTGACAGGCACAGAGGCCACACCTTCTTCACTGAGACTGACAGGCACAGAGGCCACACCTTCACTGAGACTGACAGGCACAGAGGCCACGCCTCCTCCACTGAGACTGACAGGCACAGAGGCCACACCTTTACTGAGACTGACAGGCACAGAGGCCACACCTTCTTCACTGAGACTGACAGGCACAGAGGCCACACCTCCTTCACTGAGACTAACTGTCACAGAGGCCACACCTCCTTCACTGAGACTGACAGGCACAGAGGCCACGCCTCCTTCACTGAGACTGACAGGCACAGAGGCCACGCCTCCTTCACTGAGACTGACAGGATCAGGGGCCATGCCTCCATCAGCTTCTTTAACAGCTCTGTGCTTGGATTGGATTCTTCCCAGCTTTAAACAGTTTAACCAAACGTTAGTCTAAAAAAGGTCATGTGCGGCACAAATGGCCCAGTACACTCCTTCGCGCCCGGAGCTCATTTTTTTCCAAACTCCATCATGACGGACTCGTAAGGTCCCCTGTGTCACTGAACCTGGGAGTTTCGGCGCCGATGTCCTGCATTCCTGCTTGGAACAATGCGTTTAGAGAAATGTGTAAGTGATCTGCTCAGCCTCTAAAGGCAGAAGAACGCGTATCTCTGTGCAGGAGAGAGCTGAATGGGGGAAGAGCCTTCCACCTTCTCTCCCACACCGCTGAAACAGGATACCGCCTCGACAGAGTCAGGTGACACGGCCGCCCCATTCACACAGAACTATGCATGATAAAGTGGTAGATCTGAGCTTGTGGTAGGCCAATAACGTAAAAACATAAAACTGCAGCAGAAGATACAGATGCACCAATGATGAAAGCCCACCTGTGATAAAGTGGGCAGGCATGCATGTACTCACCACATGAACAGCAGGTGAAACAGTTAGTATGGTAGAGTTTCCCCATCGCCTGGCATGCCTGACTCGCTCCGTACACCCCTTTCCCGCATTTTACACAGATACCTGAAAGAACACATGCACACATGCCAAAATAAACATTCCAATCCATAAAAAGTGAGTATTCTGTGTGTTATCATAAAAAAGCATGCATTAGACACAATGTTGGACTACAAGCTCTGTGACTGAAAAAGCACCCAACTGAGCTGCTGAAAACTGTCAGTCAACATCACGCATTCACAGCATATATAAAAAAGATGTAAGTGGATCAGACTGGAAGAAATGTAAAATCTGATCCGATAATACAGAGTTTCAGGTACAAATACACAGAAAATGTTTAACCAAAAATGGGAAAAAGTAAATTTCAGTTTCAGCCCAGATTTTATCAGGGCATCCCTACTTTTCAACCTTCAACCCTGAAGGTTATGATATAATATGAATCTTTCGTGCTTCAGTATTCCATCTCAAGCTGGTCAATGACTCCAGACGGAACAGATTCATGCCTCAAGAATCTGAATCCCACATACCAAACCACTGGTCTGAGAAGGTTAAGGGCCTTGCTCAAGGGCCTTGCTCAACAGCGGTAGCTTGGCAGTCCCGAGGCTTGAACCCACGACCTTCTGATTAGTAGCCCAGAGCCACTGAGCCACCACTGCCCTAAGGTAACACACCTGAATCAGCTCGTTAATGAGCCGATGAGGTGAACGACGTGTGTTGGAGCAGGAGAAGCTCTAAACTGTGCAGTGTTGCAGATCATCAGACCTGGAATTCGAGAAATCGAGGCTTAAATGTTTTACATAAAAAGTATACATATAAACTGTATTAGTATTCCACAGACCGATCAATGGGGTGTGAAGGAGCAGCGGTCATCGTCCACTTTTAGACGATGATTATGGGAAAATGAATCAGCACGGCAGGCTCTGATGACTGCATAGCTCTCACGCACGACACAGCCAGTCTCCGCTGGGGGGTCGCATTCCACAGCGAGTGCAGGGTCAAAGTCTGGGGTCACTCTGAGGTCACCACGCCTATGAGACACAGCGTCGCACTCGGGGGTCGACCCTCACGCCACACACACACAAACTCCCCCACATAGAACACGCGTGAATGAACAAATAAACAGGAGCCATAAGAGTCATCTGATTTGAATCTTTAGTGCTTCTGTTTTCCAACTCAAGCTGGTAAATGACTCCAGACTGAACAGATTCATGCCTCAAGCATCTGAATCCCCACATACCAAACCGCTGGGCACACACAGTACTGTATTTTTTCCCTTTCTAATTCTACTCACTCCCATGTATGACAGATGATAATATTGAATATTTTTTATGATGTTATTATTATTATGAACATATTTATCACAACTAGGGGTGGACGATATGACAAAAATATCACTAAACTTTAAAAGGTTTTTTTTTAAATGAACTTTTACCCCATTTTCTCCCAATTTGGTCATTGCCAACTCCCACCCACTAGCTAGTTCTCCCCTATCCCATGACAGCTACCAACCAGAGAGGGTGAGGACTAACACATGCTTCCTCCGAGGCATGTGCAGCTCTGCAACCGCATCTTTTCGAACTGCTGCTCATGCAACGTCACAGGGAAGCCGAACACACTTTGAGGAAAGCGCTAACTGCCCTCTTCTATATAAATACAGACGCCCATGATTGGCTAATGTTGCTCTGATCAACAGGAGAGAATGTTTAATGCCATCCATCCCACCCTGAAAGCAGGGCCAATTATGCACTCTTGGACTCCCGATGACTAAATGACAAAAAAAACAAAAAACCCCATTTTTGACAGGTCAAACTGAGTCACATGTCCAGAAATTTGAAATCTGATTCGAAACCACACACTTGTGGTTTGAATCTGATTGGGAAAAAGACAGATTTCATGCGTTTTTTGCCATTTAGACTGCTTAAATCGAGCTGCCTGTCTGAATAGACACACACAAACCTAAACAGGCACACAGAAACACACCCAGACGTACACACAAGGAGATGACTACAGGCAGCGTGTGTATATGGACAACAATAGACTGCACCTATTTCCTTTCAAACAGATAGTAACATTCCCATGTAGTGACACTTGCTAACAGGGCTGGAGCTTTTCAGGCATCCAATCATAATCCATCGGTAAGTGTTTTGAGCACTCTGGGGTTGGTTTGTTTCTAAAGGTCCTTTTCAAATGATCCTACTCCAAGCCTGCTTCTTGTCTCCATCGTAAAAAATGCTATGTAAATAAAGCAACTCACAAGAAGGCTGTAATAACCAATCTGCACCATACTGAGGTCACCTGTACCCACAATACACTTTTAAACAGACAGCCATCCCACTCCAACAGTAAGCTGACCCAGGACCGTCTGAGCGGCTAGACAGCTTCCTGCCACAGATCAACCTTTCTCACTGATCCGAGCAGCCTCACCTGGTACACACTGGTACACACACTTCCTCTTTCGAGACTTCAGCGTTTCTGATGGGTAACAGCTGGAGAACTGCCACAATTTGCATTGTTCTCTGCATGACCAAAACCTGCACCGCTTCCTGCTGTACTGCTATTAATTCCAGTGCATTTCAGAGAAACAGGATCCTTCTGTGCTAATAATACATTAGCCTTGGGGAATGGTTCACTGCATTTATTTTTTCCCGATTGAAAGTACAAACAATCTGAATCATCATCATCAAAGCAACATCAGCGAAAACATTCTGAATCATCACCCCAAAATGCCTCGTCGTTCCAGTATCTGACCTCAGAATTTGTACACATTAAAGGAACGGTTTGCAAGTAAGCAAAGTCTATCTCACCCAAAATCTTTGTGGATTGAGAATGGCGTGGTGGCAACGGCCATCAAAAAGGACTGGGACTTGTATGACCATGCTGATTTCAGTACAGCTACAGCTTTCAGAGGAACTTTGTGTGTGGCAGGGATGCATCAAACCCTTTTTCTCTTTTTATATTTTTGATAGATGAGCATCAACCAATACTGACTTCTTTCACTGACAACAAGATGCTGTTTAAAAGGTGTTGCTCCGAGGATGCCGTTATTTTCTTTCAGCTAATAACGTGCTTAGCATGGGAGAAAATGAACCTGGCTAAGCTGCTTGGCTTTGCATATAAAGAAGAAAACTACCATCACACCATTTAGATCAAGCACAAAACATACACACACCGAGCATAGTATTAGTATAGGAACACTATACTAATACTGGGTCGTGCCTCCCTTTGCTCTCAAAACAGCCTCAATTCTTCGTGCCATTGATTCCACAAGATGTTGGAAACATTCCTTTGAGATTCTGGTCCATGTTGACATGATTGCATCACGCAATTCCT
>JAOUQW010000030.1:2100656-2113816 GCA_028565825.1 Olivaichthys viedmensis | reverse complement strand
TATGACACTCGCAATTGAGCTCTGGTGCATCCTACTTCTATCAATGGTCCTTGAAATGCTTCTACAACTTCATTGGACATTTCTGCAGCATTGAAAGTGGCCAAGAGCACGGTAGCCTCCATCATTCTCAAATGGAAGACGTTTGGAGCCACCAACAGTCTTCCTAGATTTGGCCGCCCAGCCAAACTGAGTAATCGGAGACTAAGGGCCTTGGTCAGACAGGTAACCAAGAACCCAATGGTCACTATGAATGAGATCGAGTTCCTTTGTGGAGAACCTTACAGAAGGACAACCATCAGTGCAGCACACCACCAATCAGGCCTTTATGGTGGAGTGACCAGACGAAAGCCATTCCTCACTAAAAGGCACATTAGAGCCCGTTTGGAGTTTTCCAAAAGGCACCTGAATGACTCTCAGACCATGAGAAGCAATATTCTCTGGTCTGATGAAACGAAGATTGAACTATTTGGCCACAATTCCCAGCGGTGTGTATGGAGGAAACCAGGCACTAAGCATCACCTCATTAATACCATCCCTACAGTCAAACATGGTGGTGGCAGCATCATGCTGTGGGGATGTCTTTCTGCGACAGGGACTGGGAGACTAGTCAGGATGAAGGGAAAGATGGATGCAGAAAAATATAGAGCAATTCTTGGTGAAAACCTTTTCCAGAGTGTCCAAGATCTCAGGCTGGGGCGAAGGTTTACATTTCAACAAGACAACGACTCGAAGCATACCGCCAAGAAAGCACAGGAGTGGCTTCGGGAAAACTCTGTGAAAGTCCTGGAGTGGCCCGGCCATAATCCGGACCTGAAGCCAATAGAGCATCTCTGGAGAGACCTGAAAATATCTGTGCACTGCGCTCCCCATCCAACCTGGCTGAGCTTGAACGATTCTGCCAAGAAGAATGAGAGAAACTTCTAAAAGAAAGGTGTGCCAAGTTTGTAGGATCATTCCCAAAAAGACTTGAGGCTGTCACTGCTGCCAACGGTGCTTTAACCAAGTACTAAGTGACGGGACTGAATACTTATGTAAATGGACTATTTCAGTTTTCTATTTTTAATAAATTTACAAAAACCCATTTTTGCTTTGTCATTGCGGAGTATTGTGTGTAGATTGATGAGAAGAAAAAAAGAAGAGTTTAATTAATTTGAAGATGAGTCTGAAACATACCAAAATGTGGAAAACTTGAAAGGGCCTGAAAACCTTCCATATGCACTGTATATCAGTCGGGCTCTACTGTGTCATGATTATTATAAAGAGCCCAACAGAATTTCAAATGTTACAATGTTCTGCTGCTTTTGATTTGCAGCGAGTCAGGAAAGTTTTAAAACATCAAACAAATCCTCCAGTCATGTCTTCAAACGTCTTTGCTTAAAGAGACTCCCAAGTGGCGCAAGTGTCTAAACGGGAGATCGCAAGTTCGAATACCGATGATGAATCCCCCAGCTTTGAGAGCCTAATTAAAGAGCATAATCAGCCGTGCTGTCTGGGTGGGAAGGACTGCATTCCTCACTCCTAGTCGATCACGGGCGTCTGTGAGCTCATGTATACTTTATTTAAATAATGAGAATATTATAAAAATCACAGAAATGTCTGAAAAAAGTGAAAATGTTGTTCTGCTTAATGGATCGCAGTGTTTCTGGTCATTTTTAACAAGTGAACATTTCTCAGTGGTGTGTATTCGAATGTCTTTGTTTCTCAAAAAGCTTCCCAATGTCTTTTCCTTTACTCTAGAGCTTTCATATCTGGAGAATATTATCAAGAACCCAACAACAACAGGTTTCAAATCTGTAAACATTCACTGCTTTTGGGTTGCAGTGTGTCTGGTAATGTTATGTCTTCAATTGTCTTTGTTTCTTGGAAAGTTTAGCATAAATATCTCAGAAGCCAGAAGAGCTTTCAGTAGCTTTAAAGGAGCAGCAAACTTGCATATGGTTCGAATTTGAAAAACCTGCTTGCTTTTGTGTCAATGTTTCTGGTAATCTTTTTTATAAAGTTGTTTTTTCGTGCCACGTTGTGTCTTCAAGTGTCTCTCTTTCTCAGAAAGTTTGGCATACATACCTCAGAAGCACGTTAGCACTAGACCACTCGGTACCGGATGAGATTTAAAAAAACAAAAAAACCCAAGAAGAAACGAGTTCTGTTTCGACGACGATGCTGGCCCAGAGGGACACGCATCTAACTTTGGGAGCCGCAAAATTAAAAAGGCCAGAAAGGAGACGGATAAACAGTCATCCGAGAGCGAAAAAGAAAGCCTCAACTTTTCTCCACACGCAACGTGCCAGCGAGCGTTCTCGGGATCGTTTGTAGCCATGCGTACGCGCCGAACACGGAGCGACAAACCTGCGACTGTTGGGGAAGAAAGGAGCGAGACGGGAGGAGCTCGAGTTGAAAGGCTCTTTTTATTTTTATTTATTAAGTTGTTTATTTGCGCGCAGGACTGCAGAAAGAGTCGCCGCTCGTGTCTCGCTCTGCAGATCCGCACGTCTTTTCTTGTCACGTCTTTTCTGTGTTGTGGTTTGGAAAACGAGGCCCTGTGAAGCCACTGCGTGACATCAATGGAGAGAAGAGGAAAAACGGAGTGAGCCACGACTCCTGAACGCAGCGCGCCGCCTCATCACCCAACAAAGGAGAGAGAGAGAGAGAGAGACAGAGACAGAGAGAGACAGAGAGACAGGAGGAGGGAAAGAGAGAGAGCGACTGGATCTCAAAGGTCTTTCAGCTCGGTGTCACTGTGATCCCCACACAAACACACACACACACACACACACACAAACATAGACCGAGAACCTGGAAAGTGTGAGGTAACAGGAGAACAAGAGGATTGAGGGTGCTCTTCCGAAATAAACACATTTAATTATGGTGTTAGCAGTTTGTTTGCCCACAAACTTTGTTTCTGCGTGAGTTCTTGGAGGTTTTGGAAGGTGCATTAGATGTGAGTCATAAACAAAAGTCCAAAAAAAAAAAAAAATGTTTTTTGTGAATCTAAACTTTTGGTTACGGTTTTCCTGTCTGAGTTTATCCTTGTTGTTTTCCGTCTCCAGGAGGAAGAGTGGTATGAGCAGTCGTCGGACGTTCGCTCTCAGCTGAAGTTCTTCGAGCATTTAGAGCGGCTGGAGAAACAGAGGAAAGACGAGCAGGAGAGAGAGATTCTCCTGAAAGCCGCCAAAGTGAGTCACACCCACATGGAACTACTTTATATGGTCATTAACATTTATTCATTTGCAATAGGCTTTTATTCAAATCAACATACAAGTGAGGCAGAATCCAATCCAATTCAATTCAGTCCAAGTACAGAGCAGTTGAGGATCAAGGGTCCAACACTGGCTCTCTGGCCCTCCTGAGGTTTGAACTGCTGAGCCACTGCCTTTATAAAGATACAGTCAGCTCCAGAATTATTGGCAACTTAAAGATGGGTAAAAAAGGGTTCTGAAAAAATGTCTTTGTGGTCCTTGTGGTTGTATTCTCTAATCTTTCCCCATGTTGTTGAATGACTAAGGGGATTTGGTCTCTGTGTCACCTCATATTTATACCCCGGTGAAACAGGAAGTCATGGATGACTGCTTAAGTTCCTAAACACTCAGGTGAACTTAAAAAAAAAAAAGTTAAATATAATTGGGAACATGCTTTAGTTTGCCAATAATTGTTACACATGTGGTTTTGTTTAACCCTTTTGTTGTCTTAAGGGTCAAAAATCGCCACTATGTTTAACAGCAGAGAAAACCCCCTAAATGATATTTTTCAACTTGAAATTTGGTTTCTTTTCCTAGAGTGACCCTAACATTAGAAAAAGTGAATCATTGCCTTATTGTTTATATTTCCATGAAAGCTGTACACCACCGGAGTATAAAAATTGTCTGAGGGTCATTTTTAGGACAAAGGGAGTATAGAGAATGTTAAGACTACACAAGGGTTAAGCTCTCATTTACAGGTGAAGGCAGCCATGCCAGTACCCGCAGAAGGGCAGCTTCACAACATCGAACCTGGTGACTGGATAGTGGTGATCTGAGGGGGAAGGTGTGGCACCAACCAAGGTGGCAAGGGCCATTCCAGGTACTGCTGACTGCGCCGACAGCTGTCAAGATTGCAGAAAGAGACACGTGCACTCACTTCACACACTGCAGAAAAGTGCAGCTGCCACTGACACAGCACAGAGACTCCTAAAAGGAAAAGATAAGTCAATAGGTGACGTGCTAGAAACCTCTCCCTATTGGCCATCGCATGCTCGCTCTACGTGGCAAAAAGTCACACGCGAGCCAGAAGAAACGAAGACAAAGACATCGGCAACAGGACGACGGCTGGTGGAAAGCAGTCGGACCAGAAGACCCCAGAGTTAAGCGCTGAGTGCGGAGAGGTTCTTCCCTCGGATTCTGGGCTAGAATTTGTGAATAAAATTTAATTTATGACAGCATTTATGCTCATACCAAACACATTTAGTGCTGTTTGTCTTTTCTCTATATGACTGTGCACTGTAATGATTTATAATCCCACTATCGGGTGTCACCTAAAAGAGGTTGGGTTCCCTTTTGAGTCTGGTACCTCTCAAGGTTTCTTCCTCGTCGTCGTCTCAGGGAGTTTTTCCTTCACCACTGTTGCCTCTGGCTTACTCATTCGGGATCTAGATCTACATCCGGATTTCTGTAAAGCTGCTTTGTGACAATTTTTACTGTTAAAAGCACTATACAAATAAAATTGAATTGAATTTGTGCCCATAGTTATGGTCAGAGGAGGGAATAATATGCTCCATCTGCTACACTGTGTCAGGCTTTAGACAGGGCGGATGCACGTGCAGGCTCCCAGCTAGGAGACACGAGTTGGACAGAACCAGAGGGTTGGGCAATCTCGGTGTCGTGGGGGTTAGGTCGGGCGATTTTCAGGCAGGGTATCGTAGGAGTAGGATGGTATGTAAGTCAGGAAATCCGTTCCGGGGTCAAACGCAGGCATTCAGTCAGGGAAACGCTTGGTATGATGATATACATCGGTTCAATACTGAGCACAGTGTGTTGGGAGACTGGGGTAGATATAGGGGAAGTGTGATATGGGACAGGTGCGGTAGATAGGGAGCAGGTGTGTGTGATCAGAAGCTGGGCGATGTGGAACGCGGAAGCGCGCTGGCAGACTCGTCACGTGATGTGTGTGCTAGCAGGAGTATCCGGGGAATGTGATCCTGGGAGGCCGGTGTGTGTGTGACACACTGTAGATGTGTTATTTAACTTTAAGAACTGAATTACGACCATCTACAGTGCTCACACAGTTTGAGTCCAGAGATGTGACACGAAAAAAGCAATCAGCACAAATGAGTCGAGAATCAATCGCAGAGAGGTCAGGGGCCACTGGCTCTGACACTACAACATTAATCATTTATATTAAAGCATTCCAAATCAGTCTTCTCTCTCCATGTGTCTTTAATAAAAAGAGCTATCATGATGTTCTGGGGTAAAACAAACTACTACAATTTGTGTCTATTGCTTTGAGCTTTCCCAGTGATTGCTACTGGTTAGGATGGATTCAAGTAAGAGCTCTTTTTTTCCTTGCCACTGTCCCTCAAGCCATGCAAAACCACAACTAGATACTGCAGATAATGAGACAAAATGACAGGGGAGTCATTTAATCCTTTACAAGTACAAAAATGATAGCTAAGCTATCTATATCTTTATACATGGCTATATTTTGTATATATATATAATTATTTTTACAGGGAAATCCAATATAAGTCTTGTGTTTGCAAAACACATATAATGCAAAATGAAAAAGAACAATAAAAGTAAAAATAATAGTAAAGAAGTTTTTAAAATGTAATAACTGAATAAATGTGAGCTGGTTGTAGCCTAAATGCATTAAACTGATTAAGAGAAATTGTCTATGCTTTGTAACTTTTTACATATGACTCGGATGAATGCACTTTACATCTACATCACTAAACGAAACCAACAAATCTGTCAGGTGATCGAAACGTTAGGAGTCAGATGCTGAGACACACTAAGCCTAAACATCGTGCAGAAAGTGTTTCAGCTTATCAAGATCTTCGGATTCACTTGTGCTTGAGAATTGATTCGCCGGAGTCATTTAAAAGAATATATTTTTCACGAATCATCAATAGTACAATAAAGGTGTTACTTTAAAAAGAAACTCGTGCTGACTCTGAGAGGCTGTTTTGAAGGAAACAAAACTAAGCTGTTTGCCATTTCAAACTTGGGCCTTTAATCAGTTCTATAAAATAGTAACACTTTTTCCCGAATGTATAATGAATGAGTCTGAGACTTGCGACACACAAACTGTCAACACTTTTGAGTAATTTCAATACATAAATACAAATGAGTAAAACAAAAATAAAAAATTACAGAAATTAAAGGAATATAAATTAGTGGGTAATTTTATACACTCTATAGCTGTCTGTCTTGCTGCTTAGGAACAATGGCAACAAATACGTCATTTAGCTGCAATGCTATATCACTAATATATTTTCTACTGACATCCTTAACCCTTAGATGCATAACTGTTAATACAGGCTGTGGGTTTTTAGCAAACAGGCACTCGTATCTAACAAATTGATCTACAAACAGCCATGCCAATGTGAAATTGTCACAACATTTTACTGACAATAACATAGCACTAAAATTAAATATTTTGTTGTCACTTCTCTAACACAGATTATGTTACAAATTACAGACTGTGGTTCATAGTTATTTTGTCAGGAACTAGGCTGCATATTGAGCTACCGAATGATGTTTCCAACTAATTATACATCGTTATATTGTTAGTCACTTATTTAACAGAAACCACAAATAATTTCGGACAGTTCTGGCATTTCTGTATTGGTAAATTGTCGAAACAAAAAGGTTAAGGTTTACTGGGGATGTGGGGGTCTAACTGAAAAAATGGAGGAGGTAGAGGGGGAAATGAGCTCACGAGTCATAGTGACTCGAGGTAAGTTATTGCTGAACCTTTAATGTTTCATAATAATCAGATATAGTATATCGCTTGCTATTATTTGCTTTAAACTGACAAACAACTAAATTTAAGATGAAATGGCTGAAATGACAGTCACCATATATTTAATGTATATAGCTTATGATTTATTGTAGACTTGATACAGCTTTGAATTTCTCTTTCAGTCTAATTATTTCTCCTTTTAAAGCAATTTTGATATTTCGATATTGTCCTTAAATACAAACACGACCTAAAGAGCTGCTGTGTTTCTTCTATGTTGCACCTTGGTCCTGAAGGAACTATATTTCGTCCCACCATATACTGTATGTGTAAATGAATGGGGAGATAACAAAAATGTTCTTGACTTAGGGAATTTGCCAGCAAAACCTCACAGACCGAAATGCCTTTTTCTCTTAGGACTTGGATACACTAGGCAGATGGGAAATGTCAATCCCACGACAGCAGAAATGCTATTTGATGTGTTTTTTTAATTACTAAAAGGCAAACTTCCTTCAACACAGTATGAGGCTGTATTTTCACACATATTTTCAGCTTAAGGATGCCACTGAGATTTGAAGCCAAATCATGGTCAGAGCAGCTTGCTTTTTTTAGGCCCATAATATGGAGGTTCTCTTAGTAATTATTCTAATCTGCTTTTCTCATCACATAATGCCACTGCTTGTTTATCCTATGATTGTTCCTAGAGCCAAAGGGAGCTTTTGTTTGCTCGTAAAGCAAAGCAGACACTTGGACAACTAAATTATCAAGACATTCTTTAGCGTGCTTGCTCAAATGTGACTTATTATTTACACAGTATAAGTATGATAATCTCAGGCTGAACTGGTGTGAAAAGTAAAATTGAATTTATTTAAATTTGTGGTGATTGTGAAATACTGTGTTTTTTCAGTGTGAGGTTCACAGGTACTGGAGTAACTCAGCCTCTAGTTAATGAACTACATCATCAGCTGTAAAGGATTTTGCTTTAATCAACACACACACACACACACACACACACACACACACACACACATTCTTCAGTTTGAGTGAATAACGAAGCACCATGTGTCGAGTGTGTTTGGCACACTATAGTCATTGCTCTCATACAAGTATAAATTGTCCATGTTGAAAAGTAACGGATACTCTTTTTCTGTGGCTCCAGATGAGGGAAGGTTTGTACAAAGTGCATTCTAGGCTCTGGAACTTTGAGCATCTTGGGATTCCCCTTTTTTTCCAAACACATATTGGTGCCTTTTTTGCTTTCCTCATGTGTCCACAGCGCCTAAAGCAGAGTGTCTTGCAGTAAGCAGTGTCTGCTTATAGCGCCCGCTTGTGAAGGACTTGACGTGGGTGACGTCACCATCATCTCCGTCTTATCGGTAGCTCCTGTGTGTTGACTGTCGCTGCTCCACGCGTGCACACGAGGCACAGCACGCCTTCCTATAGTAATCGTACACACACAGTCGGGCCTGGACCACCACGTTGCAGTTGAAGTATTTGTCCCGACACTTTTCATCTGGAGAAATAATCGAGAGGTTGACGTGAGATAAACGTCTAGTGGGATTACTGAATCGCTTCATGATTTAAAAATGTCTGGTATTAATTAATTAACACACACTATAATCAAAGGATCTATATGGAAATGGAAGATATTGTAATATGTTTAAAATATATTCCTAGATAGAATATAATATACATTCAATATATTTCTTTTTTGTATGGCAGGGGACATATGGCAGGGGATCTCTGTAAATACATTAATACATTTTAATAGTTGAACTAGTAACATTAATTACTGACATTAACCAGTGACATTAGAAATTAGACATTTTTATTTTTTTGGTGTTTTCCCTGCTCTAGAGCACATGAATCCATACTCTCAGCTTTATGCACAGCTTATAAAGGGCTTGATATTTAACTGAAGAATGGAGCAGGGAGAACACTAACCTGTGCAGTGCTGTGGTTCTGTATACTTGAGTGGATGTGGCGACACTGCTGTGTATGGCTGTGGAAATGCTGCAGGTTGTAAATGTACTGTGAGTATAGCTGAGAGTATAGTTATAAGGAGAGCTGACAGTATCTACAACTATAAATAAAACAAAAAATATAGTTGTAAGTTGTACCTTATGTCTCAGCATAGCTGTGAGTATAGTGGTGAGTATAGTGGTGAATACAGCTGAGACTATAGCTCTAAGCACAGTTGATATACAGTACTGTGCAAAAGTCTTAGGCACATGTAATGAAATTCTGTAAAGTCAAAATGCTTTTAAAAAAATGTAATCAAATGTTCCTGAATATAAAAAAAAATACAATAAAGGCTCTCACTTGCTTCTGTCTCTGCAAGTAAAATCCCTGACAGCCTAGATTATGTTTTTATCTAAAATATTACTTTCTTTAATGACTTACAAACATTTCTCTGTAACATTACATTTTCTAGTAAATGAATGACACTAATGCAGAAGACATAAACTAAACATCTAAGACAAAATGTATTAATAAAACATTTAGGGTGCCTAAGACTTTTGCACAGTACTGTAGTTGAGTATAGCTGAACGTATAATTTGAGTATATAGTTGCGTGTATATGTGAATATGGCTGAGAGTATAGTTACATATAAAGCCGAGATCCTAGGTGGAAGTATAGTTATAAGTATAGTTGTAAGCAGTATTTGAATTATACCAAAACTCCCAGGGGGTCCCACTAGGGTGCGCTGTCGAACCAAAAGTTGACTTGACACTATTTCTTAATTAGGCCTGTATGTTACAAATTGAGAATCTCAGTAATTTTATTAAGAAATAGTAGGGTACAATATATAAGTGTTTTACAATCTTTAATGCCATATTTAGACAAATGGCCCCAGAGAGACCCGTGCAAAACACAGAAAGCCTGATAGAAAGATCATATAACTAAATTATACATGCCAGAGAATAAACCTACATCCTCTAGGCTATTCTTTAATAGAATTGTATGAATTGCAGGAATTAACTTACATATTGTGTTTATTGTGGGGTTATTTCAGGAATGCTGAATTAATAAACACAGAATTAGTTATAATCTTTTTTCAAATCAAACTTGCATACGGAAGTTAGCCAGCACGGTGGTGATTTAATTAATGAAGGAGAACCACACTGTGGTCATCGTCCAGGCAGCTCATTCAGGCTACACTCGATCTCCTTCTTCAAATGAGAGCTGGTCCTTAGCCTGGCTAAACATGGACACGTCGCTTGATAACGATGTCCTCTGACAGCCTTCAGCCCGAGGCCGATGATGTGTTGCTGCTGTTGTCAAACAGCTAATATACGGCTATGGAAACTCTCGAACGCGTCTAAATCAAAGTTATGATTGAAACAAATACATATGACTTGCCAATGTGTAGGCTTCCTAAACACACCATATATATTTCCTAACACCCCTTGGTCCGATTTTGGAGATAACTAGGGGCTCTGGATGGAACTAGGGGATATCCGCACCCCTGAGATATCATATCATTTAAACACTGGTTGTGAGTATAATTCATTATAGTTGTAAGCATGATTGTGAGTATAGCTGATAGCATAGCTGAGTATAGTTGTAAGTGTAGTTGCAAGTATTGCTGAGATCTTGGCTGTGAGTAAAGCTGTGAGGTATAGTCCTGAGTATATTTGTGAATATAATTAAATATGGCTGTGAACAAAGCTGAGAGTATAGCTGTGAGTATATTTTTTGTATAGTTGAGTGTATGGATGTGAGTATAGTTGTATCAGCTAACCGATCTGTGGAATACAGGGATCGGGGTTGCACTCCTCTTTGTCCTCTGGTTTCAGTTGTTCTTCACATCCCTCGTTCGGCATCATATCGTCAGAGAGACAGCGCACTTCTCGCACACGGAACCCTCCCTCGCATGTCTTTGAACACTACACACACACATACACACACACACACACACACACACACACACACACAGGTACGTTTTCCAGACCTGATCATTATAAAACCAAATACAATTGTTTATTATGCTGTCTGCTACTGATATTTTGGCCATTCCCATTTGAAGAACATGGTGAGTAGGTTTTGCGGTGTGTGTGTTACTCCAGGTTACTCACAGCACTCCAGTCAGTGTAGTACCACTTGGCTCCACAGGCCTTCATATGGCAGGTCTGCTGGCTGAGTGGCTTGTCCAGAGAAGAGCATTCGTAGAGCGGCATTACCGCATGGCCCTCATCGGACTTCATCATACACACCACTGTCCTCGTCTGACTACCTGCGCCACACTCCGCCGAGCACTGAGAGCCCAAACACACCATCCATTAACAAAATACCACCACTCACTCACTACATCATGAGCTATCTGACAATGTGTCAATCATCTCCACAGTCTCATGATCCTAAAATCCTCAGCTGACCTTGATAGAAGAATGGCAGACTCTTGTTTGACAAAACTGTATTAGTGAGTAAAAAAAATACTAATGAACAATGCCGCTGTACCTGAAACATTCGTACCAGCACCACACACACCATCATGTTTATGTTAATACAGCTTTGATTTTATTTTTTTATTTACATTATTTTCATTTTACTTTCAGTTTAGTTCTAGTTAGTTTTTACTGTGATTTTGTTAGTTTCTATTATTTTTCTAGAGACATTTGTATTTAGTTCAACATATTTTACTTTCAGTTTTAGATTTGGCCATTTTATTTCTGGGGACAGACTGAAAGTCATGGAGCAATTTCAGTATCTGATCTTTAAAGAGGAATGCATAATACACACTGCATCTTGTGTGAAACAGGCGCTTTACTTCGCTCCCAGTCACCAGCCTTTTAACGCTCATCAGCTGTTTCCCGTTTTCATTTATTGAACACTAAATAAATGGTGTGTGTGTACTCACCTGACCCCAGGGCCCAGTGAACCACTCAGTGCGGCCTTCACAGAGCCCGTTGTTACACGGCTGAGCCTGAGGGGGGCGCTCTGATCCGCAGCCCTCCAGAGGCACACTGCTCACCAGGTTAGAGAGACACACCACACTGCGGCTGCGCACGCCTAAGCCACACTCTGCTGAGCACTAACACACACACACACACACACACACACACAGGAATATTACTATTATTATCAGCATAACAATAAAGGCACAGGAACATCTTAATTATCATTGGTATGGTGTATTATTATTTTTACATGCTCGCCCCAGCTCGTGTAGAACCAGCTCTTAGCACATGGCCCCATGTCACAGTTCTCCACGTCACCGGGACGAAGGTTCATGTTGCACTCCTCATCCTCCACAAAATCACCCACATTACTGACACAGCGCACCTCACGCGTCCTCTGACCTACACCGCAGGGCATGGAGCACTGACACCACACACACAGACACACACACACACAGACACACACACACAAGTGCAAATCATATTAACTACAATTCAAAGTGTGCAGAATGACAGTTACAGTAACACTTTATTTGAAGGGTACCTACATAGGGCCTTTAAAACCCATTCATAAGCATTGCATACATCTTTTGTAAAGCAATGCTGGAGAATTTATGAAAGGCTTATTTCAAAACTCGTGAGGTGACATTAATGTTTTTATGTGATTGTAAAATCACACAATGCTCTTTAATAAATAGATCTGTACATTTATAGCAGCATTAGATGTGTGCAGATCTGTTGTCGCTTTCTGGCACAACAGATTCGTGAAAAAGTTATTTTTTTACTAATTGAATTTAAACATTAATGTAAAAGTCCTGAACACTTCAAATACAGGGAACACCAGCTGTATCCAACAATCCCATGACCCTCAGTTTTTCCCCTGGCGTCCTCAAGAGAGGAGAATGTAGAGTGACGGGCGACTGTCACTCACAGGAGTCCACTCGGAGCGAATCTGCCACTCGCTGCAGATCTTCAGTTGGCATGTGCTGCTGCTCTCGGGCCGCTCCAGGTGCTCGCAGCGTTTAGCGAGCACGTTGAGGGTGCGGTTGGCGTAAAACTGGCGGCACAGAATCTGCCGGTGCTGCATGCCGAGGCCGCACGTCTTACTGCACTCGGACCACTCACCAATATCCCAACTGCTCAAAAACAATCATTACAGATTAGTTACGCAATGTTATATTATATTTATTGATTTATAATTATACAGAAAGGCCCAAATGTCTGAGTCCAGGATTTATATATACTTAGAATTTGGCCTTGTTTCTCTTCCTGAGAAGTGGTTTAGAGACGCTACTCGTCCTTTGAGACCACTACTAGCTAGCCTTC
>JAOUQW010000030.1:2075891-2095140 GCA_028565825.1 Olivaichthys viedmensis | reverse complement strand
AGCCTGAACTTGTAGCTAGTCACATTACATAAACACTGTTAACAGAAAAAAGATGAGCTTCTCTTCTATGATTAGCTACTGCTTTGTTTGTACAGGCATACATGCATTTTGGGCATACAGGTGTCTTTGCTCCATCTCGTTGGGTAGTAGGTAAAATAAAAATATTTAGGAAACAACAGCTAAATTGGATTTAGTCAGTATCATTTACAGGACTATCGTGATCTTTTATGTGTTGTCATTTGAATATAAGCCTACTTTTCTTTTCTTTTCTTTTTTACTTGTATGTTACGTTGTAAATCACATTGTGCCAGTTTTTCTTATTGAGTTTGGCAAATGATTAACCTGTTCACCTCTTTGCTGCAACAAAGAAGTTGACTCCTTTGATGCCTTAATCCTGGATAAAATACTGTATTTGTATACTTTGTTCATTTGTTGGTTCACCCCTTAGTGAGCAATATCTATGAAATACACATTTTCAAAACTGAATATAGTAATGCACACAGATGGCTGCATCCCACTAGTGTTTATTGTGTTGTTCTTTATGAAATTATTCACTTTACTTTGTGTGCTTGTGTTCCATTCATCAGTATGTGATAGGTAAGCACGATTAGACGTGTGTGTGTGTGTGTGTGTGTGCAGGGGATGTGTGTGTGTATGTGTTCTGGTATGTGCTCTGTGCAGTTTTAGCGCTCCGGGGCCGTGTCGAGGACCATGCTGGGACTGCTGGTGATGTCGGCTGCTGTTGCTATGACAGCAGCTCAGCTCAGGCTCCGACTCTAACAGTGGGGAAATGCAGAACAGGACAATCCGGATCAACTTCACTGCTACGCCTCCACTCCTCACCAGATCTAAATGTTCTTAGCAGCGCATAACATGTTACTGTATACTGTAAGTATGCTACTATATAGTATAAACAGAAGAAAAATGCTGCTTAGGAAGTTGCAGCACTGCCATAGAACAAAATAGCTGATTTTAGTCACTATGCCAGGGCTAGGCATTCTGCTCCTACATTTGATTTATCTTTATTTAATCCAGGCTCATAAATTACAAGAAAATTACTGATTGTTATCCAATCAGTTGTCCAATTTCTATGCACTGATGCATGATGCGTCAGTTAGCACCATCCCGGTGAACTTGGATGTTTTTTTTCCGTTAAAGTCAGGGTGTTTCTTGGAGTTTCATCATTTTAGAGGGAAGGCCGATTAGCAGAACTGCCATTGTTTTGTAGGGGTTTTTGATGGTGGTGATGGGGCACGGATTAACTCCTTGTGGATTGAGCTTGGCTTGGTGCACAGCTTATCCCAGTCCTTTCACATCACATCCTCGGGGCACGATTAAGAATCCTGCAAGCAGAGAAAGATGCTTGTTTTCTGCCTTTGTGTGTGTTTTCACTCTTGTGTTTAGTGTCATTCTCTTCAAGCACAATCATTGTGGTCACGTACACACATGTTGTATATATATCAACAGCCTTTGGCTTATTTGGTGTCTGGATTCTACACCCTCATTCGAAGCTTTTGTATGCGGTAGTGAATGGGAGAGGGGCGCTGCTCTAGACTGGTGCAGAGCTTGTAGCTCCTCTCCCGGCATTCGTTACATGCCGTGCAGTTGTGCTGATGCACTGCTGTTTATTTTTGCCAGCAGATCCAAAGCAGAGCATTAGCCCAAAACTGTCCCAAGGAAAAAACAGACTTTCACATCATGCTGAGTCCTCCTTCCTATGCCCCTCTGTTGCAAATTCTCTTTTTCTCTCTCCCTCTCTCTGTCCTTTTCTCTCTCCCTCCCTCTCAAGTATCTCCATTTCTTCTCGCTGCGGTTTCATCTTCTTTCATTCTCTCTGTCTCTCTTTCTCTTTTCCTCTTCCTTGCCTTCTCCCTCTATTACCCTTCTCTTCTTTCTCTTAGCCTTATCTGTTAATCACTGAGCAGAAAAAAAAACCATAAACGCTGGGGTAAAAATAACCTTAAGTGTGTGAACCCATCAATAAAATAACATGACAATATGATCCCTGGTGTTTTGTATATTACTTTCGTTTGAAGTGTCCACACACGCACTATTCATACACACAGAGTTGATATACATAAGGATGACTCAACGTCATTCATCTATCCATTGCAGAACCTTTTGACCAAAACCACATCACGATCAGCTGCTGGCATAAAGGGGGGGGTTTGCAGGGGATGAAGAAGAGCTCATCTAGGGATGAGCTCTTCTTGTCACACTTCTCTACAGTTAATGAGTATCTCGCTTCCTAATTAAATGCCCCTCCCCCAGACGTTTTTTGAACCTCACCCCCTCATCTTCGTGACACCGTTCCTGTTTACGTGAGGGAGAGCAATCATTCTCGTCCGGCTCCGTGCAGTGCGTGCTACCATAACCAAGGTGATTAGTGTCAAAAGGAGGATTTTGACTCATGTCTCAAGCTAATTTTACAGTCTCAAGTTTCACTGGTTATGCAATGACAGTGGATGTGTGTGGGATATGCGCTTGTTCAAGAAGTTCTGGGCCGGACAGGGTTGATCAGATGGTCTCGCACACACACACACACACACACACACACACACAGAGTAAAAGAGGAGAGAGAGGGTAAATGTGTGGGAAAATGACTCAGATGAAGTTTGAATGTCGACGCCTGGACAGTGATGTTTGCTGGTAGATGACTGATGACTGATGAAGATGTGACTGATGCTCTATTGACTGCTGCCACCTGTAGTTCTCTCCACAGAACTGCACCATAGATCTGTCCCGTCACAATGTGTGTTGCTTGTGTTTGTTTTTTTAATCAGCCCATGGAGGGAAAATACTGATGCAGTAGAATGAATCTGTTTGTTCATGCATGGTTTGTATTTCTCCAGCGCTGATTAACATTTTCAAGGTTCCTGAGTAAACATGTTTGTCATTTTTTGTGTACGGCACAAGTGACTATGTTGCACTTAAACAGACAGGTTGTCCATTTGTGGAAAAAGTTAGCTGCATTGTGACTCGTTAAGTCTGAACATTAGTGAAATGCTTTTCTGTCTCTGAGCAGAGCTGAAGCGCTTCTGCAGGTGTTAAATTGCTGGTCTGGGGCAGTCGGTCAGCAAGAGTGAGGGAAAGAGGAAGGGGGAGGGGGAGTGTACGTACAAACACGTACACACACAAGCACACAAACACAAACATACACACACACACACACACACACCAACTTGCTCACACACACGCGGCCTCGCGGGACACCAGTGGGGTGGGTGGCTGTGTGATGGGGGGATGTCAGGACGGGTAAGCCAAGAGGCAGCCGGGAGACGACAGAATGGGCACGGTAGCCATGGCAACGTGGCCGGCCCAAGCAGTTCGCAGCAACTGGTAACCAAGTAACAGGAAACGACCGGCAAAAGGGGGAGAGGGGAGGCTGGTGGGTCTGGTTAATCATAAAACAAGAGAAAGAGGGATGAGGAAAGCATCGAATTCAATCAGGAAAGGCTTCAGTTCTCACTATATGAACCTGCGTTTAACCTATACTGCTTTACTGATTGAGGTTTTGGGCTTGAAATAAAGGTGTGTTATGTATTTAGTCATGACTCGTGTGTATAATAAAACCAAGCTCAGCAGGCTGTATGGTAACAGGTCAGGCTCAGTAAGGAAGGCTAAGTGAGGAACAGATTCCAGACTGTGTGCCATGATCCCCCTGTCAGGTGTGATCGTTACAATGGCAGACAAGGCTGCTGATCAGCCAGTCACATCCCATCCAACTCCTCGGCTGTCTGAGGATTGTGCCTATAAACCGTTGGCCTTGGTGTGGATCGGAGATTTCAAAGATGCACATTTCAAAATTTCATAAACACTGCAGTCAGATGTCTTGTGCATAGACTAAAGCTATAATAATTTTGTGTTTTTCATTTTTCTATTGATCTATTTTTAATTAGTTTCCATGGATATATACAGTACATACACAGGGGATTTAGCAGGTGGGACAGCTCTACGTCTTTCATGGGTTCCACCAATTTGAGAACAGTACCGTACCGTTCAAGCTATGTTATCATATGGAGTTCTCAACATTGATATTATGGAAATGTGATAAAGACAAATTTTCAATATTTCAGTTTCTGTCCCAAGAGCTTAATTTAACTAATTAATTGGATGACGAGACCTTATGTTTGGCATCAAAATAATGTCAAAATATATTTTCTGACAAAGGTACAGTCAAGATACAGAAAAAACGTATACACACAGCAGTTAACAATTGCCTTGACTGAAGGAGTACATTTAACACATTTGAAATGAAAGCATTACTCTATAAAGCAGTGTGAAACTGTATAACATCATCATCATTATTATCATCATTATGCCAGAATATGATTTACATTTTTATTAGATTATACTACCGGAGCTTTGTTTGCTGTTCACATGAACCAAAGGTGGGGGAGCTCTTTCTCGCTGCGCACCCCCGTCCACACACACACACACACACACACACACACACACACACACACACACACACAAACTGCCATTGTAATCTCAGAGACAGGGATTTTTTTTCTGAGTTAAAAGAGCTGAGTTTTAACGAGGAGGAAATATTTTTGTGAGTATAATAACTCTGATGACCACATTTAAGAAATAACCATAGATTCTTTCATGTGTCCACATTCATATACTTGAAGTATTTTCTAGCAATTTTCATAGATTTATGGTTAATAAGTGTGGATTTCTGTGCCTTAATCTGTGCTAGATTAATGTGCTTTACAATAAATACTTTGTTTAATCTTTTAAGATTGTATATGTACAGCATTTCGAGATTTGGGACTCAAAATTAAAAAATTCTATATAAAGAATTATTATAACTATCATTATTACAATGGTTCATGACGAGCTAATTTAACTCATTTACGAAACAGAAAAATGAGAAACGTGAATCAAAATCCCTGAAATACCTTCTTCTGAATCATCAATGGAACCCTGTACATATGAAATCCGTTTCTTAAATGTCCTCCATTATTTTGTGTGTGTGTGTGTGTGTGTGTGTGTGTGTGTGTGCAAACCTGACCTCCACTCACCGAGGTAGTTTTGACTCTTGACCATCTCGGTGATGTTGATCTTGGTGGCTCCCTGTGGGATCTCCACAATCTTGTGGTAGCCCACTTTGGACAGGCTGTGCTGGAACAGGCCAGAAACCAGACGACAGGCCGTGTTGTCCCCGCCGCACACACCACATTTATCCAGCACCTTCCCCGAACCCAACAGCTCATCACATCCAGGACTCTGTCACACACACACACACACACACGGAAAGGGAAAGAAGATAGAGACAGAGAGTGTCTCATATGAAGCATCTGCCACTGATTTTTATTTATTTATTTATTTTACACATGATGAATGTCCTTTGGCAGAAGTGGATATATTAGGGATGTCCTGCATCTGTGCACTTTTAAAAAATGGTTCCTTAAGGGTTTATTGGATAGGTAAGGGTTCTTCTCTTCCTAAAGGGGATCTACTCTAATAGGGAAACCCTCTGTTGTAGGTTTTTGTGCTGCTGTTCATACAGAACTTTTAATATAGTTAATTGATTTCTTTCATATTATGTCCATTCATCCAGAACAGAGCTATTTGTGATGTTTGCACACCCATAATCCTCTGCCATGCCCTCTATCTACAGTATGGTGATGAATGTAACTTGGGCTCAATTTCAGCTCAGACCTTCAGTATCTGTAACCCACTCACATCAGCAGAAAATAAATATCATTTCATTGAAACTCTCACTTGTAACAGTGTCAAGGTAAAAAAAATAGAGAAGAAAGGAGAAATCATAAATCATGAAAGACAGAAACAAACATTACAAGTAAAGACATTAAGTAAAGCCTTCATCACACACAACTAGTTTCATGAATAGATATTTAAAATGGCCAGGTGTAATATATTCCTGGTGTGTGGATCCAAAACAAAAAGAAAAAGAGAAGGAGCAGGAAAGGAAAGCCAGAGAGAGAAAGAAAGGGATGAATAGC
Source organism: Olivaichthys viedmensis (assembly GCA_028565825.1). Taxonomy (NCBI): domain Eukaryota; kingdom Metazoa; phylum Chordata; class Actinopteri; order Siluriformes; family Diplomystidae; genus Olivaichthys; species Olivaichthys viedmensis. The sequence goes on along the minus strand of JAOUQW010000030.1, from coordinate 2,089,168 downwards.
AGGAGATAAAGAGAGGGAAGAGGAGAAAAAAGACCCCATGGGGAACACATGGCACACAGACCCATCCACAATCCTCTGCTACAGTCCAACTACAAATACTATGTACAAACAAGTAATAATAATAAATGCTATTTACAGTTAAGTGCAAAGGTTGGTGTTCCCCATGGTTTCTGGGTGAAAAAAAAAAATGTGGGTGTGTCCCACAACAAGACAACAATCCAAAACAAAAGGCAACATCAACTGGACAGATGTTTTGCCATGACCCTCTGAGTCTCCAGGTCTGATTTGAAGAAGGCAAAGTAAGACATCTGGCAGCGTTACAACAGATCTGTCAGGATGAATGAAGGTGGGGGGGTCCGTTATGATCCAAAAGCTGCTCAGAGGACACCAAAGGTTGGAGGCAGTTATAAAGGCAATGGGTGGGTATACAAGTTATTAGAATATTATAATTGTAATCACATATACAGTAATGATCACATTCACGAAGGGAGATACAAACTTTTTTACTCATATTTAGTTTTTTCTACTATTAATATCACTATTTGACACTTACTTGTGATAGTAAAGGAAAATTTGTAAAAATAAAATAAAATAAAAAATGTCTTGTTGCTATAAATTAAATTTCTATTTTGTCCTAAGGGTATGCAAACTTTTGCACTCAACTGTATATATGCATTTTATTTGCAATAAAAACTAAGCTTTAGAAAAAAACCCAATTGCTAGCAATAGTAAAATTGAATTAACCAATAAAATATAAAATAAGGCATTTAAAAAAACGGTTATTTCAACAGAAAAGTTAAAAAATACAGAAAAACATAAGAGAGATGGGAGGACCCAGAGTCAGAGCGGCAAACTGCAATACCATCCGTTCATTTCAGGTGCTGTTTTCTCTGCGAAGCAATCTACAGCGCTTCATTATACTGTCAAAACATAATCCACTCTAAATCCCAACTGAGGAATAAAAAGCTGTGACGCTTCATGAATGTAGTAGCTGTGGTCTCGCTGGTCACGCTGTAATGTATTAGAATAAACAGTCTTTACTCGCTACATCACACCCATGTGATTACACTCAGATCCTACGGGCCTAAAGCACAGATCACGCGCATGGAAACTGAGCTCAGACCCAACGATTACCAGATGAAGATCATATCATTGTGTCTCCAAAATCTCCCATAGGTGTTCAATTGGGTCGAGAATCTGGTGACTGTGAAGGCCAGAGCATAGGATTTACATCATTTTCATACTCAAACCATTCAGGGACCCCTCTGGATGCACTCATTTATTCAGGTATTTCCTTTCATTTGTCACCTGTACATTGGTAAAGAAAATATATACTGGCAGCTGGTACTTATTGAGACACCAGGAGTTATAGAAGAAATAACCAGAAGATATGATAACCGTCACATTTATGCTGAGGATTCATATACAGTAGAGGATGGACATACTAACCAAAGAGGAACAAATAAACAGCGGTAAAATAGTGAAGAATTGGTTAGGAAGTTGCTTTAACCTTATTCGAACATGTCCAAGAATGTGCATCTCTCAAAAAATCCACTTTTATCTACAGTACACACACAGTGATGCTTCAGCCTAACAAAAAAATCAATAGTAAAGTGACGGTGTGTGATTTAAGTGCGTTATCTGGCATAACTGTTTGTATGCTGACAAACTTGACTCGGTTTGACTTATTTGAGTTGCTGTAGAATAATTAACTTCTGTGTGAAAATCACAGCCTTGACTCATTTGACTAACGTATGATAACTGAGTTTTCCATAGACCATTTACCTCAGCTAACTCGAATTAAATTGATGTGTTGTGTTATCCAGACATAGAGGGCATCTGTTAAAACCCACAGCAAAAGAGAGAAATTATGAGAAAGTAATAGGCCAAGGAGACATGGAGACAGGCTTAAACTCACCTACTGTAGGAATGAGAACTTTAGCCAAACCAAACACACAGATGCATACACATACTTGCACTCTCAAGCACCAGTGGATGTGTTTGGCAGACGCTTTTATCCAGTATGACTTACAAGTAAGGCAGACATCAGTTCAAGCACAGAGCTTAGAAGTTTGAGGGTTAAAGATGTTGTTTAAGGGGCCAACAGTGGCTCTCTAGCCGTCCTGGGTTTTAAATCCATAACCTTCTGATTACTAGCGCAGAACCCTAACCTCTGAGGTACCACTGTCCCCTTATCCCACAATGTAAATTTGCAAAAATCAAGATCTGCGTAAGACTAAGTCTGAATACGAAGAACTGTATCTATTGACATATAAATATTTATATATTTATACAGTGGTTATGGCGCTGGGCTACTGATCAGAAGGTCGTGGATTCAAGCCTCGGCACCGCCAAGCTGCCACTGTTGGGCCCTTGAGCAAGGCCCTTAACTTTCTCTGTTCCAGGGCACTATATCATTACCCTGCGCTAAGGGTAAGGGATAAGGGTGTCTGTTAAATGCTGTAAATGTATTAAGCCTATTTCTAGACATTTTTACAAATTTCGAGCTTGAAATTGTCTTGCTTTATTGGCAGATAATTTTGCCTATTTCAAGCATTTATTTCTAGAAAGAAGCAAAATTATCTGCCAATAGAACAAGACAATTTCAAGCTCATAACTAGTAAAAATGTCTGGAAATATTAGTTTTATAATAATCGCATCATAAGAAATATTAGACAAATTCGACTATATTCAAGATGTTTTCCCTTGATAAAATATAATTAATTTTTTGCAGTGAGTTGCCGACTTAAGTCACCAATTCTGCCAAGGCCTGAAGTGTGTAAAGAAGCTGATTCAGGTGGAACAAAAATGCTGAGGCCCGGCTAAAAAGTACTGTTCAGTTGAGTTTTCAGTTCAAGTCCAGTTAGCACAGACGTTCGCAAGTAATTTTGACAACTTTTATTAGTTAACAGTGTTTTTATATTGGAATGGAACGAAAAGTACTTAAATGAGTAATTATCCAATTTGAAACAGAAGACTCTTTGAGTCTCTAATAAATCCAACAAATTGATACATTGTGAAAACAACCCCTGATGGCACGAAGCCTGAGAGAGGATCTAATAGTTTTTCCTTTTGCCGAGACTCCCCAGGGCTGAAGTACTCACGTTTGACCTTAAAGCACTTCATTTCTCCCTCTAATCTGCTCTCAGTGGGTGGTGGTACACCGTCAGGCTCCAGAAGAACTACCGATGAACCAGAGTAATGATTTAAACGTCCCTGAAATCCACTTTCAGCTGGAGACGGTTAGACTGGTCATGGGCAGCATGGCTCCCCTCGTGAATTCCTCACCATTAGTGCTGAAATAAATAGCAGTGGTGTCTCTCTGTCCATTATAAAATCTGACCAAACTCGGATGGCGAAAGGAAAACGGTGGCCTCGATTCATTTGTCTTGCTGCAAAATTTCGTTTATTTCCCCAATAATTCTGTTACTTCCGAGCCAAATTATAAAAACACAAACTGCATCTCATATAAGTCAAAGCATTTTGTAAATGCAATTGTTTTACTTTGAGCAATACACCTCATATTTGAGAGATATCAGTAACAGCCTAAAAGAAATGTCCTTGTGGGATGTCAGGTGGTCAAACATAATAATCATCCAGTAAAAAGTTTTACGCCAGTCGCTTATTTGTCTGGTTCATATAAATTCCACTCTGGAAGGATTCATAAACAGACGTACTTGGCTGGTGCGTGAAAATACGTTATTAAATTTATATAGCACTGCTTTAATTAAATTCCCTGCTTATAAGAAGTACTAAGTAACAGACGCCCTTTACAAAAAAGCCACATCCTAAAACTTTCAGTAACAGCCACATTGGGAGATTAAAATGAGATTGTTAAATGTGGCACACGTGTAGTATTAAGCAAAGTTGTGGTGACTTAAATCAGATTGCAGTAGCTCCATTGCTTTACTGGAATACGAGCTCTTTGTTGTGTCTTGGCGATCGAGTTCATGATTTAGTTATGTGAGCAAGGAAAGGTCAATGACCAGAGATACTTCCTGATTAGAGTTACAGAAACAACAGACTCATTTGGGTGGTCAGTAGTGGTGGCCAAGTCTCATATGAAGCAGGCCAAACCACCAACCGTCTAGTACTGTTTTCTGCATTTTCTGTCTTTTTACTCACAAGATCTCACAAAGAACATTTGAACCAGCTGGTTATGTGGTTGCCAACTAAAAATTCTTCAGCTTCTTAAAAAAAAACCTCTTTAATCAATTAGTCAAAGTGTCAGTCAAGGGTAGTGTAAAGCAGTATCAGCTTATTTCTCCCCATCAAACGTTAACCGAGGGAAAACGCTTTACTAAAATAAATATCACACCTCTGTCTCACTGGATCCTGGTTCATTTATTGTTATTCTTCGCTGACATAGAGTTGGTTGCAAAAGTCTACATCCCCCATGGTTTCTGGGTGAAAAAAGGAAAAAAAAATACTGTGAAAATGTATTATATACTGTGCAGTATACGAACCTTACAAACCCTCATATAGATATTTGCTGTCCAATAAAATACATCTACATTATGCTTAAATATAATGCCACTGACCATGTCAGTGTTACTCCTGTGCTGGGAATGGTCCAAATGAAATACGCGCTCAGCTGTGGTCCTATGGTGGTCCCTTTCCATTGATGGACGGGGTAGAGGAGGGCTGACAAATTGTACAAAGCAACAGATGGTAATTGTACACCTACAAAGTGCACCCATATAGGTAGGTGAAACTTCTAAAATGGTCAATGAGTGTAGCTACAAGGTAGGTGTACGTAATAAACTGGTACCTCAGTGTATATCAAAGCAAAGTTTTTTAAAAACATAAAAAATTTACTAGGAGAAATAATGCTAAAGCTTATCCATTGCACCACAGCAGAAAGTGCAGGTTGGTGTTACTTGCAGGTAGTGGTGGAAGTTTTAGGGGATCTGCAGTCCAACCACTAAGAACCGTACCACTATATCACAAAAGTTCAAATTGGCCACTTTTTAGTGGTCTGTCCATTCCACCAGGCTCGAATGGCATTGGTATGGGTTTATGTCAGGCCTGCATTAGGCTTATCAGGCCTTGAGCTCCCATGATGCTCTGGGAGCCAGGAGGCTAACTATAGCCACACTGTTCAAAACTCAACACGTCTTTTCTGTCTTTTTTATAAAAAAACAAAAAACAAAACATACTGTACTACAAAGATCTTTAAGATCTTTGGTGTCAATCATTCTTCCATAAAGAAGATACATGTGCTCTGAGCATTGTATCAGGCTTTAGCCAACCAGCAAACAAACAATTTGTCCCTCTACAGTCGAGGAGACGGTTCCAGTCTATAAAAGCTATGAAAAATAGGTTTAATAAGAGTTCAGTGCAGTATGCATTCTCAATAACATAGCCATAAGCTAATTAAAAGCCAATTGTGATTGATGTGGTTCAACTGTGCACCGTCTATGAACTTCCGTTTTTCTTTTTCTTATTTTCTTATTTTTAAGTATTATTTTTCATATTCTCTGCACTATGTTTAAACTGATGTGTTGTATAATGGGATGCTTTAAAAAAAAAAATCCTTCCCTTTAACCTTTTTTCATTAACGAAAATTTAACATTAACTTTGTTAAGCTCAACCCAAACTTTGAATTCCAGTGTATGTATTTTTATACTTACTAATGGCAATAATAAAAATTGCCTAACTAAATAACTAACTAGCACACTATACAATTGCTCTCTTTAATTCAGACGTAGCATACTAGAGCATTACTGAGAAAAGATTTCACATGTTAAGTGTGACCACAGTGTAGGAAGCATTTGGTGAACATTTTGGGTTCTGTTAGCTTTAAGCTTAACGGATCAAGAACAGCTCATCTGGAAATGCAATATTCACATTACCTGGGCTCAAGTTGGAAAAAAATAATCCCTAGCAAGACCATTCCAGCCAACAATTTATTACGGAGCTGAGCTTATACCACGACAGCTTGATTTAAAATGGTAATGATATAACCCTGTGATATTCTCCCAACTGGAGACGGCATAAAAGAGAAAAAAGTGCAATCCCATATTTGTTTCATTACGACCATTTAACTGATCAAAGAACTGACTTTGCAGTTGCCTTCCATCTGTAATAAGCTCTGCATGGAGAGAAGCTGCAGTTGCAGATGGCCGACTGTGACCATCCTTACAGAGAAGGAGACATTAGCTGAGATCTTACTACACAGATCATTCACTGAAAATGGGGTAACTATAAGAACATACTGTAACTATTGGATATAGGATATCATATATAGATATATTGGTATCTTATGGATGGAGACCTAAGGACGAATAAACTAGACCATTAGTCTAGATGGAAGCAACACTAATCTTTTGCTTACCTCATTACCTTTTCTCTGATCTTTAACAACTTCCCTCCTAATATTTCCTAGTACAGAGGACCTTAACCCTGCCCTCGAGCCTGTTAACCAAGGTTATAAAGCCATTCATTCTACAACTCAAGAGTGGAACAAAATAAAAAAGGACTTAATGAAGAAGTGATTTGAACATCTCTGTTGCAGACCATAAGCCATCTGTTCAGCCTAAACACCAACGTTTTTATGTTAGATTTAGAGAAGGATGCCTTGCAAAACATTTTGGTTCCACTAGGACAGTGGTATGCAATGTCAATTTACATGTATTCATTTGGCAGACGCTTCTATCCAAAGTGACTTATAATGCAAAGAGACAGGATGCAATACAAGCAGTTGAGGGCTAAGAGTCTTGCTTAAGGAGGTGCACTTGGACGTGCTGGGATTTGAACTCACAATCTTGTGATCTGTAGCCCAGAGCCTTAACTGTTGAGCTACCACTGCCCGATTATAGGGCTTCTTTTACTACACAGAACTATTTAGTGTTTTCTCGCCTCTAACACACGTGATTCAGCATTGTGAGTTGAGTCAGGTGTGTTAGAAGATGCAAAATACAAACATATGCAGGGTATTGTGTAGGAATTACAGTAACGAGTTTCAGGATAGGGTCAAAACACCCCTTTCTGCAAGCTAAACGTGGTACATGACAACTCTTTATGCGGCCTGTTAGATGGCCTCCACTATAAAAGTGAATTTTATACAGACCACACTACTACAAACACAATTCTCGTAGATTTTCCCATTATTCCACAAACCTCATCTTGGCACATGGACTAGTTTTTGGCCCGCTGGGTATCCTAGTACCGCCGTTACTGCTTGAATCTGGTGCGGAAACTCCATCGGGAGGTGTGAAGTGGCTGCGGTTTGGCCCAGACTGGAGCATGAAACCTCAGCTATTCCATCCCATCCCATCCCACCTGATCTCCTGCCAATCCTGCAGACCTTGTCCACACAGAGCAGAGAGGTGAACAGGAGCCGCTGTGACACCAGGATGCAACTGGAGAAGGCTGATGTCCAAGAAATGTGAGCTTGCATTTGCGGGGTGAGGAATGCATTTGGCAAACGAGGAAAGGAATACTTGCTGTGTTCGTAGCTTAAGAAGAACCAGGATGAACATAAAATGCAACATTAACCAAAAGTCTCAGAAGTCTGTTAATCCAAACACAATATCCGTTTTCAAAGTCTCCAACATTAAACATGCCAGCTTTGCTAAAATGACAACAATAAAAAAAAAAGACTTATGCGCTGCTGCATGATTTGCACGTCCTCCTGTGCTTAAAAGTCACGTCATGGCACGGCAGCCGCCACCGAATCCCACCAAAACCGATGCATGTGTAAGGCATGTGGCCTCCACATGGGGAGGTAAAACACAGTTCTCTTAATGAAGAAGAGGACAGCACCCGTTTCTGCTACAGTTAGCACTTGGCAACATCTGTTGCTAGCATTGCGCAGACACATTGTGAGGCTTTCATTAAAAAGAAACCCCATATTGTTTACTTCAACGTTTTGGCATACATTTATTTTTTTCAAGTTGTGGACTATTGAACTAACTAGTGACATCTGCATCTGGAGTTTTAACTCAAGTCTGGGTCTTTTAGGTTTCATTTCATTTTCACTAAACAAGCAGAGTTGCTGTAAACAGAAAAGAACTGATGTCATGCATTACTGTGCAATAGGAAATTCAATGTATAGTACTCAAAAGACAGTCAAAATACCTCAAAGCCATTTTCTTCAAAAGGAAAGGGAACTTGAACACAACCTCAAAAAGACCTGATTTAGATTCTCATAATGCTCCTTTTGTTAATTATTTCAACTTCATAGAGTTTCTAAAGATATCACCTTTTGCTACTCTATATTAAAGACACATAGAGCTGTACAAGCTGACTGCAGGGACTCCACTGTTTCCAACCTTACCCTTTGTATTTGTCTCTGTAACTTAAGAAATAGAACACAGTGGGATTATAACCAAAACGGTAGGCCGAGCGTGTCGCTGCCAATAGAAACAAAAGCCACTACTGGAAAGCAGTAAATCAGCCGTCGGCTGCGAATGCATGACATTTTGCACAGATTTGATGCTAACATCCCGTATCAATGCTGATTAATTAGGCTTCTGGGATCTAACATCAGCAAGAAGGAAGTCTTTTCTCTTCAGCGGAAGGGGCTTATGCGTTAATACGTTGGCAACAGCGATACACACACAGATGGGTTGAAGGGAGCCGTAAGCACGTTCTGGGACGTGAGGCCAAGGCTAGCATCACACCATAAACACACAGCGTTAGTAAATTCGGCTAAAATAGCCGGCACAGTGTTGATCCAACTGTTATGCTATGGGAGTTGGGTTTCCCAAAAGCTCGGACACAAGCCAAATTCGTTAAAGCTCAAAAGGTCTAAGTACTATGTAATAAGTTTCTCAGAATAAGGGCGCTGCTCTGTAAAATGTTTTGGACTCTCCGATTTTAATGATGTATTACAAGATGGAGCTGACCACACAGCAGACATGTGATATATACAGTTGCGTAACTAGGACCTTATGGGCCCCAGTAAAAAAATAAAAATTTTATGGGCCCCCCACCCCATACGAAAGTTACTTTCAATGAATAAAAAAATGACAATGTATTTAACTTTATTTCCCGAGAACACCTTGCTGTGTGTGACATGCATATTTTGATAAAATACTTATTTTTTTATATATTATTTTAGAAGTACAAATAATGAATATATCATGCTACAAGTTGCGAAGGAGCCGTTTGAAAATGGCTACCATGCAGGAGATGCATTATGAATAAGAGAGAGATAAATTGACAATAGGGCTGATTTTCCAGATACGATCGAGGATGATAAAGTATGTTAAATTATCGGATCTGCTTTATGAGCCATAGGTGGTGTTAAACTTGACATATAAAGGGCCCAAAAACATCAATAGGCCGATCGCCACGGGCCCCCTCACGCTTCGGGCCCCAGTGCGATTGCCCCCCCTGCATATATATATATATAGCGCAGGCTGTCAAAGCATTCTTCTTTTTAATGAGGCCAAGTTTTGAAAAAGAAAGCTATGGCATGCTATTTTGGTGGCCCCCCAGGTTGGCATATATCAGAGAGTGTGTGGCCTGTACTGACAGCTTAACGACATGGAGGGTCAAACCATTTCTCTGAAATTCAGCATTATGTTGTTAGATTTTTTTTTTAGTTGGTTATGAAAATCACCCATTTCATAACTGAATAAAGGTAAAGGTCAAGCTTATAAGACTATAGAGCTTAAGAGTGAAGTTCCAGAAGTGAAAATGTCATGACGTGATGATCAGAGTAGCAAACTTGATTACTGGCGATAATGTATAAGCCGTCCAAGACTGACTTAACCATGAGCTTAGATGGTGTGCGATGGTATACCCTCCTGTAGAAGCCATAACGATTTTAACTTATAATTAAAAAATTGTGTTTACTTGCCAAAAGTCCCGGTGAAGTACTACACTACCCAAATTCCTAAAGTGAGACTGACCAATCAGAGACATCCATGTAACCATGGAAATGGAGCTGAACAGCGACCGCCCACTTTTTCAACAGCCTTGGTTTTGTAAACGACAAAGCACTGTAAAGCATTGGGGTGAAACACTGCACCTTGTCTATGACACTACAGCGTGGCTTACTAGGACACTAGCTAAGTGAGCCAGCTAGGTAGCACACTTGTTAGTGTATTAGAATAGAACATAAAGAACAATACAACTAGAAAGATATAATATAAAACACTATATGTCCACAAAACTAGAATATACAGTATATGCCTTATTTGCAAAACACTAAAAGAAATACACGGAGAAAATACGCAACCGCAAAGTTTGTGGAAAAAGGGGTGAGAGTGGAGTGAAACTGATTCAATGACATAATTTGCAAAGCTTTGGGATCAGTTAATTCTCTTGTGAAAGAAATTAATTACACAATCTTGGACCTTTTGTCTTTAATCCTGTTTTAAAAAATAATAATTTTGTTAGTTATAATATCATTATTCAACTTGCAGCTGCTTGTTTTGGCTTGACGCTTTTTACTTAATAATTTTCTAAAATGTCTATGGATGTAACGAATGGGAGAGAAACCATCAGAACTGAGCAGTCCGGGCAGTTCAGCTCTATAAACTCATGTACATATCCATGTGCTCTTTTAAAGAATGATACTCGATTCTAGGTATGTGCCAATAATTGGTTAGTCAATATATTGTGGTATTCAACACGTATCACATTATTATTGTGGACACCACCTTTTCACTTATCTCAGCTAAGAAGCTAGCAATTGCGGGTAAACAAATAGCATGTGTACAGTACATATGTATGCTGAGGCTGTAGAGAGTCTCAGATGTGATGCTGCTGAAGTTAGAAATCCTGCCCAATAGGCATGGGTAGAGATGAACATATAGTAATTTTCATAAAAAAATACAAAATCGTGATAGTTTCATAACATACCAAGCTCTGTAACAAGTTTTGGACTCTCTATCCTAATTATATATTACAGGATGGATTTGATTCCACATCAGACATCTGATATATATAGAGCATGCTATCAAAGCATTATTCTTTTTCATGAGGTTAAGTTTTGAGAAAGAAAACTAGGGGATGCCATTATGGTGGTGGCATAAACCATAATGAAAGATTAGGCAATGGTGATTATAGAAATGTATTGTTAACACAAGCCTTCCCAGGTCAAAAACTAAATGCAATCCCTTTATATTCATCAAACTTCTTAGCGTAAGATTCTTCACGTTGGATCAGGTCCCTTAAATTACTGGTCTGAGGCCACCACAATTAAGATTGTTTTCCTGACATTTTATTCTCTAGTTCTAGACAGAAGTTACTAGATTTACAAAGTAACTCCACACTGACAGCATAATCAGGTCCAAGACATAGGCTAGGTCTGTATCTGTGATAAGGGCTGTTGATGAGCTTACCTGAGGCCAGGGCAGCACATGTGTGTGAAGGCAGAGCAGCAGCAGGAGAGCTAAAGCCGAGAGCATTGTAGCGCTCGTTCAGAGAGCAGGACAGCAGCTATCCACAGAAATAAGCAGCTTTCCTGTGTCCTCATCCACTGCACTTTCTCCGAGTGCCAATCATCACTCGCTCACACACTGACATAAGTTCCAGGACCTTGTGTGTCTATGAGTGGCAAAAACACTCCTGCACAGCAAAAACTCTGCTGCACAGCACGGAGAAAAGTATGAACTGCTAAAACCGAGAGAGGAGGTACAGCCGGAGGAAGGAGGTGGGAGTGGGCAAGAGAGGGGGGGAAAGAGCAAGAGAGAGATGGGGACAGTATATGAAAGAGAATATATGTGTCTGTGTGTGTGAGAGAGAGAGATAGACACATGGCAGGCTCCTGTGTTTGAGAGGAAAGAGCACGGAATGGTAAATCATGACTAGAGAATTTTGCCTTACACAGAAAATCAGTAAAGACGTGTGTGTTCTGTGTGTCCTTCAGAAAAAGCATGAATGGACTGAGGAACAGTAGAGACATGGTCGTGAATGCTCACAGAGGGTAGAAACAAAAGGGAGGAGGGAGGTGGGGAAATATGCTCTTCTCCAAAGCCACAACTGAGAAACTTTTTACCAGTGTGTTTCAGAGAGCACGCAGCAAAGACGTTATCAATGAAGACAATTAATGTAAAATGTGTTAAACACACAGGGTAAAGTGCAGGAAACACAGAAAAGGTTCAAAAAGGAGAGGTGGCACACGATGATGGGGGGAGCACAGGAGAGCATGTGGCCTCTCACCTCGTCGACTGGAATTAGTGTTAGTCTTGTCAACAAAATTACTGATGAAAAATTCTCAAAGATGAAGCGTTTTAAAGTTTGTGAATGGTAACAACAGGACACAACGTCTGCACTGTGACAAAATGAGAACGATGTTAACTTTTTAAAGGCAAAAATTACACTGTAAGGACATCATCAAGTCCTTATTCAATTTTAATTGGCTAATATAAATAAGCCAATCACACAAATGCATTGTTTTACATTTTTAATAAAATAATTGTTCTAATGCTGTCACTGGGGTGGTGGTTCTCTTAAGAGTACATCTTTCCTACTTGAACTTGAACTTCATACCTTTCACCTGGGGAAGGGAAAGTTTAAAGTAGTGTACCTGTAAAACTAATTTAAGGTACATATTTGAACCTGAAGGACCACTGTTGTAAATTCGAAGGTACCTTTACATTGTTTGTACTTTTGAGGAACGTACTTTTTTCATGACAGTGCAGGTTATTTTATTTGGCTGATTCCCCAGACCACTACATGCCTTCATGAAAATAAATAACCAAATTAGACTTACATAGTTCTACTCAAAGGTTTCCCACAGAGATGATCTCTGTCAAGGTGGATCTTTAGGTACAGGCTGTGGGATGGTGCTTGTACCTTGAGAGAAAACCTTATTTTACAGTTTGCAGCAGTATATTTGTTGATTAATGTAGTTATTAAAATGATTTTCAGTTTGTTCTGTTACAGTTTGACAAATGTGCACATGTTTTCATAGACCAAAATATCATTATTTTTAGTATGCCATTTTAGTCAGTAAAATTGACCAATATTATATGACTAAAGACATTTTAGAGGACATTTCATGAGAAGACTATAACTATAAGTAGATAAAAATAAAATGAAAATTAATACTAACTGGAATGAAATGTAATTGAGACTTCAGTTTACTGCAGAGTTATCTAAACATTTTTGCAAGCAGAACTGAATGAATTGAAACAAAATATAAATAATAATTGAAATTGAAATTGTATAAAACATTGTGTAAAATACATTGACATTATGCCTAATGTTTAATGCACAACTGATATACAATTCTCTGGTTGCTCTTATCATACCTAATAATCTGTTCTCTCTGTCTGTCGAGCTGCACGTGCACTCCTGCTGCCCGATGTGATGCC
>JAOUQW010000030.1:2022643-2043613 GCA_028565825.1 Olivaichthys viedmensis | reverse complement strand
TGTGTGTGTGCAGGAAAGATAACGTGAATATCCGGGTGTAATATATAACGTACAGGTGTAGAGTTGAAGGAAAAGTGGTAATAGATGTTCCATCACATGCAGCCGCCTCTGAAGCATGTAATCATAAGGTGGATGAAATGCAGCATAGAACCAGCCAGTTCCTGTTCCCTCTGCCGGAGATTTAATACGCTGCCTACCTGCAGGCTACGGCACGAAAGACTCGATATAAAGGATAAGACTGCATGTATGAGCTGGTGTGTGAGAGAGACGGAGAGTGTGTGTGTGTGTGTGTGTGTGTGTGTGCCTGAGTGCATGAAAGTTTTAATCAGCGATGGGAGATGAAAGAGATGCGCGTGTGTATGTGTGTGTGTGTGTGTGAGAGAAGTGGCTGTAGAGAGAAAGGAGCGTGTCTATCTGATTGGACACACTAGAGGTTCTACGCTAAAGCTCCTGAATGAGGAGGCTCTAGAACGCAAAACTGAGACCTAGAACATTACAGTAAGTAGCATAACATGAGCTCATCTGTAGGTGTTCTCTCTGAAATACTGGCAAGTATCTCAAGGAGAAACGATGTACTATATATTCCCGCCTGGTGCCTGGGGTGTTTGGGTGATCCAGAACCAAGGGCTTGCCTTCACCTCAATTTTTTTCTCTCTCTCTCCCTCACACACACACACACACACACACACACACACACACACACATACAGTGCTGCATAGGCTGAAAATGGCAGCTGCCTTGAACAAGCACTGGCCTGCCATCACCTTGCCATGTGTGCGCACACACTTTCACATACAGCTATAAAAATATTCACACACACACCTACACCCACAGCCACACATACCCACCTATGCTCTTTGGCACATTACCACCTCCTGCATACAGAAAGGAAACCCAAATCTCTGAGAAACTGACCGTAAGACACCCGATACCATTAACGGCCATTAATCAAGACGGCTAACAGTCAGAGGACGGAGAGCGGACAGAGTGGGAGGTAGACGTCTGGAGCATTTCTCGTCACTGGGGTTTCTAGACTAGAGTTCTAGATTTTTACATTATTTACACGCTGTAATGATTAGTCACTGCTCTTACTTCTAGGCCTCTGTAACTGGAGGACTTGGTAGAGCTGCTGTGGTGCTGCAGTGCCTTAATCAAGGGCACAATGACAGAGGTTTAGAGGTGAGCGATATGATAAGATATGATATGGTATTACACAATACACCTTTCTGAGTGAGCTGTGTGTTCTGCATATATACTCATAGTAACAATAATCATAAATAATAATATTTATTTATATAGCACTTTCCATTTTGAGTTCAAAATCTAAAGACATGTAAAGATCAAAAAGCCAAAACAAAGTATTTATGATAAAGCACATTAAAGAACCAATCTACAATCACTAAAGAATTGGCTACAAATCTACGAGAAGTACTATGAATCATGAAAAATCTAAGAGACCCAAGAGCGAAGAATAGACAATTATTAAGATTTAAAAACACCTATAGAGATATAGAGCGTTCCTAACGTTTTCTTGTACACGATTCCAGAGTTTAGGGGCGATATAAGAAAAACATCTTCCACCGTCCGAGCTACGAGCGATGCTCGGGATTAACAGTAGACCTGCCTCAGCTGAGCGCTTGGGATGGGCTATACTGCTTCAGAAGATCAGCAAGATACGCCGGAGCGTAGCTGTTTGGTCGTTAAAATCGATTTTTGTACCAACTGTCAAAATAATTTCTCCTGCTTTTCCTTGTAAAACCATTTTGTGTAAATGTTACATTTAAAAATCTTAAAACAACTTTTAGTTCTTCATAATGTTTTGTTGCTATAGTTTTGTTGGCACAAAACTCTTAAAAAAAACAACAACTCCGAAATATTACGTGACTTATCATTTATTGTGAAAATGTCTTCAGTATCGTGATGTGATATTTTTGTCATATCGCCCACCTCTACAGTGGGTCAGGACCAATATAGCAGTTAGTCAAGTCAACAAGTTTTAGAGATCCAACACACTGTGGCAGAATTTCAGACATCTGAGAATTTTAAAACTGATAGGTCTGATGGGTTTATTAGAAGTATCAGTGAGACACTGGCTTAAGTCAGACAGCACTGTGAAGCTACAGAGGAACTAATGGCTAATTTGCTGCTGCAATGCTAGCTGGTGCCATAAGCAGCTTTACTCGACAAAAGCTGACAGATGGAGTCAGAGCTGAGGTGGTTTTGGCTGGGCTGAGGAATGCCTGCTGATGCCAAGCAGGTACCATCCTGCCCCAGAGTAAATAGAGCAAATACAGGTTAATATACAGGCACGCACACGCACACAGACACACACACAGACACACACAAACATGCATGCACACCAAACATACAATACGCACGTACCTAGACTCCTCTAGTAGTAGCAACAGACGACAGTGCGGCGTTTCCGTGGAAGCCACATGACCCAGAGTCCCAAAAACGCGCTCAGCCGCCATGACATCATTCATGGTCACCTGATGCCACAGACAGAATGACAGTATATTAATTAAAAGACCTCAAGGGCAACCATATTAAACAAGTCAGGGGCATAATCATTCCACTAGAACTAAATATGCGCTGTCCAAGTGTAACGAAGACTGAATACATTCTCATCATCCAAGTCATCAGACTATAATGATTATAATAACTATAATCTATAAAGACTATAATCATTATCTGTGAATGCTAAATCAAAGTGCGTGTTGTCTGTCTTTATTTATTACTACGACACACTGCGGACAATGATGCAATATCAATTCATACATTTTCAACAACTATCAAATGTGTCGACACTGAGTAGTTGCTGACGCCAACTGAACTCGGGGATAATTAGTACTCATCCTGGACGCTGTGCAGCTGCGTGTACCTCCGTGCCGTTGATTCTCTGCAGGTTCAGGTGGTTGAGTCTGTAGATGAGGAAGGCTTTCCACAGAGTCAGGCTCACCACGGGGTTTCCCTCCAGATCAATGGTCACCTGCTCCAGCCTCTTCACCTGCGCCAGAGCGGCCAACTGCAGCAGCCGTGTTATATTAGTCTCCACAAAGATCAGGTGCTGAAGAGAGGAGACGAGATAAGACGAGAGGAAATGAGAGGAGAGAGAAGAAGAGAGGAGACGAGAGGAGGAGAGCAGAGGACAGGAGTGGAGAGAAGAGGAAAAAAGTAGAGGAGAAGAGAGAAAAAAGAGGAGAGGAGAGCAGAGGTGAGGAGAGGAGACAAGAGAAGGACAGGGAAAATCGGAGACAAGAGGATGAGAAGAGAGGAGACAAAAAAGAGGAGAGGAAAAAGAGAAGAGCAGAGGAGAGAAAACAAGAAAGGAGGTGAGGAGACAAGAGAGGAAAGGAGGAGAAGAGAGGAGACAAGAGAGGAGGAGAGGAGAGCAGAGCAGATGAGAGGAGACAAGAGTGGAAGAGAGGGGAAGAGAGGAAACGAGAGGAAGAGGGGAGACAAGAGAGGAGGAGAGAAAAGAGGAAAAAAGAGAGAAGGAGAGGAGACAAGAGAGGAGAAAAGAGAGAAGGAGAGGAGACAAGAGAGGGGGAGAGAAGAAGAGAGGAGGAGAGGAGACAAGAGAGGAGAATAGAGAGGGGGAGAGGAGAAGAGAGGAGGAGAGGAAGAGAGGAGAAGAGAGGAGACAAGAGAGGAGGAGAGGAGAAGAGAGGAGGAGAGGAGAAGAGACAAAAGAGGAGAGCAGAGCAGATGAGAGGAGACAAGAGTGGAAGAGAGGAGGAGAGGAGACAAGAGTGGAAGAGAGGGGAAGAGAGGAGAGAAGAGAGGAGGAGAGGAGAAGAGAGAGGAGAAGAGAGAGGAGAAAACAGGAGCAGGAGGAGACAAGAGAGGAGGAGACAAGAGAGAAAAAAAGAGAGGAGACGAGAGGAGGAGAGAAGAGAGAAGAAAAGAGAGAAGAGGAGAGGGAAAAAGAGGACAGGAGAGGAGATGAAGAAGAGAGAAGAGAAAGTGGAAAGGTTAAGTCCCTAAACATTCAGAAAGAACCCCAGTCTCAGGAGAGGAGGAGGTCAAGGATCAGGTTCCACCCCTGTTTATAGCTATTTTAACTTTATAAACAGCAGCCCTGGTGGGCCAGTAGGTCCTTCTGTATTTAATCCAAGCTCTTAAAAAGACTGGTTACCTCTGGTTTTATAGGCTGCAGTAAAAGTTAATCCTCAATCCATCGTGAACCCTGAGAAAGGAGGTAATTGTTGGGAGGATAAAATCCCAAAAAAATGAGTTTTCAGTGTACAAATTCTACATACACAGCATATTAAAGCATACACAACATATTAGCATGTCTGCTGCTACCGTATGAGCTTCGACTCTGCTGCTGTGACATGATAAAGAGGTGAGAGAGGTGGCCTGAGCCGGTTCGCTTGTACCCGCACCTAAATGATTCCTCTCACTGTGACTGCAAAAATGCCACGAAAGCATACAATTCCTGAAAAAGGACATGGTGCAGGCTGAGGGATTCATCTGTCAAAGCGTGCTGCCATTTTCTTCAAACAGACAACAAAATGTGCGCTTTCACATATTACTACTTCCTGTTTACTACCCCGCCCCCTCTTGTTTGATGGACAGCTAAGAACTTGCTTCAGACTTTTTTCAGAAGACGAAGCATGAACCGGCCTTACACAGAATATTAACCTGTACATATTAACTCGTACAGAGGTTCTAGAGGAGTCAGGCTAGGACTCCAAGTCCTGGTCTAGAGAACTCAGGCTCACCGTGAGGTTGGGGAACTTAAGGCGAATGCGTGGCAGAGTGGGCACAATGCTGTCGAACTGGATGTAGCGGAAGGAAATAGTAGTGACGGTGCCGGCCGTCTGCACCCCCCATCCCCTCTCCAGGGCCTCCAGGGCCCCCGGGCCGTACAGACGCACCGTCTCACCATCCAGCTCAGCCACGTGACTCTCAGACAGAGAAAGACTCTGCACGCTGGCGCCCCCTGCCTCCTGGAGTCTGGAAAAGACAAGACAAGACAGAGAGCATTTGCGGGTTAGGGCCTGCTTTCCAAAAAGAACATTAGATCATAGTAGCTACTTGAGAGAGAGAGTGATGAGGTATTATCTTATACTGATCTTTGTGCTAAAGTGCTTTTGGGAAGCTTGCCCAAAAAACAATGGCTCATAAAATCAGTTTTAATTTAATCAGTGAAGTCATACCAGTGACACGTGCAGTTCAAGCACTGCTCCTGCATCGACGAGGGGTCATATCTTTGTTAAAATTAGGTTTCCTTTTTTATAACTGGTCCGGTTTTAACACTTTCCAGGACTTGTATCCAACAGACGTTTGGTGTTTCAGTTAGCTGTCCCTTTTTCTGGGAGCACAAGGCTTTTGTTGCTAGCAAGTAAGGGAAGCTTATATATACTATTTTAGCATAGTGCACACTGCATGTCAAAATCATCACACACTTGCGTCGCCTCAAATCATGTCGAGTTGTTCAGTAACTCAAACAGACTTGCTTATGTGGTTTCTGACACTATGACAAACTGTTATCTGTGAAAATGCACAAAAGGACATAACAGAGCCAAAAACAATCATATTGGCAATTTTGAAGTGCTCCATCAGACTCAGGTAGGAGGCGTGGACAAAAGTTTGAAGGTATAATGCTACAAGTGATTTGGGTGATAATATCGTAGTTAATGGTTGATAATATTAGTTCCACAGTCTGCCATTTTATAAAACTGTTTAGGTACAAGAGTATCAGTGAGCCAAACAATGTCTTCTGAGGAAAGTGTGTGATGATTTAGGCATTCAGTTTGCACAATGCTAAATTGGTAGCCATAAGCTTCCTTTAATTGTTAGCTACTGTTAGCCTTGTAACACTAGTGGAAGCAAACTTTGGACAGCAAACACGTCTTGGCTCATCGGCTACATTTGGGATAAGGAACATTTATTTATTTTTTTTGGCCAAAATATTGATTTTATTTTACCTCCATCTGGAACACTTCGTAATTACAACACCATTCATTACAGTCATCATCAAACCACATGTCTATCAATGAGGACATTACTACTAAAGGGACTGCAAAGTAAAAATCTCAAGCTTTAATTTAACCCTGATGGAGTTCATTAAATGCACAGAGTTTGTATGAGGACGGTACTGTTTGCCAGTACCAGTACCAGGCACTTTAGCTGAATTGAGTAGAATTCGTACTGGGATCTCGACAGCAGCCCTGATGCATACAGGGTAACAGCCAGGCCATCATGCATCCTTACACAGAGGCCACTGTGTACAGATGCAAATGCAGTAAGCAGGGTAACGTTGCTTACAGCGCTGAGTGCCTAAATGGTGCACTGCCAATTTCCTATCTGCTCGATCCATTAGCACTGATGCTAATCGGCGAGCCTCTCACAAAGCACTGCATTAGTTCATGTGTGTGTCAATAGGAACGGAGGCACCGAGTGTGTTAGTTAAAACCGGGCCCGATCAGCCTGCATTAGGAGGGAACAGACATATGTCTGGCCTGATTGGCCCGCCTCCCTGGGCACTCCGGTGGAGAAGGTATAGTTAATAATGGAAGCCGTGAGAGTGGAGGATCGCGGCGAGTCTCAGGAAGGCTCGATATCCGGGCGATGCTCTGTGACCCGGCACCCACATGCCAGCGGATCGGATACACAGGGACCGTTTTTTAGCAATAAAACACCCAAATGAGCCCAAATCAGCTTATTCGAGTTTCACACACTGCCGATCCAGATTGGGGGTGAGACACGGCGTAACACTAGAGCCACACAGGGAATCCCGAGGAGAACAGGGAGAAATTTGTTCACGATTTGTTTCAGGAAAGAGCTGAATGAGGACGGGTGTGGGAAGAGAAGTGTTACAAGGCGACCATTGTGCTCAAGAAAAAAAAAAACTGCTATCCAGGTGACTACTCATTCAGAGAAAAAAAAAAAAAAAAAAAGAGAGAGAGAGAGCAAGAGACTGAATTAGGCCTAATTAAAGGCTAGGAACCAGAGTACCAAATAATGATGACCAACTGCGCCGAGATCAAAGCAGGAGAGGAGGTTGGTGACCACCTTGTATAATTATTGTTGTGTTTTTTTAAGGCTTTTTAAAAAAAATTATTATATGAACTGAATATTAATTGGTGTTGTGTAAAAACTGAAACTTAAGGACCACAAACAGACATTAAGTAGTCACTCCGAACCTACAAAGCGCTGAACTCGGCTGAACCCACAGGCCACTTCAGTGTGCATGATGCCCCTCATTTAATCTTTATTACCTCCATGCAAGCTTCATCCAACCCAAACAAACCCAAAACGATGCCTGGCTGTTCCAGGAATCCCTGCAAAGCCAAAAGACATCTTGGATGGAGATATAGAAGGGAGGGACGGGAGATGATACGGCTGTTCCACTAAAGCTAGAGTGGAAAACAAGAGGGGGAAAAAAAGTATACTGATTCTCTTTCGGAGCTGGGAACGTGTAATGCTTGGCCCACACTACAAGATTTATACAATTCTAACCGATGTTAAAAATGTGAGAGACCCCAGATATAATGACAGATTTCACTGGGTTTTTTTTGTCCTTGATCGTCCTTCAGTCATCAAACCCCCTAACACTACAAGATTTGCCCAAACAACCGCCATTTTGAGAAGAAAAGAAAATGCTAGCTACGGCAGTAGCAATCTTTCGTAGTAGTATCTAATAAATTCCCATCCCATTAAATACAAAGAGTAAAAGGTAAACCATGACGCTTCTTTGCTGCTACTGTTCACTGTTAACACGGTTATCGTCACATCGAAAATTATGCCACCACCCCACAACCACCAGAAAACTCCTCCTACTTTCACGGGTACTGTCATATAATGGCAAAGGGTACGGATAGTTCTGGATTTGGATTACTAGCCGTACCGTGCTGCACCGCTCTGTTGTTACAAAAGAGCATTGAGTGACCCCACAGGCACCAGGAACTGAGGGAAAGGCTTGATCTCTGACCCTAACCAGTCAATTCAGCGTGGCGCCGTTGACCGTTAACTCTCAGATAAAACCCTTGAGGCTTCTACTCTGTCCTGGAAAAGTTCCACGAGCCAGCGCTGAGATGTTCCAAGAGCCAGTGCAGTAGTGTCACAATCACACATGATGAATAGCCTCCCATTGAAACAAGTCCAAAAATAATAGCTATCTATCTTTAAAGAAACTGAGGTACTGGTAGAATGTATCTTAATATGCTCTGGCTGGCACACAAAAGCTGCATTTGACGTATTTATTAGATCAGAGCAGAACATACCGACACGTCCATTACAAGGCCGAGTCGAGTGGCATTGGACCAAAGCTGCTGACTGGCTGATTGCGTTATCTTACAGAGTTGCAGACTGGGGTTTCCTGCCTGAGGTGGAGCTCATAACATGTGGGTAATGGATGGGATGAGAAACACACTCCCTCTTCTGCTTGTATTCCTCTCTCTGACTCTCTTCAGAGCAGCTCTGCATACACACTGATGACGCTGAAGTTTTCTTTCATTCACCTTGACAGTATCAGACACCTCATATACTGTACATTCCCATAGTTAACCCAGCCACAGCTTTAGTCTTTCCCATCACTCATTTTTATGAGGCTCTTGCCTGATTATATAGAGAACAGGTGCTATATCTTTCCTTACTACACAAACAATGTGTCTAAGGAGGTGTTTTTGAGCACTGCTTCTGTAGGCATATTGGAGTGGTATGGATGGAGGTACGTTCTGATTTTGCCTAGTGACAGGAATGAACAGGGAAGGAGCTTAAATTGAATTGGATCAGCCAATTGCAAATTCGATCACGAGCCTTTCTTTACATTTTTACATTGTAGTGTTTAGCATAAAATACTGGTTTTGATTACACAATATATTAGTGTGGCAACAGGTACCTAAACACAACACTCTGCCAGCCAACTAACTAATCCGCTTAGCTAATGTTTAAGTTACCTCCCCATCTGACGGTACACTTTCAGAAAACATGGTTCCTCAAGGGTTCTGAATGATTAATGGTTCTAGCTTTATAAAGCGTTTATACTTGGAACCTTTTGTGAAAGGGAACCACTTGGTGTAGGGTTTTACATAGAGCTTTTGTTAAGCAAACTATTGTATTGTGTAGTATAACCAGTAAACAGGCTGCTAGAAAAAAAATTCCATCTCGCACGTTAAAAGGTACTTCAGGTTGTCCCATTGTGGGGAACCCATTAAGATTCTATGCAGAACCCTACAATAGAGAGTTTCCCTTACAGAAAAGGTTACAAAGCTAGAACCGTTAACCATGAAATGCAGGTGAACTATTGTGGTGATGTCATATGATAAAATTTGTGATTGGTTGATTAAATTTAGGGGCGTCACGTTGAAAGTGTTGAACAGCTCCACGGTCCAGGGTTTGAGCCGGAGCCCCCGGCTACACGTGCAGAGTTTCGCATGTTCTTTCCGTGTCCGCATAGGCTTCCTCCGGGTACTCCAGTTTCCCGTATTGGCTTACTCTAAATTGCTCCTAGGTGTGAATAAGTGTGCGCGTGTGTGTGGTGCCCAGTGGTACCCAGTGGTTCCGGATCCATCGTGACCCTGACCAGGATTAGTCGCTTATTGAAAATGAATGAATGATCAAATTTAACTTAAGCTCCAGACGTGCATGGATGGAAAGGCCTAGAAGGAGAGCGTTTATCCACATCTAGAACTTTTGGCTTGGATCTTTATAAGTGTTTTCACTCGGACTTCCAAACCAGGGAGATATCTCACATTTCTTCATGTTTTCAAATCTGTGGCCACTGTAAAGCCTCTTGACTATTAGATTCAACTAAAACACAATTCTCCACAAACCCTGAGATGATTTTCGATCGGGTGAGTCAGGCGAAGAAGCACAAGCGCTGTGCATAAACATGTGGTAAGTGGCACTGTGTTTAAGTGCAAACCCAGTGCACTCCAGATGTTTACTTATTCACAGAGAGGACGTTTAAATAAAAAAAAGAAAGAAGAAAAGCGCAAGAGCAAGATAGAAAGTGAGGAACAGAGTGAGACAGATTTAAAGTCGATTTAAAACGCTCCAGAATGGTACAAGTGGGTCATTGGAAGTGACATGTGAGCTCTGCACCCCCATCCTTCAGCTCAGTGTATTCAAACTAATGGGTTCTGGGAGGAACACTTTTAATTTGAACTGCGTGCTACGGGGCTTCTCTGCCCACAGACACAGTCGCGCCCACACAGCTAGGATTTAAACCAGCATAAAACTCTCTTTAATGGAGAAACATACTTTGAGTGGTTTGCCTTTTTCATAAACAATTTTTTTCATTGCTTTATTTGACTGTATGCATGACATCCATCATGAACACAATAATAATCTGTAAATTGAAGTGAGTGTGTTTTAAAACTGTGTTGGATGTACTGCCATCAGTATTTCTTGTTGGTTTAAACCAAACATGATTCAGACAACTCAAATATTGACTGAGGTTAATTAGATGCAGGCTGCATTAGTTCCTAAGCAAGGCCTTGAGTAAACTATGGAGTCAGTATTTTAAAGTATGGTGTGTGTGTGTCTTCAGAATACACACTGAACATCACCTTATCTGTGCAATGGGATAAACACACAACACACAAACAGTGTGTGAGGAATGTTTTGTCGCTGTGATGGGAATGCAAGTGGAGGAGGAAATGCAGTAACTTCTAGAAATGATCTACTTAACAGACATTAGATTCCTACTTCATTTAACAGACACTACAAATATGGAAGAATTTATTATAAAGTAGAAGGATACAGACAGGATGTTTGTGTACATGTATGTGTGTGTGTGTGTGTACCTGGGGTCTCGGGGGCTGTTGGGGCGACTGCTTGAACGCAACTTACTGTCACCGCCCCCTGCTGGACGCTCTGGAATAGTGAGAGGACTCCCTCTATCTCGTCTGAGGATTGAGAGAAAGATGGAGCAATACATATAAGTGAGACACAGAGAGAGAAAGATACCACTTTTCCACTGAAGGTGTCGGTGCTGCTCAGGGGAACCAGAGAACCGGGTCAAAAGCTCTCCTTGGAATACTTAATATCACAATTCCCCCCCCCCAACAATAATCTTAAAACCTCCCGCACTGTACACTGTCTTATTTTAACTGCGGGCATAAAATTGCAAGTTGCGAATATGTTAACAAAATGACAAAAAGCCCCAGACATCACCGGTTCTTGGTTCCGCACGAGCAGCGTTTTGGTGGTCGAGAACCAGCTTTTTTGTGGTGGAAAATGACTAAGAGAGAGCGAGAAGTCTCGGTGAGCTACACATTTTGATGTGCACAGTATGTTAAAGAGAAAGGTTTGAATGAGCATCAGTCTGTTATTAGTCTATCATTTATTTTCCATTATACTGATTACTTCTATTTTTTCTAATGTTCTTCCACCGTCGTTAATATAATCAATCAGAAAAACGATAAGATGCTGGATTTTCGTCCATGTCAAGTCTTCCTCTAACCTTTCACCCCTACCTCAGCTCATCGGGTGAGGGCTCCTGAGCAATCCCATTGGTCTGTCCCGGGCTGTGGGCGGGGCTGTTCTCTGGGCTCAGCTCTTCCTTGGCGCCGTTCTGTGCAGGAAGCTCAAGAAAGCTCCTGGACTCCTCCCACTGCTGCGCTGCGTTCCGGATGGCCAGGCGTCGCTTCTCCTGTACAGAAATGGCCAGGAATCAGCGACGTCAAAACCTGACGACGGCTTTTTCAACACGCTCCCGAATAGAAGCATTCAAATGACCAGATGATAACAACGCTCATCCCAACTTGGTCCTCATTGACGTTCAGTTCCAGCAACCAGAACACCTGATCCGGGCAAGTAGAACCTTATTTTTGGTTAAAAAAAAAGCAATCTTAGACCAAAGTAGATTTGAAAATACCAATGCAGATTCTGGCAGATTTGAAACCTCACATCCCGTGTTGTGTCAGCGCAGGCACCTTCATTTCTGGCCACAGAAAATAGCAACTTGACTAGAACAGAAAAAAACTGGCTGATGCCCAGTCAATTTAGCAATACACCTCAATACACAGTCAAGCTTGCACCTGCACAAAAATAGAGCCCTGGATGTCTAATAAATCTGTAAACTCGGTATGTGGACGTTAATGCCAAATACATGAGGCATATTTTTAATTACTCATTACTCAATCATTTCATCTATATCCTCATTTAGCTTTACTGCCGTACACTGCGTTGAAGTATCGTTCCATCATTCTGGTACATTCTGTCATTTCTCCACAGGAAAGAAACAGCAGTGTACCAGTCACTGTGCTCAACAGCTGTCGGAAGGCACAGGAGAAACCGGTGGGAACACTCCCTATGGACCACTGAAAAATTAAACAAGGCACAAGCCTGAGCTCATCTGCCGAAGACAGTGAGCATGCACTTAAAAGCTCTTTCCATCTTTTAACCTGTGTTACCCATAATGCAATTCTCAACACCAAGCCCAGCTATAGTAGGTTTCCATACAGCAGACCCCCAACTAGAAACTCAAAGAGGAATGTAGTGCCTTTTTGCCTCTTATTAGGTTTCTCCTGGCTCAGGTACGGAATGTGCCACTCCTTGTGTGTGTGTGCGTGTGCGTGTGTGTGTAGGTAACAAGACATTAAGGAGTTGACGTTTTATCATTCTCTCGGCAGGGATTAGCTGGCTTCGATTACACAGAAACCAACTCCTACCAGTCTCTCCCGTTTCCTACCCTATCCCCCCATGGGCACAGACATGAACAAAAACAAATAAATCACACGCACGGCTCATGCATACGTTTCGCAAAACATACGACTTTGCCAAGCCCTTCTGTTAAAGCTGAATTAGGTGTCATGAAAAGCTAAAAGCGATGTTCTGTCTCCACATGTTCCTGTGTTGTTGAATTTAAATGTGTCCGTTTTCTATTTGAGAAGTTACTACAAATGATTTTAAATGATATTTTAAATGTAAAATTCCTACAGATAATTACTCGTGTGCCTGTAAAGGAATGCACAAGATGTCCAAAAATAGAATTATATTATAGTGCAACACATCGCCTATCCTGATATGCTTTGCTTTGTATTAAAAGAAAGTGGTGAAGCCACAATGTGTTACGGTTAAAGATCAGCCTGCATTCATCTGACCAAAATTAATTGTTTTATTTTTTGATCACGTCAATGCCACGATTTGGCAAAAACACCTACAGAAAACTTATCTGAAACCTCCGAGATGGTCAAAACTTTCACAGAAGACAATAATAAAATTGCGATTTGTTAGACTGCACACTTGGATATTGCAGGCTTCTGCATGATCAGTATTGCAAAAGCCAATATTGTGATAATAGCATAAACTATCATTACCTGTTAGCGACATTAACATACAACAAAATATGAAACGGCGTGACAATGGGATGAATTGTTTTACTGAATTAAAACAACAAATAAAGATCATTTTGTTAGTCTTAATGGTTTTGATGCTATATTCTGCAAAGAATGCAAAAAAATGTCCTGTCACAATTTAGATATTGTAATAAATATATTGGATTATTGGTTTAACAGGAATTAGGAATTTAACTGCAAGTTTTCAGAGCTGATCTGTCCTTAAGGGCTGTATGTAAAAGTCGGGGTTAAATCTGAAATCATGAGAAAAAAGGAGTTCAAGCAATACATAGTTATTATAGTAGAAGTTCGAAATACTGATAGACTCATCTGTTATAGCAACAGGCAACGGGACAGCTTAAAGGATCACCTAAACGTGGGAGTCCTGTTTGAACTGCCGACAAATAAAAAGGGAGAAAATTAAATGAAAATACAGTGCGTAAAAACAACATTGCTCTTTTATAATATGCTGTACGATGTGTCCAAAATGCAAAACATCTCAGGGTCAGGGGAAGGGTTGGGAAGCCTTTTGGGTGCGAGTCTCTATAGCAGATACATACAGTAAGTGTATTATTCTTTTAATAACAACACAGAAAAAAGGACAGTGTTGGTTTCCAACATATTAAGCAAATGCTGCTCCAGGAAAAAGTCCAAACATCACAGTGTTGTTTCAGAGGCACTCTGATTGAACAGGCATTTAAATGACTCATCTAATGAGCGTTCTATTCCGCCCTCCCTGCACGAGCAGAATATTTAGCCTAAAGAGCAGCCTGTCACTCCAGCAGCAGGATCACACTGCTGGAGGATTTTATACTGAAATGGTGGTAAAGACGATCAGAAAATACATACACCACAAGACTAAGGGACAAGAGTAACCCTAATAAACTCGAACTACAGGGAAAAAAAAAGAAATGTGACAGGCCTCATAGTGTCTACCTTGTGTGCGGCCTGTTTGTGGCTCTCGCGTTTCTTCTCATCCTCCTTTCGCGCTAAAAGGTTTGCCGCGCGTCTCTCCTCCTCCTGCAGGAACAAATCCAGAGAGACGCGCCAATCACGGATCAGCCACAGCAAGACATTAACCATTACTGGACAGAAAACAAGAGCATGAAAGTATGTGACGCTTGTGTGTGTGTGTGTGTACCCAAGGATGTAAAAAGACTTTAGAGCAAGTGTGCGAGAATGACCATGTGTGGGTCGGACATTTTCAGAGAGAGGATTACGAGATCAATTTGTAGACCAGGTGCTGTGTTCTTTGGCTCAACTTTTGGGTTCTTTATTAGGACGAACGGCAGGACTCTATTTAAAATTAATCGATACCACACACATCTCACTGCCTCACAGAAAACTTGATCTGTCTCTCGCATTTCCTTCACGTTGTTATGACACTGTGGGCATTAAATGATCCATAATTTAAAAATCACCCTGTCGATGTAATTAACATTTCGGTTACACAACGGACCTGATACTATAACTGGCATAAGAAAGTGAGTAGCTTTAAAATCACAGCTACAAGAAAAAAAAAAAAAAGTATTCCACATATAATCTGTAAAAAAATAAATAATAATAAAAATAAAATCTTAATTTTCCCCCCTTTCTTTTCCTTATTTCAATTTTTTTTTTTTTTTCAAGTTTTTATAAATTATTATTATTATTATTATATTTATTTTTCTCACACTGTGTGCCTATGTTCTTCATACTTTGCTCTCTCCCTCCTTGTAGGACAACCTCATCAATATGTGAACTATTTAATTATTGTTACGAACAAAGTCTCAATGTCCTCCGAAGAGGGGGTGTGGTGTTCCAAGTCAAGTCAAATCAAGTAAGGACTATTTTGTAAGAAAAACATGATGTAATTAACATTTGACTGACGGCTTTCGTAAGGCTCGGTTACACGATGAGCCTGATACTATAACTGACATTAATTAAAAAAAACTTCCACAGATTATAATCACCCTAAACAACCAGCATGTCAAATGTGCTGAATGTGTTTTATAGCAATCCGAAATCCTATCCTCAGCGCTTGAAGCAGTGGATTGCTGCGTATTGAATAGAAAGAAAGCAGAAAAGGAGGAAGTAAAATATTTGCCTTAATTCACACATTCACAGATCTACTGTCAATCAACTGACGCTGGTTTCTGAAAACCGTATCTGATGGACTTGTCATGTCAGATCCATGCGCACGCCATCCCAAGTTCAAACACGTCAGCCAGCATGAACTAACCGCAGGCCAAGGCACTAACAGCTGGAGAGGGAAATACTAAGATACGAAATGTTCTCCTTGTAGAACGGTCTGGAACTTGCTCTGCGCGCCATGTTGACACAGATAAGCATGGGTGGGCCACTTATATAGCAGATCAGGTCATAACTGATTTCCTTTTTGAAACACAAGCTGATACACTGCTATGGCCATTCCTGATTAATAGGGAATCCCACCAAAATATCCACTTTTTTTTACTCATCTGTTACTCATGTGGCATGTGCAGGAAACGCATGCTGAGCTGCTACAGAACATGCCTCTTTCCTGTTCTTGGTTTCAATGCCAAATTTAAAGGCATTTCGGTTCAAATGACACTTTTCTAACATATAATTAAGGCAGATGTGACCAAATCACTGTCTGTAATTCCCCAGTAATGCTAAATTAAGCTTCGCCTGAGGCAGTACTTAAAATGCTACACTGAGATCAGCTATGATGATGTCTTCAAATGTATTTTAACCACCAAGACGCTCATCAGCATCAGCAGATCTTTGTGAGAAGAGGTTTGGAACAGCATGAATGACTGAAGTCTCTTAAAAGGGGTTATGGTTCTGCGAGTGTCTGACGGTTCCACTGCTTGCACCCTGAAAGATGATATTAGATGATATTCAAGCTTCTCCACTGATGGATGGGTTTGAGAGGGTGGAAAGTAAACAATGTAAAAGTGATTGTGCCAGTGTAATACTGGAAAACTGCAGAAGAGCGGTGTGTGTGCAGCAGACTACAGAATGCCAGGGGTATTGTGTGTGTTCATGGATAAAATCAGGTACATGCTCAGACTTGGACACTCCCTGCTCCAGAGCCTCTGGATGCAATATGCACAGATCCAGACCAACAAGGCAAACACACACACACCGAGTTATAACCCTGACCGCAGTAAACGGGTTTCAGGTGTTTGATGTGGAAGCTTAAAGCTTTTAAAGTGTGTGTTAATGATTAGATAGCAACCACTGATACTCAAAATCATTATCAGAACACACACACACACACACACAAATGTAATACATAGAATTGCACTTAATACACTCGCTACCGCAAATGTAGTCGATCAGGCAAGACATGTTTGGTGTCTCAAGTTTTCTTCTTTGGTACTGGAACTATGACGTTCATGTTTCTAACAATTAAGGAAAGCTTATAGCTACCTGTTTAGCGTTGTACAATTGGCACATACCCCCCTGGCCTAAGGCGAGTATATAATGATTTAGGCCGGGGTTATACTTGCTGTGTGACTACGTGTACGCGTGCAGACGCTACCGCTACACGAGTGTCATTGATCACATCTGGAAGATTAGAAACTCTGTCCACTAGGGGGCAGGTCAGAGCCGAAACATCGCCAGCAACGCAATATCTTCCTCGACCACGTCCTCTGATTTTGCACAACGAGGTAAACAGTGAAGATGGCGGGAGTTGAGGAGGCCGTGATAATGTGTATTCTCTCATTCTACCTCATTCAAAGCTCTCATTCTGGAGCTTTGCTTCACTATACTGTCCTCGCCTTTTACGCAGGTAGTGCGTTCATTTTTTGGGACGTGTACAATCGACGTGCCGAATGAACTCAGGATATGTATGGTGGCCATCTTGCGTATACGTATGCGTAGTTAACAGCAAGTATAACCCCTCCCTTAGGTATACAGTTGGAACGATGCTAAACTGGTAGCTATAAGCTTCCCTTACTTGTTATCTACATTAGCCTCGAAGCTACAATGCAAAACTAAAGAAGCACATTTTGGACACCAAACATGTCTTGGCTGATCGACTACATTTGGGGTAAAGGGAAATTATGTACATTTTATTTCTGTACAAACTGTTGTTCGACACACACCAAAATATGACATACTTGTAAGGTCTAACATTGACTTTAACGTTACGGTAGCAAAAATAACTCCAAAAATAAAAATGAAAGGTTTGGAGAAAGCACTATAAACAGGAAATGCATGCCAACTTGTGCCGACCAGCAAAGAGACAAGTAGACACACACACACACCCACACACTTACTGTGATGCGCTTCATGTCCAGCAGCCGGAGTGGAAGCAAGCAGCGCAGCGCAGTCTGTTTGTAGCATGACTCCTGAGCTACAGGGTTCCCATCCAGGGTGAGCTCACTCAGAGAGCACGAGTCTCCCAGACAGGCCAGCTCATCAAAACTACACCACACACACACACACAAAGATGAAAAACAAGTCAGAAACATCACGATGTAGTCATTTACATGCCCTTAGTGCTTTATGATGCACGAACATTAACCCTCGTATACAAACCTGTGAAGCAATTGCTTATTTAATATGACCTGATTGAACTTTCCTGTCTATCTCTGCATTAGCCAAATATTTATCCCATTTAAATGTACTGAACACACATTCAAGGTCACGAGCAGCATGTCGAATATTCTTGGGGATTTGCCATACCAATGCAACTGCTCTCCTTCAGAAAAGAAATAGGAAAGAAAAAGAAAAAGAGTTATCCACAGTAAGGACAAGAGGAGAGAAGTCAGGAGGAGAAAGAGAAGAGAAGATGATAAAAGAGAAAAGAGGAGAAGAGAAGAGAATAAAAGTCGAGAAGAGGATAAGAGAAGAGAAGAGAAAATTATAAAATTGAAAAGAGAAGAGAAAAGAAGAGAAGAGGAGAAAAGAGAAAAGAAGAGGATAAAAGAAGAGAACAGAAAATGATAAAAGAGAAAAGAGAAGCGAAAAGAATAGAAGCAAAAAGAAGAGAAGAGGATAAAAGAAAAGAAGAGAAGAGAAAAAAGAGAAGAGGATAAAAGAGAAAAGAAGAGAACAGGATAAAAGAAAAGAAGAGAAGAGAAAAAAGAAAAGAGGATAAAAGGATAAAAGAGAAGAGAAGAGGATAAAAAAGAGAAGAGAAAAGAAGAGAAGAGGATAAAAGAGAAGAAGAGAAAATGATAAAAAAAGAGAAGAGAGGAGAAAATGATAAAAGTGGAAAAGAGAAAAGGATAAAAGTAGAGAAGAGAAGTAGAGAAGAGGATAAAAGAAGAGAAGAGAAAAGGATAAAAGAGAAAATAAGAGAAGAGGATAGAAGAAGAGAAGAGAAGAGAAAATGATAAAAAGAGAAGAGAGGAGAAAAGTGGAAAAGAGAAAAGGATAAGAGAAGAGAAGAGGATAAAAGAAGAACAGAAAATGATAAAAGAGAAAAGAGAAGCGAAAAGAATAGAAGCAAAAAGGAGAAGAGGATAAAAGAGAAAAGAGAAGCAAAAAGAATAGAAGCAAAAAGAAGAGAAGAGGATAAAAGAGAAAAGAAGAGGATAAAAGAAGAGAAGATGATAAAAGACAAAAGAAGAGAAAATGATAAAAAAAGAGAGAAGAGAGGAGAAAATGATAAAAGTGGAAAAGAGAAAAGGATACAAGTAGAGAAGAGAAGTAAAGAGGAGAAAAGAAGAGAAGCAAAAAGAAGAGAAGCGAAAAGAAGAGAAGAGGATAAAAGAGAAAAGAAGAGAAGAGGATAAAAAAGAAAAGAAGAGAAGAGAAAAGGATAAAAGAGAAAAGAAGAAAAGAAAAGAGGATAAAAAAGAAAAGAAGAGAAGAAAAGAGGATAAAAAAGAAAAGAGGAGAAGAGATCTCTCTCTCTCTCCCTCTCTCTCCCTCTCTCCCTCTCTCTCCCTCCCTCCACACCTGCATGAATAAATCATCGGCCTGGACCTTTTACCCACTGCTGATGAGTTTCGGCCCCTCTCCGGGGTGAACACCGCCCCTCACCCCATCCATCAGCTCCTCCATCAGCCCCTTCCCGTGGCATCGCTCACGTTTAGAACCAAACCGCCGAGTCACTCTTTCTCTGTGTGTCTCAGCTCGGCTGAAGGTGCGCATGACACGGCAAAAACCAGGACAAAGGATTTCAGATGAAAGAAACAGGCCATCCTGTGCTCCAAATATAAACACAGCAGCGCCGGTGATACACAAGCAGACCCAGCAGCAGCAGCGAGAGAGAAGGACACACACACACACACACACACTCACTCACATATTGATAAATCTATAACTTCCTTAGCAACCCCAGCATCCTTGCACTGACACCACAATGAACTAAACTCCCATTCACTCGGTTACCAGAACAGCTAGCGTCAATCCTCATCCGTGGGCAGGGCGAAAAAAAAGAAAAAAAGAAAAAAAGAAGAAAGAAAAAGAAAAAGAAACAAAAGATGTCTACCTCAGCACTTTTGTTAAGTCACGGGGAGGAGGGGGTTAATACAGCAGCACTTTCTCTTACCTGCTGATGCTGTTACAGCTGAGGAAGAGACGCTGGAGACAGGGCAGCCGGTCCACCTCCGTCTACAGAGAGAGAAAGAGAGAGGGATGAGGAGGAGTGTAAGGAAAGAGAGAGAAGGATGCTGCAGAATCCCTCGTGGAGCTGCGAGCTCATACCATTCATCCAGTCACCTTGCAGTGCCGGCAAACTGCTCCATCCGGCCAGCGTACACGCATGCGCACACACGCGCACACACACGCGCGCACACACGCGCACACACACGCGCGCACACACACACACACACACAGACTGCTGCGGCTGTTTGGGGAGGGGTGGAAACACAGCACAGGGGATGAGCAGGAGGGGAGAGGGGGGGCTAATGCAGAGCCAGCCACTGCAGGAAGATGCTCACACACGGTTAGCGAGAGGCGGCGAATAGCAGAGATGTTCCGGCCGATGACGTTTTCAGCGGAAAAAACTCGAAGTGCTAAGGGGGGGGGGGGTCTGTTTTATAATTATCCTGTGTGTGTGTGTCGATGTGGATGAAGAGAGAGATAGAGAGAGAGAACGAAGGAGGGAAGGGCAGAGTGGAAAAGGGAGGGAGGGTAAATAAGGGGACAAAGCGGTGTCTGGCAGATGAGGACACAGCCAGCAGCAAGGTCACAGAGGGCGACGGTTCTCTGCAACTGCTATGCCACTCATGAGTGTGTGTGTGTAAGGGGGTATGTGCATGTAGGGGGGCTGCTGAGATCAGAAATCAGACATCTTCGTCCACCCACAAACCACAAGCACACACATACAGAGTCTCTATAGTAGAAAGTCTGGAGTCAGCACTTAGTGCCGAAGTCTGGCAAGTTGCCCTTAACGCCCCTCACAATGCCAACATTCAGTAGTACACAACAGTCTTCAGTGCAGTGTAGGCAGGCATTGAGCCCCTTTTGCCCCCAGACTGTATGACTGCCCTCTTGCCCTGTTCTATGATAACTGTATGTTATATGAGCTCCAGGCACAATTGGCTCAGTCTTGCACTAGGGATGGGAATCGATTCTTAGATTCACTGCGATTCTCTCTCCGGCATCGATGCACAAAACAGCTTCTTTGTTTTTTGTTTTTTTCAATTGAAAAATGTTAACAGTAACAAACATTTACATTTAGTCATTTAGCAGACGCTCTTATCCAGAGCGACTTACAAAACGTGCAAACGGTTGAAGACGCAGC
>JAOUQW010000030.1:1990972-2006184 GCA_028565825.1 Olivaichthys viedmensis | reverse complement strand
CGGTTTGACCAGCTCGGCCTGTGTTCTGGCGGCTGGTAGCTGCTCACAGCAAGCTGGTGTTTTTCAGGAGGGATGTGGAAAATAACGAATGAATCACAAATCAATTCTGTGAATATTTAGATCCTGTCTAGATTCTTAGCGGTGTTTCTACACCAGTAAAAAAAATCCCCCCAAATGAACCTTTAAATGACGCTGGACCAAGTAGTAAGACTTGTCTGGGTTAGCGTAGTAGGCATTACAATAGACAAATTGCAGTAATCCTTGTGTTTGTATGTGCATGTGTGTGTGTGTGTGTGTTAATGTGAGTGATTTTAGGCATTCATTTAATCTCCTTAACTCCTGCCCAGACAGCCTTGGTAAGATGGATGAGAGTTGCTTGCTCATCATTCTGGGGAAAATAAAAAAGGGGAGCAATTTTCAAATTGGGTGATGACCAGCGAATTAAGAACATTGCTATATAGTACGTGTAATAGGCTATACTGTTATATAATGACATATAAATAGCATTTTATTCTGGTGTTGCTGTTTCTAAAATAGGCTGCACTACCACAGACTGCTCGTTATTAATTACCCATAAAATAAGTAGTTATTATTGATTAGCCACTACTTCTGTTTGTGCATTCCACATCAGGACTTGGGCTGTCTGAACTCGCCAGGGTGCAGGAGTCTATAAATATCTTGACTGAGTCAGAGACGGGAGGGAGGTGCAGCGCTGCAACATGTATCCAGGCAGCACACCAACAAATGGAGGCTTTAAACACAAAGGAACAAAGGCTTGGACGAAGGAGGTCAGAAAGCCCAAGGAACAAGCCACACGGCTGAAGCAGTAGATAAACTGGTAAGAGGAAGCCAGCGTGTGTAGGAGCAGCCCGTGAGCACAAAAGCACAACGATGCCTATGGTCAGTCACTAGTTTGCATGGATGGTGGTGATGGATTTTCATCGTCACAAGCAATCCATCTTTCCCGCAGTCAGCTCATCAAGCATCGCCGACATCCAAAGATAAATATAGGGCATGAACAAAGAGCCTAATTCCCTTTGTCCAGAAATAATGTAATTATGCTTGGCAGATTTTAAATGGCAGATTTCACCACGCAGACAAAAACCAGGACCGCCTTTTTACCGCATGCAAATTCTCTTTCAAATCATCCCCTTTCAGACAGTCCTGTCCAGATAGCAGCTTCGCTTTTGCACATCATCTGCATGCTCGTGACGTACCACTGGCTGCCTTCCTGCAAGAGCATCTTACGTGTGCAGAAGCAGCAAGTCAACGACAGTCAGAACACGTCGGTTTTATGGCTGGACAACAGCTTGCGGTATAGGAGTCATGGTATCGGTAGTGGTCCGTATAGATTAGAGCTGCACAACATATCGCTTATTAATCGTTATCGCGGCATGAGCCTTTGCATTGCAAAGCTAGACATTGCAGTGAGCAAACGCCGGATGCAAATGGCACGATAACCTTTTTGCACGCTGCGGCCTCGTTTCTCACGTTCCTGGTGTGCCCTGATTTATTATTATGCACCATTTTACTATGCAGAGTAACATTTAAAGATTATTGTTGCACAAAATGAAATCCAAACACTAAAAGGCAATGACATTGAAGCAACAACAACAACAACAACAACAACAACAAAACCCCACGTTGGTCCTGCAAGCTTATTTTTCTCCTTGCCCCCAAAAACAAATCCCATCCCAACCCCCCCAAGTGGCAAAGCCTCTTAACCCAATTGGCATTAGAAGAAAAGTGGGTCGAGCCATTTTCACTGCTCCACTTCCTAATTGCTAAATTGCTTCCAGGTGAAATGTGCATGCCTTATAATCTATATAAAGCATCTGCTGAGACAAGCACACACACACACACACAAAACAAACAAAAAAAAACAAACAAACAAAAAACAAACAAACAAACAAACAAACAACAACAACACAATACAATGTCGGCCTCCTTTTAATCTCACGAGCCAAAGAACGCGCAGTAGAATAAGTGGCACAGTAATCCTAAGGATCGCGATGCAGGCTGTAGTGAACGCCTTCTTGCGCTTGCTCTCCTTCCTGCTTCCTCCCTCTTGGCTGCAGCTCGCGTTTCGCTGGTGGGTTGGGGGGGATGAGTGCGGAGGCTCGCCGTGGCCCAATCCCGGCGCTCCTTTCGCGCGCAGCAAGCCTCTTCTCGCGCACGGAGACGTGACAGCAGCGCGAGGCGACTCCTGTCCTCCCGGCTGCGTCTCGCCCGCTGCTCCGCCCGCTGCTGCCGCTGCTGACAGCCCGGGGCTTCGGTGGGGCCGAATCCGGGAAGTCGCGGGGCTCGTCTTGGCGGCTCCTTTCGCCATTTCCAAGCGCTGGTGCCGCGAAGCACGAGCCTCGCCTCCACCCGACGCCGCTCGCCTGTCGCTTGGCGCGCGCGATTGCCCGGGGATTAGAGCGCGCGATTGCCCGGGGATTAGAGCGCGCGCGTGCGCCACGGTCATGAGCGCGCCGAACCCGGCGGACCACCGCCTGCGCGAGATGGGCACTCCGGTGACGATCACCGTGGCTATACAAGCGGCGGAGGACGAGGAGCCCGACGAGGAGGAGACCATGAACAGCGAGGACGACGTCGCGAGGCACGATAAGTCGAGGTGCGTCTTTTTTATTTGATTATAAAAAAATTTCTTTTATTTCTAAATCTGTACTTGGCAATGTGACCCGAAGTGTGATCACCTGTATTGGTGTGTGTGTGTGTGTGTGTGTGTGTGTGTGTGCATGCATGCACACAAAGTTCCCTTTGCAGAATTCCTAGTATGGGCTGCATGACTTCATGTAGATTAGTGATGATTATTATTATGATTATTATGATTATTACATATACTCATGTCTGAAGTGATGATGCGACCTGTGCGTTGCGTAACTCCCAGTCTGAAATTGGAGGCTGTAGCCTCTGTAATTGGTGCCACTGAATAACTTGAGCACCTGTAAACCTGTGCTTTTTGTCAGGCTGCTGACGTCACCCGCGGGAATGGTACCAGACCTGCTGCTCCAATTTTTTCCCCCCCTTTGCGTCATCGGGCCCGCCTTATTGACTGTCCTCCTCCGCCTTATTGACCGCAGAGCAAACACGAGCTTGTAGGAAATGCATTGCACACTTCAGCCTTGCTTTTCCCAAGCCCTCCTGCTCAAACGCACACCTGCCTCACTTTTTTTTTCAGGTTCAAAATGGGTGTGGGTGCAGAAGAAACTCCTAAAATGTTCAGTGCAGAGGAACTGAAGGAGCAGGATTGGGAAACTGCCTCGTGTGCCATTCTGGCAAGTTGTTACAAGGTTCCTGTGTTTGGGGGGGGGGGGGGGGGTTAAAATCTCAAATGGCTCGATATTGGACATATCGTGCACTAGATTGGCTGTAGAAGACACTTTTTTATGTATTCAATAGGGCATGAGGAGACATTTGTGACTCAGCTGAGGACTCTCAACAGCCTTTGTGTTGGCTATTGTTTGTGGAAGCCTTTTAAATGTTCAGCTTTTTGTCTGTGAAGGGTTTCCCCCCTCACTGCTGTTGACTTGTTGACCTGAATGTTTTCAGTTGTCTCGGTCCAGCTTTTTTAAAGGGCGTGGGAGTCCACATTAAAGCCAATGAGTCATCAGTTTAATTTGATTCCTGGCTCTTATTCAGATGCATGGAGTAGGCAATAATGAGCAGACTCTTTTTAATTGTAAGCTGATGGAGGGAAGATTGAAGCGCCGATTGGTCTTTTTTTTTTTTTTCCCGAGCGCACGCTCCCCTGTTGCGGCACAGCTCTGGAGGGTCCTGCCAGGGCCATGTGGTCGTCTGTCATTTGGCGGTTATCAGACTGTCAGATGGAGAGTTTGGCTTGTGTGAGTGGCTCTTTATGGCCTGTGCCCGAAAGGCTTCTACAGACGAACATTTCACTATACGTGCATCAAGAAGTCTTTTGTCTTTTTTGTAAGGTAGGTTGAGAGGACATGGTGCCTAAAAAGCCCAACTAATGTCCATGATGCAACTCGTTTTCTCCTCCGTCTCTCAGTGGTGCTGGCACGAGTGGTGGAGAATTGGAGGAGGACAGCTGGCAGCCCCCAGACCCCGAACTGACCCAGAAGCTCATAGCCCAGATCGAGTACTACCTGTCGGATGAGAACCTGGAGCACGACGCCTTCCTGCTCAAGCACGTCCGGCGCAATAAGCTCGGCTTCGTCAGCGTCAAGCTGCTTACGTCTTTCAAGAAGGTTGGTTGCGGCACAGATCGGCTCTGAGAATCTATTACTGCGTCCAGGAGAACTGACAACTGTTGCATAAGCTGTCAATTGGGTGTATGAATCATGTGTTTTAGAAAGGCTGCACTTCAGAGATGCAGCATTCGATTGAACAAAATGCTTGCAATCGTCCAGGCTTTCTGATGGCAATGGTTGCCATCTTTATTTTTCAAAACACTATTGAACTCTGTGTTAAACTGTCTGTGGCTTATGACCCAGGACGTTTAACCTCAGTGTAAATTTTCTACAAGAACAGGTATTCTAGGGCGCTTTTGCACCTACCTTGTTTGGTAGCCAATGATGAATCCCTGTGAAACAAAATGCATTTATTTGCAGAGCATGTGTAGATTTTTTTCCTTCTCTTTCAAATGGCTTAAATACATTAAGGGAATATTTTATAATCCCAACAAACTATATAAATGGGTTCTCTGAGACCCAATAAGAAGTGTCCATCAAGGCACACACCCAGAAATTCCTGACCCATCAAGGAACACCTGTGCGTGCAAGCAATTTGGTATGTTTGAAAATCATTTGCAATGTGAAGCCAACCAAACGAAATCAAGGATACAATGTCGCATAAAATCTAATTCTGGTGCAGACTTAAGCAAACGAACTAGGTGTAAAAATAGCCTTAGACTAACCTTAGTCATGCCAGTGAAGTAGTATTGGCGTCGCAAATAATTTAGCTTTAAATACCGCTGTACAGTCTCTTGTGCAATATAGCAGCACTGAGTGCTATATAACGGTTCTGAGTGCTGTTGCAAGCTGCATTCTGACTTCCCCTTTTATTTCCTGCTCCTGTTTGTGATGCAAATCTCTGATGGTTAACAGTACGGGAAGTTGGCATTTCAGAAAACATGGTGGAGGTTGGATTCATTACAGGTTAGCAAACGTGCAACAAATTCATCAGATTTATAAATGGGCCATTTGGGCCTCATTTAAGCGACATTTTAATAATTATGGAGCATATGAGAAGTGGCCCTGGTAATTGGTAACGTTGCTATCTGCGTGGGAGGATGTTCAGTGAAGAGGTTTTGCTTTCCTCTGCCTGTTCCAAATGCAACAATGTCTGCACACCTCACCTCAATGTGTCTGAATAATAAAGAATAAGAATAATAAAGTCGTCAGTATTGCTACTGAGGAGCAAATAATGCTGTGACACGCTGTGTTTCAGAGCCTGTGTCCCAGGTTTGCATTTGCACAATCTGTTAAACAATCAAATATACGGCCTTAATTCTCTCTCGTGTGAAGTTTTCTCCCCACAAACATGATTGGTAATGCACTGAACTGGATTACCATTAGATCATTTGTTTGAACCCCATGTCTCTCGAAATGCTGGATCACATCCATTGTGAAATCCCCTAACCAGATAGTCCAAGTTTATCATGTTGCAGTATTTTTGAGACAAGTGTCAATCAAATATGTGGTGTCTTGATCCTCTTTCTGTCTCTCAGGTGAAGCACTTAACAAGGGATTGGAGGACGACGGCGTACGCGCTGCGCCACTCCACCCTGCTGGAGCTGAACGAGGAGGGCCGGAAAGTTCGCCGCCGGACGATCGTGCCAGTGTTTGCCAGCGAGTCTCTGCCCAGCCGCATGCTGCTCTTGAGCGAGCTGCAGCGCTGGCCTGAGCTGGGTGTGGCTTTGGCAGGTGGGGGCGGGGCCGGAGAGGGGAGCCCGAAGGCGAACCCCGCCCAGCAGGAGCGGCTCATGGAGCTCCTGCTCAAGGCCTTTGGTGCATATGGCCCAATCGCCTCGGTGCGCGTGCTGAAGCCTGGCAAAGACCTGCCACCTGACCTGAAGAAGTTGAGCGGGCGCTACTCGCAGCTAGGCACTGAAGAGTGTGCCATCGTTGAGTTTGAGGAGGTGGAGGCGGCTGTGAGGGCCCACGAGGCCTACACAGGCCAGCAGGGAGACAGCAAAGGCTCAATGGGGCTCAAGGTGGTGCTGATCGGCACCAAGCCTCCCAAAAAGAAGGTGTCCAAGGAGCGGCAGCGGGACGAGAACGGAAATGCAGGAGGAGGACTGCGCAAGAGCCGTTCGCTGAACAGCCGCGTACGAGAGCTTCAGTATCACGGAGACGACTCGGCCTGCAGCTCCTCTGAAACGGAAAGCAACCCGACTTCGCCTCGCCTCGGCCGCAAGTCACGTTCGTGCAACAAGCTGAGCCCTGGCGGGTTCCATCTGAGCCCGGCCGTGTCCCCCCGCTCCAGCCCATGGAACAGCCCGCGAGCCAGCCCTTGTTCCCAGCGCAAAGCCCTGCCCAGTGCCCGCTCACCCCTGGCCAGCGAGGGCAGGTTGAGCCCCGAAGCTGGGCGCCGCTGGGCTGATTATTCCTCGGACAGCAGCCTGACGCCCTCAGGAAGCCCCTGGGTGCAGCGCAGGAAGCAGGTGGCCAGTCAGGAGAGCAGCCCAGTCGGGAGCCCCATGCTGGGCAGAAAGATCCAGAATGCAGACGGCCTTCCGCCTGGCGTCGTGCGCCTGCCCAGGGGTCCGGATGGCACGCGCGGGTTTCACGCCATCTCGGTGGCAGAACGGGGCAAAACCGCAGCCACGCAAACCTGACTCGAACCAGGGGGAGCCTCACTGCCCCCGAAACGGCAACACTGAACCATAGCAGTGCGGTTTATGCATCGTGCACCACGCTGCCATCATGGCGAAGCATCGTTCTGCAAAAATAGACCACTGATCTGTTACATGTCATTGTCTGTTTGGTTTGACTTGTCTTTGTAATACCTTTTTATATGGATCTTTCTTGTTTTGTTTTATATGGACATTATATAATTTGACTTGGTTTGAAACTCCATCCTGTAAAAAATGGTATTACAAGAAAGGGATGGGTGCAAATGTCAAACCACCCCCATGCTGGACAAAATAATTGGAAGATTTATTTTGTTTAAATGTTTTATATTTTTGTTCTTGGACCAATGGGTTATGACTCCGAATAATGAATTGTGAATGTTGTGACACTGTGTTTATTGGTGTGGACCGTGAATTAGGCATGTGGATTTGACACCACCATATGCCTTGTTGCACCCAAAAAGCAGCAATGAAAAACTCATTTCGTGGCCATAATTTTACCCTGGCATTTGAATAGTAATTGCTTAAGAAAATGGTTGTCTTTTTTTATTTCAAGTTTTAATTTGCTTTTTAATTATTTTTTTGCCTTTTTTCAGGACCATTTTGTATTATTTTGGGGGTTTCGATTCTAGCAGGGATGTGGTTCATAGAATTGGTCAAATCCTATCTGCTTTGTTCACGTGTATCCCATAAGGGAAGGGAAGGGAAGGGAAGGGAAGGGGGTTAGTGAGGTGCCTGGCTCCAGCGTGTAAAAAAAATAAATGAATAAATGGATGCTTTGCTTTTGCCTTTACAGCTGAGCAGAGGTGAAGTACTGCCCATTTCCTACTGTATAAATAAATCACTGCAATGGCATTCCTCTGGTGTTCATTGCGTCTTCTGATCTTCACAATTGTTGTCCGTTAGCTTATTTGTATTCAATATGTTAA
The DNA here is from genome assembly GCA_028565825.1 of Olivaichthys viedmensis. Lineage (NCBI taxonomy): Eukaryota > Metazoa > Chordata > Actinopteri > Siluriformes > Diplomystidae > Olivaichthys > Olivaichthys viedmensis. The sequence continues at coordinate 1,998,432 of JAOUQW010000030.1, read as the reverse complement.
TCCAGTAGTTAAAAAAAACAAACAAAAAAACAGTTTAATGTTCTGCTTGGGGATCACCAGCAGCGGTTTATGATTTGTTCCACGCCGCACCTCAAGCCGATGATTAAACTGAATAATTGTTTCCTTAAGGCTGCGATGAACAACAGGCCTAGATGTTTATTGAGGATATGCTGGCAAGTGTTTTGTCCAAACTCTCAACTACAAGCTCTTCAATCCCATTTTGGTGGACTTGCAATCATGTGTTGACCTTATGATTCCAAAATCGACACTGTAGGGTGCCAGTGGAAATGCTGCTTGGCTCGATGCTGCTCAAACACCAAGCACGTTAAGACGGTAAATGCGGCACAGTTGGATGGATGGCTTATCGAGCTTTATAGAACGTGGGCTGGAATCAGAAACGCTGCGAGACTGCAAACCGACAACCGTTGAGCTCCATTACCTCCTGAGGATAATTTATTCCACAGAGTGAGGAAAAAAAAAAGTGTCACTTTTTTTTCTTTTCTTTAAAAAAATAAATAATTTCCTTAGCAACTGGACTGTCCACGGGGAAGACAAAAGCTTGCTGAGGAGGGCGCTTATTAAGTTGGATAAGGTTAAAAATTACAAGCATTTTGGAGCCATTTTTCTTATATAACTGATGTGATTATGTTTTTGCTTTTCAACAAAAACCATAATTGCACTCAGTGGGTTTACATTTTTATATTTTATTTTATTCCCCCCCCTTCACCAGGTTTTCAGCCAATTTGCTAGTCAATGTCAAATTTGCTAAATTACCCACAACATGGGACATGAATAGCGAACAATGATTATGCAATGTTTTGAACTTTCACGACTTCGGCATTTTTAAATAATAAAGTCTGACGTCGAGGGGATAATTTTCTGGACGCATTACTAGTCCTAAGCTGAATCATAAACTCTAAATTGTCAAGGACACGGTGTCTTTGCAGCCCTAGACTCGCTTTCTCCCTTTCTTAAGCGTGTGGGGCAGAATGTACTAAAACCAGTGTTGCCGCAATGTCCACCAGCCTACCAGTTTTCTAAAAGTCTTCTAACCGCAGCCCAATTCCCCCTGCCTTATTAGACCACTATTATTACATTGATGTTTTTTTGATGATGCATTTTGGGGAAAACTCAGTCTAGGTGTATCTCACACTCTGTCTCTATGGCATACCTTCTTTATATGAAATCACCTGTTTAGATTTTTCTACACTACTGTTGATCCGTTAACGTTGGCCTGTGCATACGGAAGAGTTTCTCTCGCTATAGAAAAACCTTTAGTGGGTGCAATTGTCTCGGCTACGGGAGGGATTGTAGGCACTGTCTTTGCCTCATGTTGCTTTAACTGCAGCCTTGGGCTGAAAATGGACCAAAATAAATACCCACTCCAGGGGCTTTTCTGAGCCTGACCACAAGGTACGTGTTTGAATAACTAATATATAGTGCTGTCCATTGTTGTCCTCCTTAAATACATAAACACAAGCTTGTTCTTCAACATGCCTTAAGTTCCTTGTTTGGGTATGAAACGCAATTGTTTGTCAGGTTGGATCATTGCTTTTAGTATTTTTTATTTATTTAGTTCTTTCTCTTGTGCGAATTTTAGACAAGCTGCATCTCGATGCATAATACATCATAGCTTGTGACACAAATGACAGTCCCTCATGCATCAGTACTGAGGCCCACATATTTAATTCAATGTGAAAGCCAACAGAAATTCGGTCATGCGCAGACTGCCGTGTCGGTTTCCCATCAATATGTGCTGATTCCCAACTAAGTAATTTTAGCATGTGTAATGGGTAGGTGCACAAACCAAACACATTCCAAGCCAATATTTTCCGCTACAGTTTGTTTACAGCCAAGAAGCTTTGCCAAAAAGAGAAATTTACACCCTTTCTTAGAAGTCAATGCACACAAAAGGAGAAAAACTGCTTTGCAGAGGACTGTTTTGTTTTTTTCTATCAGCAGGAAAAGAACACAGCCTTAAAAACCCATCTAACACTTGGTTGGATGTAGGTGGTGTGTGAGACGAGAAACTTTCTAGCTGTATTCAGAGGCTTATAAACAAAGTGACTCACTGTAACGCCCTAAACTCTGCACTACTTGAAGTTCAGTTCACTAATGCATGACTTCAGATTTGGAGTGCACCCCCTCATCACTCTCCTACTCTAATTAGTTTCGGGCGTGATGAGTGGTGGAAAAACCGATCACAAATCAGAAGCTGAGCGTGTGGGATGAGAGAATGGGAATGAGTGAGGCTGCCAGCAGGCGAGCTGACGTTATACACGCCTTCCTACTAAAAGTCCAAACTGAAGTCTTTCCAAAAAATGTGCACAGACTGTGAAGCTTTGGTCAGGTTGGACCTTCAACCTCACAGGTCAGTGGTGCTGATGTGTGATAAGGAGACGCAACCTATAGTACCCAAATGCATCCATTTTCATGGATGATTTATTGTATTCAGCTAAACGTCTGGTTTTATTAGACTGTAATTTCCTGCATAAACTGAGACCCAGATCAATACTGACTCCTGAGCCTAAGACCCGGAGCCACACCGTGCTTACGCAAACTTAAGCGCTCTCCATACCAAGACCATAAAATCAAGAGCCGAACTCTGCTTCTGGTCCACTGCTGTTACCAGCCAACATCAGTAATGTTCGGCTCCTGCCAGATCGAAGACGAAAATATCGATTTGTGCATTCGTTATCAGCTAATGTAAATGTGAACCTGAGTGCTGATGCACTAAGGACTGTAATTTGTCAAGGTTCTAGATCCCATAACATGGTCATATTGACTAAAAATGGGCAAAAAATGCTAAAAACTAATTCCCTGACCTGACAAGTTCATTCATGTCGAAAACATGTTTCTGTACCTAAATGCAAATTCCACCACACAGCACTCTTTTTTTTTATTTTATATATACATTATTTCATATAAATCTATCTATTTAGATAGATTTTTTTTCTTCTTCAGATATTTACCTTGATTGTTTCCAAGGGGCTGGGGACGGCACTCTGAACGGCTACTTGTTTACTAGCTGTTTTGAGAAGTATTTAAGGGATCCAAAAATACCAAAAAAAGTGTGAACGCTCCCCTTTATTAAAACATACCAAATGGTTCAGTTTGTATCTTTGTTGACACAGGGATCCTCTCTCTGCTTCGTCGAACAATCAGCGTTGAAGAGTGAATGTCTCGAGGCTGGAAAGACTCCAAAAGAGCGTGTGGACCGCAGGAGGTGAAGCCGAGTTCACTTTTTCGCATGGACAGACGTCCGCCTCCAGCTTCACTGCCAAACGACGGCACTGGCCCGACGCCAGCTCACGATTTGAAAGATTACAGTGTTCGCCTGCCAAAGGCAGCAAACGCTCTCTTCAAGGCCAATATTTACAGGTCAGTGCTTAAAAATGCTAAAGAGACATGAGTCAGGAGTTTTAAACGTTTGAAGTTTGCACCCAACAGGCTTCCTGTATCCCATTTCCACTCAGATATCCTTATAGAGAGATTCACAGATTTAAGATGCTATTGTAAGATTTGTTCAGAAAAGTTGCATTCACCAATATCCCCCCCACCGAAGCCATGAAGTGACATTGAAGCACATTTGGTGACTCTTCAATGACAATCCTCTTTATTTGAAGACGATAGGCTAAACCTGTGTACGGAAACCAGTCTGTAAATGATCTTAATAGAACACTGCAGAAACCGTACACCACGGTGTGTACTTTTAACATATTGATTAGAATTGTATTCACTGCAGTGAAGAATATGTTCAGAGGTTTTGTTTCACTTGGTTTATTTCCATCATTACTTCCTATTTACGCAGCACATGTGGTTGGGCCTTCAAAACGTATCAGAGGGACTATATTTGATTAGTGGCACTTAATGAACCTTCTGTCCATCTCGAGAAGTGACGGTGTACCAATAAACAGTTGAAGCAGGGTTCATATAACCATTTGCTTTTATCAGGAGCTTATCAGAGCCTTATTTAGACAAAAATGGAAATAAGAGAAAATAAATAGTGGCACAAATGTAATTACTGTCTGGGCAAACGCAATACAGCAAGCAAACGGTCACTGCGTGACGTGGAACTGCAAAATCTTCAGTTTTCTGTCTGGTTTTTTTTGTCTTTTTTCAATATAAAGAAACGCAAAAAGGATCAAAAGACACTGCAGTCAGAGGCGAGAGCGGTGTCCGTTTTTTTACTCAACTTTCTCAGTTCTACGTCTCTCATTTCTCCCCCCACCCCCGTCTCCAGCAGACTAAAAGCATCTCTGAGCTCCAAAGTGGCCTTGCGATTTGTCTCCGAGCTCCGTTCTGGAGACACACAGACCACGCCTCTCTTACGGAGTCTGTTTGCATGGACCGGAGAAATAAAAACCTCACACACCTCCCGACCGGACGCACGGTCCCAGCTCAGCAGTGAAGTACACTCACATGTATGCTAACAGGACTGGGAATCATGCGGATGTGCTACCAAGTCGTTTACCCGTGTTCTCATCGGCGACGTTGAGCTACAACTTCTGTTTTTATGTGAACAGAATAATTACGCGGTGTTTCCTTGGAGCCTGGTCTAGTTGCGGCGAGAAAACAAAACTCAAGCATGTGAGTGAGCCGTTTGTATCCTCCGGTCCGGTCGCTAAAAAAAAAAAAGGCCTATATAAACGTTGAAACAGGCCAGTGCTTGTGACACCATTCTGTAACGTTACGTCTTAGATATAGAGCGATCCATCAGCAGGCCCCACATAACCCACAGCGATGAGGAGGACATCAATGAGGGTCCAGATGCCCAGTCCTCCGAAGCTGAAGAGCTTGCCCAGTCCCTCTCTCCACTGACCCAGATAGAACCGGTCTGCTCCAAACCCACCCAGAGTAATGCTGCGTAGAACCGGGAGACACGCCAAATCACTCAATCAAAAAAACATCTGAATAGAAATGGATATTATATCATCAATTAGATTTGTCTTTCTTCCTTATATCCGTTTAGAACATCCATACAGATATTCTCATTAACGAAGGAGGCAAATAATTCGATGTTCAACCTCCTCCTTCCGTATTAAAGTCTTTTTTTCCCCTTTTTTCTTGTGCGAATATAATAATTATCTTGTGTTTTCTTGTTGCTTGTCCTGTTTGGTGTAAAAAAACACTAATCATACAAGTAGATTACCTGAGCGTCAGTGCTGTAGACCATTTATATCCTCCAGTCCAGTTGCAGAACAGACGCTTCTGAAAATCCCTTTTTCCTATTCAGACAAGGCAGACGTATGAATATTTTACCACTGCCCATTCCAGACAGACAGACAGACAGACATATATTACATTATTAAGCCCACTATTTGCCTTGTTAAAGAAGCCAAACAGCACAGCGCACAAATGAAGAGCAGTACATACATAAGAAGAAACCAAATAGAAGTAAGTGGTAAATAAGTAAGACGTAGAACATACAATAAAAAAAACAATACTCAAAATATATTTCTGTCATTACCTTCCTTCCTACATACCTCATTACATATATTTTATTATATGAAATAGCAATCCCAGGCAAATGTCAACCTTGGAAAAATAAAGCTGTGAGCACAGGAACAAGACTTTTTAAATTGCCCACTTAGATCTACATTTACCTGCTTTGATGGAACTTTTAGGAAAAAAGAAAAAAAAGATATCATTTATCCAGCAAATATGAGGGTCACACACAGAACAGCGTGTTTCACTTAGGCGTAACGCACCGTTTCAGTAGAGCTGTATTCTTTTACTTAAAAGTCGGCCGGGAGTGGGTTATTCTTAATTTCTATTTCAGTTGTTTCATACGATAATTAACCGTGCCACCATGTGATCTCTACAGCCTGTGGACTGTTTCAAACACATCACATCCATTTACCGCAAAATATTTCAAATCCACAGCAAGACTGTTCACATGTGACGTCATCTAGAACACTAATAAACCGCTGAACATCTTACATCTGTATATTTTACATCTTCTATACCTTATAGCCGTTTATCAGCATTATGTGCATCAGATTTGTTGCAATCTGTCTCACTGAAGCTAAGCTTGTACAGGGAGTGAGACCCGTTGCAAGTCAGTACGAGTGCAAATGTCATCCATAAATGATGGAATTTCGAAAAAACCACAAGGTATATTTCTACTCCTTGACATTCCTTACGACGTACGTGCATAACCACGTTCCTTGTCTTGCTACACAAGATCCTGGCTGTTTGATCTGCGCACCTTTAGCGCATGTTCATTTGCATTTTCACGCCTTCTTTTAGCATAAAACCAACGTGTGCTTGTGTATGCTAACAGAGAAACCACGAGTGCATCGACTTTACGTTTTTAATCCTTTACCATCAAAGAGAAGGCTTTTCTTCTTTCTCTTATTGGCTCTGCAGCTCCTCTAATGATAAAGTCAGGGGCACTGACAGAAAGAATGCAGATTTATTTTTCTTTTCAGGCTTCGTCACATGAAAGAGGACTAGTTTTCACACGCTACGTATATTATGGCTGTAGGAATAGAATACCACCCACATTACTCTTATACCCTTAAGCTGCACTGTAAAACCAAACAGTAAAAGCTGAGTAATTTTTTTTTAAGTTCATTTTTAAACTTTCCTTTGTTGTTTCAACGATTTTGTCATTTTAAGTTCACAGCACGCAAACTCTTAAATTAACCTTTCGTCACTAAACCCAAGTATTTTAACTCGAAAACGTGATTGCGTGTGACGTCACCGACGCCTCTGTCCGTGGCACGCGTGCTCACGTACTCACTCTCTCTTTGAAAAGACACCGGGGCGTGTCTTGTGAACTTATTTTGCATATGGGACTGAGGAACTTTAAGCAGACTTATCGTTGAGCGTTATAAGGGCTGTTTTCAATACTTCTTGTTTTGTGTTAGCTTTAAGGCTTGGGGTCATTAAGTGTTTTGATAGAAATTAAGTGTTTTCTAAGGTTCACCCTGTTCATGTATCTCAGCTAGTTGTATAGGCTGTGTGAGTATGTGTGTGTGTGTGTGTGTCGAGTCAAATTGGGGTTCAAGTGCAAGTTCCCATTGTTCAATAAAAAGCTCCAACGAATGAATTCTTCGTAACATGCCAACATGGGAAACGCTGTGTGAAGAATTGCGTGGAGTGATATAGCTGCAGTATGAGACGGGATATTAGAGGAGTGTGTGCTCTGCTGGAAAGCAAAACCAGTAAACGGACAGGTCACCTGGTTTCTAACATACAACCCTTAACACTTGATCCAGACGTTCACTTGTTGATAATATCCTACATGATGCATGCCAATACTATATGATTTACTGTGTCCTTGGGTTTGGCTTTAAAGCGAAGAGTAGATGTAAAATAAATTTTGGGTATGCTAATATTTACATACGCTAGCGTTTAAAAAGTTTAGAATCAATATTTTCAGTGATATAAACTCCATTTAGTTTCAGATCATCTATAAAATGATTGTAATATGATTCTTTAGCTTTCAGATC
>JAOUQW010000030.1:1967355-1978421 GCA_028565825.1 Olivaichthys viedmensis | reverse complement strand
TGGAGAAGGTGAAAGGGGTGTGCAGACTTTCCGGCTTGACTGTATATATATATATATATATATATATATATATATATATAAATAAACACATGTACCTTTTCATGTTACTTTCCCATGGTGTAACAGCTTTACCTCTGACTGTTACAAAGCGCCGACACCAGAGTCTCCTTCCATAAATGTTAAATAAACCTTCTCCTTATAGAAAGCGTCACGATAGCAATGGTTATACGCTTTTCTTTGTTAAATAACACTTTTTAAAATCTGTTTATTATTAGGCTTAAATGATGTGAGCTTTTGCCATACAAGTCCCTATGAATGAGTTGTTACTATAGAAACGATAACGTATTAGAACGAGCGCATTAATATAAACCTACTGTCAGAGCCGCTGTTTATAGAAAATTAATCAACACCTGACGACCACTCAGAATGGAGAATTCATCAGCACTGTGGTACAAGTATTCGATAAAGCATAGTCTGTGCTTTTATATTTAAAAGAAGAGGGTTTTTTTGGGGTTTTTTTTGAGCCTCCTGCTTCCCTGTGAGGCAAATTTGCAGTTGCAATGAAAATACTGACAAGCCTTTCTCTTCCCCACAAGCAAACCCCCACCCCCTCTGTTGAAACTACGCATGCCTCGTGGATTGTCTTTTAGGGAAAAGGGGCAGGGCTGAGCAGCTCTGCTTTGACTGTTGTGGCCATTTTCCAGGCTGGAAAAATGTAAACAGACGCCTGAAACAAAGAAACTTGCCAGATCCATTGCATGCCAATATTGCAAAACACACTTTCTAAGGTATCTTTGAAATTATATGATTAGGAAACGCTTAAAAATCATGCCTGTTGAGCTGCAAGTTTGTTATTACTGTACCATTTGCCAGCATAGTTTTCTGTGAGGATGGCGATCATTCTCTCTACCGAGCCCAGAATAGCACGGTGGATAATCACAGGCCTGGCTTTGTCATCTCCATCTTTCCTATATTGGTCATAGTGTTCATTAGTGAAAATGCAATGTCATTACAATACACTGCAAATGCACAGAACTTTTAGCTCTGCGTCTGCGTAAATAAACTCTTCCTCACCCCATATATGTCAAGTTAAATCGAATAGGCAGCTGGAAGTCCAGCTGGATGGTGGCACATTGGTGATAACGCCCGATAGCATCCTTGATCTTGATGTCAATCTGTAATGGCGCAAAAAATAAATAAATAAATACATACATACATACATACATACATAAACACACATTTTAAAAACTACACAAAACATTACTGCTATTACTACGATTTATTAAAGTCTTACCTTTGGCCCATAAAAAGCCCCATCGCCAGGGTTCAGTTTCCACGGTTCCCCAAACTCATTCAGACTGTTCTCAAGTTGCTGCAAAATACAGAACCTATCAAGGATTCGCTTTGGAGTGTTCTAGAACAGAATTATCAATTCAAGTTGTCGCCAAATTCATCAAAAATAATTCCAGAACAAAAACTAGGTGAACTCTAGAACCTTCTCAGCCTGGTCCCAAACGGCGATGTTCCCGAGGAACTTCTCCGGCCGAGTGGACAAATGCAGCTGGAAGGAGAAGCCAAACACGTCGTAGACGCAGCGCAGGAAGTCCAGACAGCCCTTCATCTCAGACTCGATCTGGAAGGAGAACAGTGGACAGCCCCATAAGGACATTACTTCACAGGTCTTCACAGAGGAATAGTCTGGAATAGAAACTAAGGAAGCAAATACACAGGGGATGTATTAAGCGTATCTACAACTAACATTTTTCATATACTCTGCTCTCAGAATGTTTATGTGAATGTCCTTAAACGTAAACCCATTTTCCTTTTCCATTTCTGACCCAGAACTCCAGAAGGGAATCCACATGAACTGAATCTCTATAGTGCTAACTTGTGGCTGAGTGCCGTACCTGATCCATAGTGCAGAAGACATGTGCGTCGTCCTGCTGGAAACGGCGGACCCTGGTGAGCCCGCTGAGCGTCCCTGAGAGTTCGTTACGATGCAGCACGCCAAAGTCAGCCAGCCTCAGGGGAAGCTCCCTCCATGATCGCGGCCGGTGGCAAAACATCAGACTGAATGAGAGACAGAGGTTACATACAGCAACCAGGCAAAACCAGGAACATTACAGCCAAAAAAAAAAAAAAAAAAGTCAGAAGCCCGTTATATGCTCCCTTCCAAACAGGCTTCTAAAGCCTTGGGAATTGGCATGAGCTTTGACTTTGCTGCTTGTTTGGTCAGCTTCCAGACCTCAACCTCAGTTCCAGGCCTTCAGAAGTTTGTTTCGGCTGGTTCTCAGCAGTACTTGGACCAGCCTTTATACATAAGTACACTAAAATTCCTGACCAATAGATCAAGACCTATTAAGTGTTGAGGAAATCTTACATTGTATTATATGAAAGCTTATGGGTAAACAGCTGAAAAACAAAAAAACAGTATCAGCTGTTCCACAAAATAAACAGAAATCTCAAATTTCACAGCTGCACATAGGCCACATTTCTCAAAATCATTTCCCTGCTGAGAGCAGTGCTTTCGTAACTCTCTGGGTCACTGTCTTCACAAGCTCATAGTGTTTTTTGTGTCAGGATGGATTTGGGAATATTAGGGAATTAAGACCCCAACTATTCATTACTGCTTTTCTGTGTGTGTCCTACCAGTGTCCAGGGCAGTTCATGGGCTTGAGGGCAAAGATGTCCTGCTCCACGGGGAAGGAGAACATGTTCTCACTGTAGTGCTGCCAGTGGCCAGATGTCTCCCACAGCTTGCTGTTGTAGATGTTAGGAGATGCCACCTCCTGAAAACCTCTCCTCCAATACTCCTCCTGTACAGAAATCACATACAGATACATTATAATAAATCTTACAAAAGTTTAAAACGTGTTGCCTCTAGAGCATGATCTAAAGTATAAATTCAACCAAAAACAATTTTTCAGACACCAAACATGGCTGATTGTTTGGTGTAATTGTAAATTTCATCAATTTCATTTTGGGGCAAAGTTTGCCACTCAGCACTCCAGGGTTATCACAGAGTTTAATAACAAAGGAATTTACACAATACACATTTTTATATTGTGATGCTGTTTTGGCATACATAGGAATAGCATTATGTAATAGCGTGCAGATGGTAATGAATGAATGTATGAATCAGATTTACCCTGATGAATTCGGTGAGTGTGTTGTAGATGTAGGCCCCACGAGGGAGGAAAAAACAGCTGCCTGGACTCAGATCATGGAAGAAGAACAGCTCCTGGTCCTGAATCATACCATCAGAGAACGAGAGAGAGAATAAAAGAGACAGGGACCAAAAGAGGGGAACGCAACAGCCACTTATGTTCAGTAGGAGGACATGCAGTGCCGGAGTTTTCCCATCTCCACAGGGAATCTAGGTGACACATGGCATCAAATCTGCTTTCAACTCCTAAGACAAATTGTTCTCAGAGCTCTCAACTCCAAAGACCCCAAACGTATGGCACCAGGGCACAACATAACACAGCACACCATTCGGCTTTTCTTTTTAAGTACATGAAGATCAAATCAACGTTACAGTTGGCCTTGTTAAAGTTTCTCTGCTCTGATGAGAAGGCCATCAGCCATGTATCCCACTGAGAGGAGCAAGAGGGAACAGGAAGTCTTCTCTTGGAGAACCAGCTGGCCATCACGGGATCAGTGGGGAGCAACGATCACATGTTAATCGAGAATGTTACATAAGCAGAGCCATCACTTTTCACTGGCCTCTTTCACCGTGATGTATTGGGCGGGTGAAAATGTATTCTGTGCATTTCTCAAATTTGCAATGTAAAATACAGTACTCGTAAGGAGAAATTCTAAAAGGCCAATACAGACTGCCTGCAGCTGCTTTGATCAGCTCTCTTTAAAGAAGGTGATTCGACATCATTAGTCCCGACATCACAATTCTCTCGATCAGTCAATTTGCACACAGACTAAAGCAACCACACACTCATTATTCTGCTTATAAAATAGGACATTCAGCTGTAATGCATCTCATTCCAACTCCTATATGTAATTTCCTCTTAGCAGTTTCCAATTGGGACACTCTTTGCTGTGGTGGTTTGGTATTGAAATAAAGCTACACCCTCTAATTTTCACATAAAGCCTTTCAATTTCAAACTAATCATGAATTCTTCCATAGTAACTCATAAGGATAATTAAACAACCATCATTGTTCCAGTCCACAATGCGTTTGTTTGTTTTTTCCTCCCTTGGATCATGCATTGGCCAACTGGAAGGGAATTTGGATATATATTTTTCCCTTGGATTGGAATCATGATCGAGTTTTAACTCGCTTTCCCCATCATTCCCATGTTGATACTGTGATTAAAAAGCACTACATATACCAAGACAATCCCACATGATAATAGATGACCAATAACAGTGAATGATTCTGATCAATTATAAAATGAGAAGATATTCTTCATTACACAGTTCTCTCAGTCTATGAATGTGGAATAAAATGACCATTTTAAACCAGATTAAAATTCTAAAATTACTCTAAAATAGGACCACCAAAGCAGTTTGGCTGAGTTTCGCTGGCTCAGCCTCACCTTTCCAATTTTTCTGTGGTCTCGGTTCCTGGCCTCTTCCTGAAAGCGCTCCCACTCCTTCAGCATCTTAGTGTCGGGGAAAGATATTCCATAGATTCGCTGAAGCGTCTCCATGTCTGAGCGACCTTCCCAGTACGTGGACGAGTTCTAGACAACAGCCACAGCCAAGATTAGCTGAGCCACACACTGACGTGACATTAGAATCCCAATGATCTGTGAAACTCAAGCAAGCGTGTTTGCCATACAAAAATCTTACATACCATTTTATAGTTAATTTTACACTTAATTATGCTACAAGTGTGTTGCAGAAATGTATTATAATTAGGGCTGACCAGAATCATTTGAATATTCTAGTATTCGTTTCTCTTTTTTTGTTGTTGCCTAAACTACAAGAAATTTCATCAGCAAAGGCCTTTAGATAGAACAGTTATTGTTAATATATGGAAAATGTTGATTATAAATCCATTCCACGATGCTATTCACACCGGTGGCGGCTCGTGCGTCAAGTACGTTGGCGTGGAGCATCATTTCTGTGCTTTCTTGCATTGGTTTAGTAAATATAACGTGCAAATATATGTGCTGACCGTTAGATCATTATAAGCATGCATTACCACTGTATATGATCACGAAGTTCGTTAATCTAACAAGATTTTAATTTCTACTGCTCTGTGGCAGTTAGAACTTTCACAGTCTTTGAATTTTAACTGACGCCATAGCCCACGCTGCTACAGAAGAACTACAGGCTGAAAAATAGCTCATGTGATATTTAGATTATGGCCACACATTGCAAAATATAGCAGCAATATTGTATTCTGTATCGTTTCCAGCTAGAAACCACACGGAAGAAATAAGACTAAGCGATGCCCGCGTAATGCAAGTATATATATATTGTGCTGTCGGACGCAGTATCTTGGCTTTTTATTATTAATACATCGTTGCCACCTACTGAATATATTTTGAACTGCAGTAACGAACATACTTAAAATTATGGTTAATTATGAAACGTAAGTGTTATTGTTTTTAAGGGTGGTTTTGAGAACGAGTATTCGAAGTCTGTAAAACGCTGCTTGGGCCAGCCCTAGTTATAATCCAGTTATTTAATGCAGCGTGTAAACACTACTTTAGCAGACTGTAAAACTGTAGCTGGGCTAAAACTTTTCACCATTTTGTCGAGTTTTTAAACTTGGCACACACCTTATAGATCTTCAGCGCTTTGATCTTGCCCGTATGTCGTACATGAGGGCCTCGACACAGGTCAATGAGAGGGCCACATCTAGTAGTACAGACCATTCAGCACCAGTTCAGATTGGCTCACATTATTACGTCATTATTACGTTATTTGCACATATCTGATGTCTGAACACACTGAATCTGATATATGAGCTACTCAGTTCTGATCTGCACAGCAATTGCTTATTTTACATATTAACAGATATTCACAAACTTATCGTGTGGAAAAGTTGACATAAACTGGGTGTCGCAGCCGGTTGTTTAAATTTATCCTACATGTAGTGTTGATTGATTTACCTGTACACAGTAGTGGTCGGGGTAGTCACTTTTTCATTCAGGATACGACATTTAAACTTGTTGTACTGTGAAGCAAAAGAATGCCACACAAAGATAAATCCTCAAATACAAATGTACTGTCAATGTGGGTACATACTGTATCTAATGAGGATTTTACCTTGAACATCTTCAGCAGCGTTTCCTTGCTTATCTCCAGTCTCTCAAACGGCTGCTTGTCTTTCATGATACTCTTACAGAGTGTTTCCAAATCTCCAAACTCAGTGCTCGACACTCCTCTAACAGAGACAAAACAATACCTGCAATTAATTTTTTTTAAAGTAATAAAATTTATTTTAATAATTTTAATAAACAACATTTTAGGCATATAAAAAGTGTTAAAAACCAATATTTCAAACTAAATTAGTCAATTACACAGAAGGTCTTACATACCAATCCACAAAACAAGCACAAAGTATCCGCTGACATGCATAGCGTTATTCTGACATGAAATTACACCGAGTTGGCAGTTTATTAGGTACACCCATGTAGTAGCATGTTGTGACTTCTTGGCCTTTCAGAACAGCATGAATCTGTCTGTCCATGGATTCTACAGGACTCTGGATGGATTGTGCAGGAATGTTTTTTCCGACAAGCCAATTTTGAAACAATTCTGATAAGCGTTTTGTTCCAAGATGACATTCTGCAAACCAGTGCTGAATTTACAGGCGATCTGCCTGGTTGTAGCCCATCTGTTTGCTTGCATGATTCTCGCCCTTATCATTTGAACCCTCTGATCCACAAGCTGTTTCAGCCACAGAAACGCCACTCATTGAAAGTGTTCTGTTTTTCGCGCCATTCTCGATAAACCCTTGAAACGTCTGCGCATGAAAAGCCAAGGATGACAGTCGTTTGGGAGATTAGGACTGGCAAGCCTAGCGCCAACTATCATGCCAAGTCACCAAGTTTACCTGTTTTGCCCATTACAGAGCTTAACTGAACTAATAAAGATGTGTATTTTGGTCATTCTCACAGCTCAAATACTCGATAGACAAAATGAGCGAGTTCTTTAATTCCCAGGGGCTGATCGTGACTTTATAAAGCCTGTTGTGTTTGCGCCCTTGACAAAACTTAACGCCAGCAAGGTCTTTGGCTGTTATATGTGTAACACAGCCCGTGTTGTCGCTTACGCATCTTTACTTTTGCTTGACATGTTGTATTTAAATGCAAGGTGATGGCACACTGTACTAGTGGCATTAAAAGCTCATTGAAGCCAATAACCGGCGCCACGTTAATAAATGCTCCTTTTAAATCCAACGCGTGGAAAACGGCTTCACGCACATTAAGCTTATTTCATCAAGCTAATAAACGTTATTTGATCGTATACAATGGTAACGCATGTTTATAATCTGATGGTCCAATACAGACAATTTGCAGGATATATTTACTCACTCATAGTGAGAAAGTACAGAAATGAAGCACTGTGCTCTAACAAATGAATGACGGTTGTGATTCGCGCGCAGTGTGAATTGAAAAGCCTGAACGGCACAATAAATAAAGATCACGGCTCCATTTCTGAAAGGGTTAATCGATTTTCGTTGTTTGGCGTTGGACTTTGGTTGATGTTAAATGTGTTTGAAGGAGTTTTACTCGACACTCAATGCCGAAGCATACTACTTCCGGGTTCTGCGCGCCGTGTTCAGGAAAACAAAGTAAACCTATAGAAAACTATGAAAGCGAAACAAAAGACGGCTAAAAAAAACAGCTTTAAGGAGTTCGGAAACCGCAGCCGCATGTGCAGCAGTTTTACAACCTATGAAATAAGACAAATACATCTGATTTATAGCCTATCGGTAAACCCCCCACCACTACCTGGCCTCTAAAACTATACATTCACGAGGCCTGATTTTCAGTGTTCTCTCACTAGTGTGGGATTGACGAGCATGTTTGTGTCAGATAGACGAGCACAAAGATGCGTTTTGACAGTGTGGGAATCAAATAAGCTCCGCCCCCAGTTCATGTAGACGTCACAGTCCTTGACTCACGTCGAGAACATTTTTGTCAAATACGCTAGTAGCGGGACATTACTTTTGTTTAAAGTCAGAAATGATCAGAACGAGAGATAATGTAGTTTAAGATCATGGTTTTGTTACATTTTTCATGAAATTCGCTGGAGTTGCTCTTTAAATTGAAAACAAAATATCCATACTTTTTCCCAAAACAGTTGGAACAGTTCCATGCTTTTCCAGACCTTCATAAGAACCCTGTGTATAATTTGTGTGAGGGTGCGGGGTGTACCTAATAAACTGGTACAACAAAGTGAAGTGTTATTTATTTGTAATTATAACCTGTACACTCACTTCTGACCATCCAGGAACATGTCGTAATAGAAGCCATTTTCGATGGGAGGCCCGTAACAGAGGCAGCCCCCGTAAAACCGCTCCATAGCTTCTCCAAGGATGTGGGCACTAGAGTGCCAATACACCTGGAGGCACAGAGAGCAAGATTTAGGACAGATCATGGTAAAATCAAGCCACCATTTCAACCCATAAATACAACTAGAATAACTAGAGCTTGTTCCACACTATGAACCAGGAACGTTTTATTGTATGGATTTACATTTTACATTTATTCATTGAGCAAACGCATTTATCTTAAACAACATAGAGATGAGGCGGAATCCAATCCAAACTAAGCTAAGCTGTTGAGAGTTAAGGGGCTTGTTCAAGGACCCAACAGCAATTTTTTGGCAAGCCTGGGATTTAAACTCACAACCTTTCGGTTACTACCACATAATTTTGCCCAGTTTGGAAGCATGCATTCACCCCTACATTATCAACTAGGGCAAGAATTATGGTTTTATTTCGAGTTTTATTGATTTTTGTGAGATTTTGCTCTCTCTAGGCTAGATCTGGGCCTGCAGCACAACCCTATATAGCTGCAAGTTCATTTACTGGGGGTCCAGATTAAAGGTCGAAGGTCAGACACTCACAGCCTGGGCGTCTTCGTCGTCGAAGCGCAGCAGTTCCAGAGAGCAGTCCTTCTCCAGCGGCCGGTCCAGATCCCACAGCTCGCCGTTCACCCGGGCGATCACGCAGTTATCAGCCAGACCCTGACTGCAGCACAACAGGCAGCACACTTAAAGAAGGAAGTGCCGAAACAGTGTCGCAGAAAACCTGGGGCTCTGAGTTAGCTAGAGAGTGTGGCGAACTTACATACTGCATGTTTTAGTGTCGTTACAATACAAAAAAAAAATCATCTAGCCAGCAATTCCTGAAGGGAGCTTTAACTCTTAAACTCTCAATTCTGTAAGACCATCTCAGTGGTTTATCATGAGTAATCCATCACCGTTAATAATGCAACAACCCAATAAATATCTGTATCACCTCTGCCATCATCAAGGCCTTTGTGCACGCTATATCATAAAGGCATTTACACCTTGCATTAAAATATCATCCCTATCTGGATGTCTTACCTGGAATCGGAAAGTAAGGTTCATATTGTGAAAGGATCTCAGTCAGATGAAGGCACGTGTTTGCATTTGGGAAAAAGTAACTGATGGCAATGTCATCAAATGTCATTTCAAAAAAATGATCCACGGTGATCATCTCACTGTAGTAGGATTTGCAGTAGCTCCTATCACAATGGATGCAAACACTATTTCCTTAGCTTTCTGACCGTTATAATTCTAACTTTGGAAGAAAAGGCGCAAATAATTTCTGATGACGGTAAACCAGCCATTTCAGTAGTTTAGCTTCTCACGCCTCCACATCTTGTTATATTGCGCATCGTGAGAATGCATATTAATATCGGGTAAAAATGTAAAGGCAAGAGTGGATCATTCATTGTGCAGGAACTGATGCATTAATGCAAAGGACAATTTGTGCCTTAAATGTAGGGGTAAAACTGAACTGAAATCAATACTGAGATTATTTTCAAATAAGGCCTTAAAAAGGGGCCCTGATGCATTGATTTATGAGGAAAGAATCTCAGCAGCCAACCTGATGCCACAGGCGAGCTGGTACGGAGTGCTGACCCAGGATCGAGCCTCCACTTTTTGTCCATCAGGGAGCTGAATGCAGATGGGTTGGCAGTTAACTGCCTGCTTGGCCAGATTGGCATCGCTCTCCTTCTTCAGGCTTTCATAGAGCTCCAAGCGCTCGGAGACGTAGCCGGGCCAAGGGTTCGGCTGCTCCGGCAGGGGGGGGAGACGAGGGTCAGCATGAGATACAAGCAGTCATCCATAGTTAATTCACACCATTCAACCGTCTAACCTTCTAAACGGGGTTATAGGACAATGTAGATGTACTGATAACTGACTTATAACTGCTGTGCATTTACTTTTCACTCTGATCTAAGGCCAGTGTGTCACAGTGTGTTATAATAGATATAGTTAGACTTCAGGCAGACAAAACTGCTTCCTGGTGGCTATAAATATAGACATCCTATATTAAGTCTAGAAGGAAGACTGGTGTTACTGATGCAATATTAGTGCAATATATTCAGGCAGTGAATCATGCGCTGGCTTTTTCCCAGCTGTTATAAATGATGAATGATGGCTAGCACAGGAAAACGCTCCGTTTCAGAATACCTCCCCAACGGCGCCATCTCCTTTGGGTTTCTCCTTCTTCTTGCTCTTCTCGGCTGTTCTTCGGACCTCTGGAGCCTTAGACGGTTCAGCGTGCTAAAGTGCGCATGTCCCCAAAAAAATTCAATATATATATATACATATATATATATATATATACACATATATGTATACATATATGTATACAATATATATATACATATATAGAGATTAATACACAAGCAGCATCAACGTTCGTGTTGATCCTAAATAATTATGTTCTGTATAAGCCAGTCTATCAGGTGCAGACATTCACAGACAGTTAGCTTGCAGCAGCAATTTAGCTTGTCTGGCAATATTTGCATCGTGTGTTGTGACATCACTCAATAATAATAATAATAATAATAAGTAAACAGGCATTAAATGCATAAGGCTTAACT
>JAOUQW010000030.1:1932169-1942216 GCA_028565825.1 Olivaichthys viedmensis | reverse complement strand
CTGACCTGCCCTCTAGTGGATATCGCTTTTAATCCTCCAGATGTACAAAAGGTACGCAGGCGAGTATGTGAACAATGTCGCTCATGTAGTCACGTACCAAGTATAAGAGGCTACATCACGTACACTGAGACTGACAGGCACAGAGGCCACGCCTCCTCCACTGAGACTGACAGGCACAGAGGCCACGCCTCCTTCACTGAGACTGACAGGCAATCATAGAGGGAGAGAAACAGTCACAAACACACAGTGACAAGAAATTTGTTTGATAAATTTCTTCAATAATGATACATATAGTAAATAAAAAAAAACTGTGCATGTGGTATCTGCCTTTACCGATACAGAGAAGAAGGATTGAATTTAGTGACACTTTGAATATTGAGACCAGTGAACCGATTCAAATCCCTTTCATCTAACTTCATAGCATCTTTCACTTCACTAATGCAAAAGCGTTTAAATGCAGGGGAAGACTGTGGTGTTGGTACATTTAAGATTATTATAACTATTCATCCAGAACATATGATTCGGTCTTGGTTCACATCCAGGGAATGTTGCAAGAAGTCAGTGAGAGTGTTAACATGCATGCATGGCCATATTGTCCACTGACACACACTCAGTCTCATTCTCTCGCACACAAAAATCAGCACTGTGCTCACAATTGGTTTCATTCAGCTTGTGCTCTGCTGTGGGCTGTTACGTCCTGATTAAATTGCACTACAACAGAGAGCTGACTTAAAATGTGTGTGTGTGTGTGCGCGCTGAGAGGGTTAATCCTTAGAATGGGGAAAAACTCGTCTCACTACACACACACACACAGTATTCATCTTACACTGACATTGCCGTCATGAATAGAACATTGTTCCCATGAGACACAATGCTAGAGCCAAAATCTGCATCGACCACTTCTCAGGGTCCAGAGCTCTGTGTGTGTGTGTGTGTGTGTGTGTGTGTGTGTGCGCGCGCGCTTTTGGAAAGTGAAATATGGGTCTGTCCCAGCATCCAGATAAATGAGACACCAAGGCCCAGCTCCTGCTCGCCATGACCCCCTGATTGAGCGTAGCTCTCCTGCTTTTGTTTGTTTTGATTTTGTTCCCAGAAGCAGGCCGGAGGGGGCGAGGGTAGGGGGCAGAGAGAGATTTGGAACAGACCGAGATGTTTTTCGCAGCAAAACTGCCTTCTATGTATTGCACACCTTTCCTTAAAACGTACAGCATCACTCACCGCTGCAAACATGACAGCACAACATGCTATACATTAGCTCTTAGTTACAGTTTATACATGTGTAGTTATAAATAATAAGAATCTAATTTCACAATATACCAGCTTTTATTTTCGCACTATATTAGTAGTTCTTTAAATATTTAAATCTTTTTTTTTTTTCTTCATTCCTCCCAAATAAACCAACTGAACAAGCAACTATGTGAATATTTCACAATGTCCATTTTATTATTGCCGTATTTTCAAAAACATAAATATATTGCTTTCTGTACGTAGAAAGTTTGTGGCAATTGAACAAAAGCCTTTACGAGATTCCAACATTGTTTAAACTATTAACTGCTATAATGTTAACACACCTAATGCGGTTAAATTCCTGATTTAAAAATGCACACGAGAAAAGAGCTCCAACGATTTTTTTTAGAGAAACACGGACTGCCAAGTTGAATCGACGCATTTTGAGTCCAAAACAAATGTTTTGTCATTCCGAAGGCTGCGAGCAGACGTGTGGGGATATTGCTCGTTCATTTGCATTCTCAAAAAACAAACCCCAAAATTACAGATTGAGGGATTCTGCTGCTTTTAATCAAACTGAAAACAGCTTCTGTATTTTCTTACAAATCACACATAAAAACAGCAAACGGCTTCGTACAAGACAATCAGGCTTTCGTGTTGTGCAACACAAATATCCACCAGTAACGTTACTTTAGAGGAGAAACAATGGCCCGACTCAGAACCAGAGCGAGAGAGAGAGAGAGCAAGTATTTCCCCCAAGTCTGGGGGAGGGAAGGAGGAAAAGGGAAAAGGAAAGAGGGAGAGAGGAAAGGGGTCACGTCGGGGGATGATTCATTGAGCTGAGGCGAGAGAGAGAGAGAAAGAGAATAGACAGCGAGTGGAGGGGGGATATTTATTAGCCTGTGAAGAGCCTCTCCACTTAATTTAACACCTCGATCCTGAAAGCTGCTTTTTCTCCGGCCGTCCACTGCAAATATTTGAAGTGTAATCATCCTCAACAATGAGCGAACGGCCGACAAGAGGTCTGCAAACACGCGCCGCACAAGTTCAGTGTTTGTCTTAAGTCTTGCTTAAATTAAAAAGACACTTCAGGCAGCACTTGGCTGAATAAACCCTTAAAGAAGGAGGGAGGAAGAGAGAAGGAGAGAGAGAGAGAGAGAGGGGGGGCCGAGTCGAGTCTTTAGACTCTCTCCGATTAGCTACTGAAGGCTCTGGGTCGGTCATGAATCCTCAAGCTTTATAAGGCATTATAACAGCGGTCCAAGATTTTAGCTTCACTCTTGGAACATAAAAGTTCCTGATGTTTCTGTCAAGCCTTCATAAGGGCTGCACAAGATATCGTTTGAGAATCGTTATTAGCGATATATCACTGGCTGTACCATATCATCTGATGAATCCATAAATGCTTTTTTGTGTACTATGAGCATCACTTGTGTGTGTGTGTGTGTGTGTGTGTGTGGATGAGTCATGGCATTCCCACAATCCAACACAGGGAAATCCCAGTCAGAAAGAAAGCAGGCCGATCATTAACCATCACCAATATAATCGCAATATAATCGCAGTCTTCATATCGTGCAGCAGTGATCTGGTTTGCTCTGAGCGTTTCTCCTGGTCAAAGCCCGAGGAATGTCAGCGCGAGTGACCCCAGGACCAGGACCAGGACCAGGACCAGGGCCAGATGGTTCGAGCAACGCCAGGCACTTGAAAACGAAACCACAGCATCGGTATCCACGTCGCGCTCCGTTTTCAGCTCGTAGTCCTCGTCCTCGTAGACGTCATCCAGGACATCCTGGTCGTGGGCGACCCCACGATCCGCGAGCGCGCACAGGCGGCTCATGTTGTCCTTGACCACCTCGCAGAAGGGCCGCTCCACGCCGTCGCACACGCAGCGCTCGAGCAGGGCGCCGTCCGGGAGCAGGCGCAGCTGCTCTATAGTGCCCCGGCACCGCGCCGAGCATTTCCTCCCGTTAAACAGCTGGCCGCAGTGCGCCAGGTACGCCGAAAGAGCCGCGCGGCAGACGGCGTCCTCCTCGCACCGCTGCCGCGCCTCCGTGCACCCGATCCCGCCGGCTTCGCGGGAATGCGTGCGAGGCAGACACGGCTCGATGGCTCGTTTGGCGCGCTGGCACTCCGGGTCGAGTCCGCAGTCGCATCTCTCTAGTTCCGGACCGCGAGTCGTCTGGTTTAACCGCACGAGTGCGCCGACGCAGTGGCTCGGGCAGCGGCGCGCGGCGCCTCGGATGTTGCCGTCGCACGCGGTCAGGTACTGGGCGTAGGCGAGCTCGCACTCGCGCTCATCGTGGCACCGCAGCACGGCCTGCCAGCACGCGGGCTCAGCGTTCAGCGCCACCGCGAAACACAAGAGGAACACCACGGGGCCACGCCAGGTCCGCATGCCTCGGGCTTCACACACGCTCACTTCCGGTCCGCGTCCATGGGCCAGCGCGCGGAGGTTAGGAGCCCGTGTTCACATGTCATGCGGAAGAACGAGCTCAAAACACAAACACCGGTTTAAACGAATAGACGAAATAATAAGAATAAGAATAATAATAATAATAAATGATTGTAAAAAAAATTAATAAAATAAAAAAGGTCTAAACTTGTAGAAGAAGAAGAAGAAGAAGGCCCGTCAGCACAATGTTTACATTGCGATTTTCTACCAGTGGTTACCATAGAAACGACTTCCCGAATCGTCCACACACAAGTTTCCAACAGGGTTTAAAAATGTAGATATATAAAGTTTAGAGGTTTACATTCAATCCGTTTCTTCTCGCTCGGGGTTTTTTCTTCCCCACTTTCTTTCGCCGCGTCCCGAGGAGAAAGAAGAAAGAAGAAAGAGCCCCCTGTCTCCCCCCCCTCCCCCCCTCTCCCCCCCCCTCCCCTGTCTCCCCCCCCCCCTCCTCATTCCGCATTCCGTATTCCGTTTGGTCGTAAAGAGGAGGAGGAGGGGGGGGGGGGGGTCGTTCCCATAACAACGCTGTTTTGGGGCCGGTCTCGAGCTCACATGCGCGAGAAACTTTTGACGGTTTTTTTTTGTTTGTTTGTTTTTAAAAACCCTTCGAACATAACGGTCACCGTGTCAAAGAGCCAAATGTCAAGTGCGCAGGAAAAAGTACAGGGCAAAGTTCCCGGATGTAATCACATCATTACATCATACATCACCTCTACTTACTGTACTAATAGCATGTTAATAAATGAGCTCGGGCTCAGACGTAAGCTTACTATTTTACTCTTTAGCACAGTAGTGTGCTCTGTCCTTCTGTCTTTCTGTCCTTCTGTCTTTCTGTCTTTCTGTCTTTCTGTCCTTCTGTCTTTCTGTCCTTCTGTCTTTCTGTCCTTCTGTCTTTCTGTCTTTCTGTCCTTCTGTCTTTCTGTCTTTCTGTCCTTCTGTCTTTCTGTTTTGTCCTTCTGTCTTTCTGTCCTTCTGTCTTTCTGTTCTGTCCTTCTGTCTTTCTGTCCTTCTGTCTTTCTGTCCTGTCCTTCTGTCTTTCTGTCCTTCTGTCTTTCTGTCCTTCTGTCTTTCTGTTCTGTCCTTCTGTCTTTCTGTCCTTCTGTCTTTCTGTCTTTCTGTTCTGTCCTTCTGTCTTTCTGTTCTGTCCTTCTGTCTTTCTGTCCTTCTGTCTTTCTGTTCTGTCCTTCTGTCTTTCTGTCTTTCTGTCTTTCTGTTCTGTCTTTCTGTTCTGTCCTTCTGTCTTTCTGTCCTTCTGTCTTTCTGTTCTGTCCTTCTGTCTTTCTGTCCTTCTGTCTTTCTGTCCTTCTGTCTTTCTGTTCTGTCTTTCTGTCCTTCTGTCTTTCTGTCCTTCTGTCTTTCTGTCCTTCTGTCCTTCTGTCTTTCTGTCCTTCTGTCTTTCTGTCCTTCTGTCTTTCTGTCCTTCTGTCCTTCTGTCTTTCTGTCTTTCTGTCCTTCTGTCTTTCTGTCTTTCTGTTCTGTCCTTCTGTCTTTCTGTTTCTCTCGTCAATGCAATCTCTGGCCTCTGGCCAGTCCTGAGTGTATTTCTGCGGCAGCCCGATGGACTCCTGTCTGGCACGAGATTAAATAAATTTCAAAGTCAATTTAATTCACTGGATTTTTACTTGTGGACCCATATCTTTGGGAGGGAGATGTTGTAGAAACCCTGGAAGCAGTGAACAAAAGACAAACGAGGACATCTGCAGAGGGCGAGCACAAAGATCCGCAATAAAAGATTCCTCAAAGCTGCAACCCCCCTTCATTTCTTTACCATTTTCATTCTCACCAGTGTTACTTGTAGCCAAATAAATTCTTATCATTGGAGACATATCAACATAGCACGATAGATGGTGAAAGTTAACATGTGCCATCCAGCATTTGTTTTTACTTTTATACTTTATTGTCATTGTACAAGTACAACAAGATTCAGTGTGCAGTTCCCCGCCAAAGCTATGTTACATATAAAAAAGAATTTAAAAGTAAAGAAAAGAAGAAGAGGTAGTATGGTCCTTAAATGTGCAAAGTCTGGTCTGAGTTGGCACTGGAAGCCCATGGCTCAGATAAAGTGTGGTGGAGTACAGTGGTGTTAGTGGTAGAGTGACATTTTAAACATCAGCCATATGGCAATGTCATGAGGTGGGTTTCCATCCACCTGTTTTTTAAATGTTCTTGAGTTGTGCTTAAAAAAAACCAACAACAGAATTTGATTAGTATTGGTCAAAGCGACTGAAGATGCTTTTCCACTCATCTGACGTTATTAATCAGCTCTACTGAAATTCCCAGACAATAAACCTTTGTTTCATGATGTCAAGAAACTCATTCAGGTCACATGACATTATTTATTCATTTATTTTCCAACTTTTTGTTACAGGAATCAGAATAAAATAAAACATATTACAGGTTATATAAGACAAAGTTGGAAAGAAAAGAAAAGAAAAATAGGGGGGGGGGGGACTGTTTCTTACTACCAGTTACATTGGGTAAACAGAGAAGGACTGCTGTAGTGGACATTAATTTAGGGCATAATCTTGCAGCCTTTTTCAAGAAATTAAAGAATGGGCTCCATACACGCCAGAATCGTTTTTGTAAATTAGGCTCATTATGATGCATCTCGTTCAATCATCTCTTAAAGCATGGAGCATCTGAGGATTTCCATTTAAAAAAACAACAACACTTTTTTACCCACCATTAGAGCCTGTTAGGTCACGTGACCTTTTTTGACATTTGGAGGTGTGAATTCTTGTAAGTGTGTCAGGGTAAAGACATGAGGACGACATTGTAAGTATCAAATCGTCCCTTTCTGTTTGAAAATGGTTTGTTCCAGTTTGACATACATGGCCTCCTTCACTTCTAATTTGAGCCATTTGTCCAAAATGTTGACTTTGTGCTTTAAATAATGGTAGACAATAGAGTCTTGACCGGAAGAATGAACACCCCTGATGCTGTATGTATTATGCTTCTCCACTTGTGTTTTGGGTGTACGAGATATGATGTCCTTCCAGGTTTTTCACTCCATCCACAAGAGGAATAACAGTGATATTTTGTTTTGCTGTTTCTCCTCTCCACTTGCCTGGTTGGTTTTACTGTTGGACCTTATTGCTAGTTTAACGAAAACCCCACAGACTTAACTTGGCCTTTTACTCTACTACTACTACTACTACTACTACTACTACTACTACTACTACTAAAAAATGTATTGACCTGGAGGACTGAAAACTTTAATAGACATGTCTGGGAAAAGTTTTTTTGGCTAAGGTGTGTGCAGAGGTAGTAGAAGTACACAAATTCCTTACTCAAGTAAAAGTACAAATACTCCTCTAAAACAAATACTTTGGTAAAAAGTTGAAGTACAGATTCCAATTCTTTACTCAAGTTAAAGTTCAAAAGTACAAACTCTTGCATGCAAACAATCTGCAGTCTGCTTAGATAAATACAAAATGTAGCGTAACATCAGATTATAGTGATGAGTATTAGGTCTTTGGAAAGAAACTCCAAAAAAAAATCTGTATTTTTCATTTTCTTGTATTTTGATTTTAGTATTGTATTTTAAACATCTCAAATAATTCAGGTTTTTTTTTAATCATAACTGTAGTATTATTATTACCTCATTAATTTGATCTGTTTGTATGCAATGTCCCTCCGAGAATGAGAATAATTGTTTTAATAAAGGCCTCCCTGCTGCATAGAGAAATTAAATGTCAAGATAGGAAGTAATTAAGGCCACCTCCACAGCACTGATGTCTGTATGTGGTATAATTTCACCCTCTTACTGAGTGCATTAGATATATGTGGGGGCGGGGTGGGGGGCAGTAAATTGCACCTCATCACATCCTTGCAATTATTAAAATATGCGTTTGAAGAAAAGACCTGACTTATACACTTAGTTATTAGGTATGCCAATCTTGTAACTAATAAACTGCCAACTTTGTGTAGCCAAATTCCAGAAAGGCATTACAATGGACTACTAGTGAAATATTTGAGAGATGATAATCTTATGTTACAGATTCTTTTGGCTAAATCTCTACAGGAAGAACACAACAGGTTAAATCATGACAATAAAACTATAATAATAACTGCTGCTGTGATCAGAAAGCCTATCTCATGCTCATCCCAGGACTATTCACAATGTGATCTTACCAAACACTCTTTTATCACATTTAGTGCTGTTGCTTTTTCTCTATATGACTGTCTACTGTAATGATTTATAACCCAGAAGAGGATGGGTTCCCTTTTGAGTCTGGTTCCTCTGAAGGGTTCTTCTCAGGGAGTTTCTCCTCACCACTGTCTCCTCTGGCTTGTTCATTAGGGATCTAGATCTACATCCGGATTTCTGTAAAGCTGCTTTGTTAAAAGCATTGAATTGAATTATTACTGGAACTTAATTGTCCACCACAGTGGAACATTTGCCCTCTTCTTGGTCCTCTTCTTGCATCCTTAAAAAATCAGTTCTTCCAGGATAAAAAAAAAAACTTATTTCGTTCGTTTTTCTGACTATGGAAACAGGTAGATGTTTTGTACTCGCGTGCAGCGTTGCTTGTTACTGTGCGTACTGTTGCAAGGAAATGCGGAGGACTTAAGAAGAACTCATCTGGATGTTTGAAATCGTGGACAGAGAGGAGGAGCAGATGGACGTCAAAGTTGACAGATAAGCACAAAAGATGTCCAAACAAAAATGTAAATGTACAGAGGATGTTAAAAATGAACACCCGTGTTTTTAACCTGGACGAAACGAGAATGGGAAGCGAATACCACCTGTAGAAAGGGAAAATAAAGGCGCAAGTGACAGAGAGAGAAAAATATAATGAAGTTTAAGATTCTATTTTAGAATAGAATCCACCCTTCGTGTGATGGTGGTTCAGTGGTTAGGGCACTGGACTGCTGATCAGAAGGTTGTGGGTTCAAGCCTCGGCTCCACCAAGCTGCCACTGTTGGACCCTTGAGCAAGACCCTTAACCCTCCCTGCTCCAGGGGTGCTGCATCATGGCTGACCCTGCGCTTTGACCCCAGTTTACCAACATGCTGGGATATGTGAATAATCAATTTCACTGTACTGTACTTGTATATGTATATGTGACAATAAAGGAGCATTCTATTCAAGACGATATGTAGTTTACCTTTAAGTAAAGGACAGTCATGAATAAGTATATAGCTTGTGTATGTCACGATTGTGTAGCGGAGCGGCGGACACAAGCGCAAAGCCACTTTAAACATATAACATTTATTGGAACAGGAAATACACTACATGCCGTGACTGGCGTGGTAATACACGAAATGGAAGACAATCGGACATACAGACAATCAAGGACAAACTAGACGGAAGCAAGGAGGGCTTTTAAACACTACTGATTACTAACAAACGACATGCAGGTGGGGACAATCACATCACGAGACAGGGATCATACACACACAGCAGCGAACGTGGCCACCCGCTAGTTCCTGCGCACGTGACAGTGTACTCTTAATATCTTCAGAGTAAACTCAAAACTGTTTGCTTACAAGTATACCTTTTGTCAAAGGCAAGCATAGACCTAGTACACAGATAGTAGATAAAGTCATAAACTTTAAAAATGTACTGCAAAACCAGGAAACCCTTACACATACTAACTCCTTCAGTTAGGCGTAAGAAGAGCCCTTTTTACTTTTATTATTGTTTTACCACTGTATCAATAGCTCAGAAAATCTCAAAATGCGTAGTTCCTATTTAACACTTTCTTTCTCTCTGAAGGCCTAGTCTTAACATTACCTGAGAAATTCAATTTCACATGCTTTTGGCTAATAGCATGTGAAGATCACAAATCCTTATTCATTCTCATATACTCACTAAGGATAGAACGGTATATAAGCTAAAGGTCCTATAGCACAACCTTATACCATTCTCTGTATTAGATTCCAACAAATCTAATCAACCCAAACACCAGCTTTGTCTCTCATTGACAGAATATAATGTAAATTACAAATTGAGAAGATTCTCCCATTAAGCTAATCACACATATCTACCATCTGGATTTTTAGCACTAACATATGTACAGTATGTATATAGCACCCCGATGACTGCTAAAAAAAAAAATATATATATATATATATATATATATATATATATTTCCCCAAACTCAGGATTGCTAGTTGGCCAAATATCTGTTGTTTCACAGGAAAAAAAACTGCATCACAGCAGAGACACTTTAAATACATAAAAACGTGGAATTTCTTCCCACATGTCTAATAGGATTTAAAAGGTTTAAAAGGTTTCCATCCGAGGGATTTTATGTGAAAAATGTTTTAGCAATTTTAAATGTTTGCCACTATAGGTGATGGAAATTACATTTATCGGTAATATTTTAACAAATATCGACATCAGCTTTTTGCTGTTTAAC
>JAOUQW010000030.1:1894173-1908599 GCA_028565825.1 Olivaichthys viedmensis | reverse complement strand
CTATTTGAGAGCTTTTTATATCCACACAGAAGCCAACAAGCTTTAGCTTGTGAGCATCCATTTCTTCCGAACTCAAACAGATGAACGCTTTGAGGAGGTAAGTAGGAGGTTTTGTGTCAGAAGATTCAAGGTTCCCAGTTGTCATGAAGGAGGAATTAGTTCTGCTTGAGTGGCTAGGGGTCTCGGAGAGAGTGATGTCAATCAAGCGTGTTCATTAGAATATTAGGCCACGCCCATTAGGACAGTTCCCAGATCTGTTCTATTCAGCTGGTGTTGGAGCAGTGTTATATCACATTTGTATCTGTTTTTTTGTATTCTAACTTTACTGGATGTTTAATATAACACTCAAGTCTAGTGTCATACAAGCATAAAAAAAAAAAAAAGTATGCTGTGTTCTCTAGGATGTCCTAGATTTAATTCCTAATAGGCATCAGCCATCACTCCATCCACGATTTTCGAAATGTATGTTTTCTGCTGTTGCAAGATTCTTTCTTTTGTTACTGCTACTTATTCCAAATAGTGTCCCTCCATGTGTCACTCATCTTACCAGGAAAAAAGCTTGGTGGGGGAAGTGAGGACTGGAGTGAGCAGACTTTGATGAACAAGACAGCACTCGGTCTGCACATTCGAAACTGCAAAGTTCAAATATAGTTTACAAACGGGAGGATTCACATTACAAATGTAACAACTTGCAGGCCAGTTTTTAGGTTTTAGTACTGCAACAGTCTTTTGAAGAACAATGCCCTAATTAAAAAAAACTGTGAAATCAATTTAACTTTATTGTCATTATACATACACAGGTGTGCAATATAACCAAATGGTCTTGGTTAGCGCAGGTGCAGATCAACATTCACCGGATGTTATAACAGTACAGACAGTTAAACTGTCAATAACAACAGCAGCTCTTGTAAAACCCTATGCAGGGTTGTTCCACTTTTCTCATAAACAAATTCCAGACATTTTCAAGACTTAAAAAAAAAAAAAAAAATTATTTTAAATTTCCAGTTTTCTTGCTATTTTTAAGGAACATTAAGCTGTATCATGAAAAGAGAAAGCATTAAGTGTGATACGGATTTTGGAGGCTACATTGAACGCTTGCTTATCTCGATCTGGAAATAAGACTTGTCTGACCCAGTGCAAGAACGCTGCCTACATTTAACACACTCTGTGTAAACTCAGAGCTCATCCTGTAGATGTGATGCGGTTTTGAATTAAACAGGACGCAGCATGTCACTGAAATGCGTTCTGAAAAGTGTACGCAACGCGAATTCCTTCGTGCATTTTTGAGCAAAGCGAGAGAATAAAAAGAGCATCGTGCTGGAAAGGCCCACACCTCCGCCGTGACTGCCAGGGGACAGATCCGTCTCCATGGTGACGCACATTAATTACCTGTGAGTACATTTCCACATCATGAACGCGCCATAAGGTGGATTACGCAACCGGGCACGAGACCGCACAAGCCTAGGATGAGCTCATCCTCTCCCCCTCACGCACACTCTCGCTCTCGCGCATCCTCCTTCTTCTGATCTTACCCTTTTTTTTCATCTCTCTGTTTTTGCCCGAGAGAAAGAGAGAGTGCACAATGAGTTAGTGCGGCCGTGCCTAAATGGGAAAAAAAATCCCTTTCCAGCGACTTCCTGCAAACAATCGAAGGAGAGGCTGAACAAGTGGGATGGAGGCAGAAATGGTGTTAGATGGGGGGGGGGGGGAATAATGGGGTGGCATAGGGACAGTGTGCGTGTGTGTGTGTGTGTGTGTTTGGGGAGTTCACTGAATAGCAAATGGAGCTCGACTACACACAGGGCCATAAACTGACTGAAATAAAATAAGTAAAGTGGAATATATGGGAAAAACGAGTGAACACATCCTAATCCTTATCATCCACAACAACCCTTAAAATATGTCCCTCAAAAGAGCTTAATGTAATAAAACCTTCAATCTCATGTATTTCTAAATTAATGAATGATCAAACCAGGCATGGGCAAAAACACATTCAAATGTATTTTTGATATATAATGCAAAATACTCAAAATACCCTAAATGTAATTTATACAACTGAAAAAAAAAAATTAAAATACAGTAGTTTGTGTTTTGGAAATACAGAGCTACATTACAGGGACATGAGATCAATAGTGTCACTTCAATTGATAAGACCAACGTTAGAGTTCTGGTGGATGATAGCTAACGCTAATGCTAGTTATCCCCCAGAAACCACACTGGTGGTCTGCACTAAATCATAAAGATTCAATCATTTATACTGTCTCTCTGGTATCTAAAGTCTTAATGTACCACGAATGTTAACCTGCTGTTATATATTCTTCCCACCTAGCATCCAGCTCACTGTGATGAATAATAAAGTACATTACCGATCATGTGAAATCTTAAACAGCCAATTAGAACAGTCAATTTCTTGCAACATGATGGATAGAAACGACTCAGTCGACACATTACTACTCCAGTTCCTGTTCATGAACTGTTCACGAACAGAAGGTGCTGCGTTTGATAAGTGTGTAGTGTTAAGAGAATTTTAATTAGCCACAGAGCAGCCCTGGCACAAATGTCAGCTCTAAAACTCATCAGAATCTTATGAGCGTCAGTTTCCTTGATTTCAGATTACAAACAGATTTTTCTGCCACCATCAAATACAAATTAGTATTTATATCAAATACGTCCATTCCTGCATCGAACATTATTACATGTGAACGAGAAAGTGCCAGGTGATGATATATGGGATTAAGGGAAGAGACAGGCTGAGAGACTCTTCAGCACTTCTAAAAGGAGCCCAATGCTTCAGTGCACTGACCCAAACAGCCTCAGCACCACAGACGCCACACACACAAGTGCCAGACAGCCACGAATGATTGGACGCAATTGAACACGGATTTGTGCACATCATATTCATTTGACATTTCCACAGCGTAATGGGACGTGCATTAGTGAATCAGTATGAACGCTGCATCAGTCGAGCGTGCACTCAGTGTCATGCATGTTGCATCTATGTAAAGCACCAGGCAACAGTTTGGACACCCCTGATTGTAATGTATGGTTTTTTTGTGGTTTTTTTTATTATTTTTTTAAATCTGAAAGACATTTTGATCTTATGCTGAATATTTGTTTCTAAGACAAATATAAATAGTGAAGTTGATACCCATTTATTTCCAAAACTAAAAAACATGTTTTAAAAAAAATGACCAACAAAACAATTTCATTTAGAACTTAGCAAAAGCTGCTAACAAGTAATCAGTATGAGTGAGCTTCTTCATGACTGTTGGAAAAAGAAATCCCAATCCTTTATGAAGTTTATATTCTTCAGGCTACACTGAAAAATCTAAACTATAAGATAGTTTTGAATTGTTCAACACTTTTTTTTTTATCACTATGTAATTACATATGTGTTGTTTAGTTTTCATGTCTTCATTTTAACACCCTTCTAAAAGTAGGCTACTGTGTGCAGACATTTGACTGGTACTTTATGTAAATTCAGGGATTTTCACTTTCAGAAGGCACATGATATCCGTTAGGGGAAATGATTAGTTTGCATTTCGGGTATGTATGTATACTATACACTTTGCAGACAACGGATTACAGCGTGCTTGCAGCCTTTAGCACCGTCTGACCTAAAGAATGTTAGTAAATGAGACTGCTACTTTATTTCACATTCTTTAATTCAAAAAATGAGGGAAATTTAAAAATGAAGAAAAACCCTTTTATGAATAGTGTGTCAAGAGTTTTGTACTGTAATGTATGTCCAGGAATTTTTGAGAATGGGTGAAGATTATGTTCCTCAGTTTTAAAGTATATGTAGTAATTATTAAAGCGTTTGATTACTATACTGTACACTGAAATGGACAGAAATGGGCCGCCCTAAGGCAGGAGTGTCTAATCTTATCTGCAAAGGCTGCACATTTTCATTCCAGCCATGCAAAATCACACCTGATTCCTCCGTTTAATCAATTCGTCTCGATCTTCAAGTGACTAATAAATTGTATCAGGTGTGGCTCCTGCTTGGTTGGGATGAAACTTGCAGCCACACCAGACCTAAGGCTACGGCTTTGCAGACCTTGGTGATAATGTGAACATTGATGCCACAAGCCTGCAAATGTATATACAGTATGTATCAATGAAAGACTAGTGCCCTAGACTCCATTAGGCATTCCTATCTTTTCTCGCCCTGGGATTTTCATTCATAGGAATCCTAACCGTTTGTTTAATCCTTAAACCTCTTTCTGTTAGTGTGAAAGTGTATCTGCTCAGCCTAAGATGTTTAGAAGGCCAGTGATGGAGGAGCTGCTGTCATGGCCAGGCAGTTCAGCCAGGCGGACGTACACACGGATTTATGTGACAGGCTGCCTGAAGGTGTTAGTGCAGGGCAAGACGGGTCACGGCCAAGTGCCTCGTGCAGACACGTGACTCGCGTCACATGCCTGCTTCGTTCCTGTGTTTGTCTTACATCATACAGCATACAACGCTGCAGAATGCATTGAAGCCATAATGGGATGGAGCAGGTCTGTTATGCATGTACAGGCTGAGGAGACAATAGTATGTACTAGATTAAAGAAATTCTTCAACGAAGAAATCTAATTTACACAATGTTATCATCATCTAAGGCATGTTTGCTTCTTTAGTTTTACACTGGAACTGCTAGACTAGAGCGTTATCTCACCCAAAATCCTTTCAATAAATACACGCCCAAAACCTTCATAAACCTGCATCAAATGACATAGTTAGGCTACACAATCTCAATTATAAATAAACAAAAACAAAACAAAAAAACAGCAGGGTTAATCAGTATTTCAGCTCAAAGTGGAACTACATTATCTGCATCACTTCCAGCTTTCCGGTACAATTTCACCTTCAAACTTTGGGAGTCGAGGCCTATGGGGGTGGAATGATACCAGATTGTGTTAAGGGAAAAAATGTATTGCGGTTGTCCAAGGTGGCTGCATTCATAACGTTGCAACGTTCAGCTACACAGTGAAGTTTTGTTCATTTGAATTGATTACAGTAAATAATACTGTGTCCTAAACCACATCGAAAAGTCTGCGTGACATTATGTAAGAACTGGATGCAGTTTAAGGCAAATATTTACAAGATTTGGGGTGAGAATAGACTTTCATTACTGGTTAGTTACATTAGCCTTGTAGCTTCAGTGCAAAACTAACAAAGCAAACGTCAGGCATGTCAAACATTACCCAGCTGATCTACTACATTTTTCGAGAAGAGGAAACTTGTGTAACTTTGATTTCTCTCATGGTTTGGTTTATCAATGGGGGAAAAATGAGAAAGAAAATGACATTATGTTGTGCTGACAAACTTGATCTTCACGTCCCAGGGCTTCCTGTAATGTTTTACAATATTTTCGCAAATGATATCCGTAGCCTTTGGGCTTTATGAATATTGAATTGGCCCAGTACATGAAATGGTTGGTGTCATGGTTGGCGAGATGCACATCCAGGTTTCACTTTCAGAAGGTGCCCAAAGATAGTGCAAAGGATTTGTTTGCATTTTATGTATGTATATATACTATACGCTTTCCAGAAAACATGTAACCGGGCGTTTGCAGCCTTTAACACTGTTATAAGCCTGCTACTTTATTCCGTATCCATTTATCAGACCCTCCATATAGGATACAGTTCTGTGGATAAACAAATTACAACAACAATTTCTATGCCAAGTTCGATTCATAAAGTTAACCTGAAGCTAGTGTAGGCCTGCTGTTATGTCCAAATTATGCAAATGTTTTTTCCTTGGGACATTGGGATCTGTATTTGGGACAGTGGAAATGTGGTTTGCTGTAGTAATGTATTGATAGCCTTTAGTGATTGGCTGTCACTGTGCGAGGGGTTCTGAGTGCGATTCCAACACCACACTGGCAGCTGCAGTGTCAGAGTCGGATGTAAATGACAGCTTTCAGGATCAATCATGTCACTACTTGCTCATGTGCACCTCTACTCTCCTTCTGCCAAAGATCTGAACAAACACTACTGGGCTTATTTAGCAGTCAACAACTTAAGAGATGCAGGGAAAAGGCCCATTCATTCACTGATTGCACACAGATACAAGCAGACATTTAAAAAGACTTCCCAAAAACAAGGGAATAAAAGAGAGAGGGGAGGAGAGATAGGATTTAAAAACAAGACTAGAGAGAGAGAGCGAGAGAGAGAGAGAGAGATCAGTACTTTTTCTATTTCCGTTCATCTTTCTTGTAAAACAGAGCCCAAAACACGTCACATATAACCAGTGCGTCAGAGCACATGATTGGCATATATTAACCCTGTGGTACACATGCATATCACAAATCTTTTTGTCATACATACATACATATACAGTTGGGTCCAAAAGTCTGAGACCACAATAAAAACCTGAGATTTTTTTTCATTGCCACTGTACGGCACTCTAAAATGTTTTGCTGAAACTGGATCAGTCGTATTAATTGAGATTAATTGAGGATGTGGTTATGAAAACGTGAACAAATACACATTACAAGGCTTAACGAGTGTAAATTAGATATTGTACGTTCAATTGGAACCTCAAATAGCGAATTTGTTCTTTCAACACGTGAAGGCGAACACATGACACGGTCAAATGGTTCGAAGTTGCTAGGCAACCGGGAAATATGGACGCCGAGCATAAACTGTCTAATAACCGAGGCTAACTATTTATCTAGCTAGCACGTAACTATTAGGTCTTTTATATGAACAACATAAAGGCAGAATGGCAGTGAGAATTAGACAAAACTGTCGGGAATATCAACATTTTCCACAGATTTGTTGGTAAAGTACTGCGAAAAGACTCCTTATGACTAAAATTACACTAATTACACTTCAACTGCTAACCCAACTGGGCTCTGCCATACTGAGAAACATAACCTCCTCAAATAAATCCAATTAGCTAAAAAAAAAAATTGCAATTAGGCAATTATGTAGCAATTGTGACAAGCCAACTCTGTAGTTTATCAAGCTGTACAATTTTAGCAATTTGAGTAATTGGTTAAATCGATCATCTTCCTTTCATGACCCATCACTGAACCAAGAACAAAGACAAAACGTCTCTCAGCTCAACTCAAGTGCAATCGATTCGCACAAACAACTGAACGAAAATGGATTTCATTTCAGACAAAATCACAGAGCATGTCCGCCTTCCAACAGCTTGTTTTTCCGAGGCGATGTGCTATCAAAAGTCTCCTTGCACATGAGTTGTCACCATGTTTCATTCTAATTACGATGAAGAGCCGCGAGTCATTTCAGCTCCTCTCACATTCCTGACTCTGTTATATCACCCCCATTCAGTCCGTATGGCTCAACAACAATGGAGTGAGACATGGAGTGGGTTTATACAGGCTCCTAAAGGGAGTCAGCTGAAATGTGTCTGTCAGGGTTGACCTATAGAGTTCAAACTGAAGCTTAATATCATGGAAACGCTTTCTAAAGTTACAGGTCCTGTGTTAGATCACAGTTTTCTGGATGCAAAGATTTCTTCGGGAACTTTACTCTAAAAATCGGCAACTCATCGCTTTATGGGAAAATACAGTTTATTTGCAAAATCCGATTGGCCAAACGGAGAAATAGACAGAGCTCTGCGGGCTAAGCACTAAGCACGTTGGCCAACTGATGAACTATAGCTGTCTCTAGTAGTAATTATAATACTAGATAATAAACACCCCGATGGTCAAACATCCTGCTTGGAACGAACACGCAGGATGTCAAAAGCTGAATCACCCTGTTCTAAATCTTGCCCTAAAGCATAAGGGTGCATGGGCTTAAAAAAGAAAGAATTGGGACACGCTGCATGACATCACCCTTCACGTGGTTTCAATAAATCGCCCAGTTTGGGGTAAAACTCTCTGAGAAGCAATGGGACACTCTGAGCTCTTGCAGACCCTGGAGAATGTGTACATTAGGACCACAAGGCTGTGAGGGTGGGAATTGGGACGAGGCCACACGTTTCTAAAGGTCAGGACCCAGGGGGCACAAAGACCCAGACACAGTGCCAAGTGCGAGCAGAGAGGCAGTCATGCCCCGAACATCTGTGACTCATACCACAAGGTTAGTGGAGTCATCTTCATCAATTCCATTTTAACTTTCGGAGGGAAAGAGGGGAAAAAGCCTGAATTGGCCACCAGTTTAATCATGTATTAACGTTTACCTATTAAAGTTGAATTGTTAAAAATGAAACCTATTCAAGTTTAACGTCTACATGAATGTGGTTATGAAAACATGAACAAATACACATTACAAGGCTTAAGGAGTGTAAATTAGATATTGTGCGTTCGAATAGAACGAACACACGACATGCTCACCGCTCAAGTGGTCAAACACAGCTGCTGGGCAACCGAGAAATATGGACGCCGAGCTAGCTAATAACCGAGGTAACTGTTTAGCTAGCTAACACGTAGCCATTAGATCTTGTATATAAAACAACGTAAAGGCAGAATGGCCTAAAAATTTATTTGTAAATAAATGCGTCAAAAAATTAACCTCAAAACCAAATACATACTCAGACTGTAATTCAGGCTGTATTTTGCATGACGTAATGATTAAATAATAGTATTTTTGAGATGATGAACAATGGGCAACCTTTAAACATACTTATCACTATAAAGGGCTTTTGGCATTACTCTCGGTATACATCCTGTTTTCATAAAACCGAACATGTGAGCTGCCACTCTACATCACTCGACCCTGTCAGTCCCGTATCACCACCATACTGGCCTTTTTATTTCCTGCACTAGTTTTTCAAGCTTGAACAATCAGCTGAACTGTGGAGGCGGTTCTGCTCATGATGACAAGAAGAAAGAGCAACCCTGGGCTGATGATGCAGATCTGATTGTATTTGGCTTGGGGTTCATTAGCATGACTAAACAACTGGGAATACCAAAATGCCAGGCTGAAACTGAGCGTGATGAACTTGAGTCGGGGGGTGGGGGGCAATGTGATAATGGGAAAACTCTAGAGTCAGTAAAATAATCAGATTTATTTGTAAATACATCATGTATGAGCCTCTAAAGTCGCTTTGCAACCTGGCCATCAACCTACCAAAGAAAATTGAAATCTTCTGATGCTTTTTTAAAAATGTTATTTTAATTTGATTTTTTGCATGGAGTCACATTACTGGTAAATATGAATGTTTTTCATTTCTATGGTTTCAAAATGCACACGTGATTTCCCCTTTTATTTTTGAGTTGGTAAGTCTATGTTGTTTATTGTAATTTGCATTATCTAGACATTAGTTAACAGTATTTTTCAGATGAATAAAAACAGGCAACCCTCTACATGCTTATCAGTATAAGGTAGTTTTGGCATTAGCGTTGTCTTTGGTGTTTTAGTGCTTCCGTGCAGCTCTTTTCTACCCGGTTAATTTTGCATACATGTGCAGATGTAGAAAAAACAAACGATTTAGGGTATAGATGTGCTGAATAACCTGATTACTGGATTAAAATCCAAGTGTCTGTCAGATTTCTTCAAATGCAATAACAGCTTTAATCTGCTATAAGATATCGTAGTACGCTGTTATTAGATGACCACTGGTATAATATGGTAACTGCTGAAATCAGATAATGATCACTGATAAAGATAATTATCAGTTAAGTGTGCATGTAAACGCACCCAATGAGAAACTGGAGAATGCAGAACACCCTCTCTGGCTCCAGTCAAGGTCTTTTCTATCACAAATGAGGCTTGTGGGCGGAGACTATGTGCATGTGTAAGGAGAGTCTAATATAATATCGCTTTGTCTTTATAGGGGCCTTTAATAAAATGTGAGCTGCCACTGCAGATAATTTTGTCCGTTCAGCCTGGCATCACTACAATAATGACCTTTTTATTTCTCTTTGCCAGATTTTAACCAATCAGAAACTAGAAAGACCAACGCTGGGCTGATGATGACTGACTTGACTGAATTTTGCTTGGGGTTCATTTGCATGCCTAAACGACTGGCAATAACAAAATGCCAGGCTGAAACTGAGTGAATGAACTTAAGCTTTAGAACGGTTGTATTAAATCCCAGCTAAAATGAGAAACTACTTCAGGTCCTTTCTATCACAATGCACCGAGACATATGAGAGCCTTGACAGTAGTGTGTGAGTGTGTGTATGTATAAGGACAGAGATTGGCTGAGTCTCACGTTGGCTCACAAGGCCCCAGGGCCCCTCAGTTGGCTCAGAGAGAGATCACTGTTGGCATATTGTGTGACCCCCAAGGCTGGCACTGAGCAGGGGAGGAACGAGGGGTCAGAGGAGTGAAATGTCACCAGGGGAAATGCAAATCGGCCCTGACAACTGGTGCAGAAAGCATGTTCTCCCTGACTCCAGGACCC
This sequence comes from Olivaichthys viedmensis, assembly GCA_028565825.1. Lineage (NCBI taxonomy): Eukaryota > Metazoa > Chordata > Actinopteri > Siluriformes > Diplomystidae > Olivaichthys > Olivaichthys viedmensis. The sequence continues at coordinate 1,898,285 of JAOUQW010000030.1, read as the reverse complement.
CTGATTTTTCACAAAGTCAAACGGAACATGGCAGCCGCCACCCCAGGGGGAGTTTTAAAGGGGGAGGTTATTTAAAGAGGTACATATAACACACACACACACACACACACACACACACACACAGTCTTGCTGTTACCGGATGGATTCCTCGACATGGGTTCGCAGTAATCGCACTGTGTCTTTTCCGAGTTTGGATTGCCTCCCTCCTTTCCTGGTTCACTCACCTCTGATCACCTCCTTCTGCGAACGGAGAATTGACCATCCAAGGTCACACGGCGGAACGGCACTGCTAAGCCGAGCAACACGCACACATATTTTCCGCAAAGTGCAGGCAATGTCATAGAAGGACCTGGAAGGAGGAGCTTTTTTGTGCCACTTTCCTCTTAAGTTGGGTGTACATTACAGCATTTTAAGCCCAATTTATCCATGATTCCTGCCAAATTTATTAATATCGAACGTGAACGTGGACCGACTGAAACTGTCTATCGGCACGGATGATCTGATGGTGTGAGAGGGTAAACAAGTCACTCTTAAGCTTTCCAATCTCCATATCGATCAGAAGCCTTCTGATATCTTCAAACATGTCAATGCTTTCAGTCATAAAAATCAAAGAAGTTTGTAGTGTCAGATGGTCAGCAATGAAACTTGACGACTGATACTGTCAACAGCCAAATGGCACAGCTAGGAAGAAAAAAAAGACATATAAGCACTACATGTGTGCAGCAGACCACAAGAAATGGAAGACAGAACTCTGAGGATGATGTTGTAAAACTTGGAGGATGATGTCCATTTTTATAACTAACCCTGTTTTCATCCACAGTTTGTGTTTTTCCTTGTCACACTTCTTTCCTGAACATAAAAAGCACAAATGGGTCTGGCAAGACTCAGCACGTCCAGCTCCATCTCTGTTCGAGTCACCCTGATTCCCTTGAGATTTGGGTTTTTGAGGATTTTTTGCCAAATCATCTAGTGCGTGCCCTTACGCCATAAAGGTGAGAAAATCTTTCAAGTGTGAGATGCTCTCTGTTTTTCAAAATCTGTTAAGATTTTAAAAGTCTGTTAGGATTTTAAAAGTCATGTAGTGTATGCTCAGCTTTTCTCATTCATTCTCTCTCTCTCTCTTTCTCACACACACACACACACACACACACACAGTGGGACTACAGATGTCTTACAGTTGAGAGCTCTAGCTCACCAATATCAAAGGTCATATTTAACCAGGGTCAGAGTCCTGAGCTAGTGATAGAAGGCTGCCAGAGATCCACTTGGTTGCCAGTCTGTGAACTTATGTATACATAAGAGGGCAGTTAGTGCTTTCCTCCAAGCGTGTTTAGCCTACCTATGAGGTTGCATGAGCAGCAGTTAGGGAAAAAAAAAGAAGCTAACTTCACAAGTCTCGGATGTGTTTGCCTTTGCCCTCCCAGGATGGTAGCAGATAGAGGAGAACTAGCTATTGGGTAGGAATTGGCAACAACTAGGGGTTAAAAGATACATTCAGATGTCTCCAGTTCCCCTGTGTTACACTTATAAAACCTCTAAATCCAGCCAGCACGCCATTGAAATGAAGGACATGGAACTTTTTACTGACTCTGCATTTGGGTGGTGTATATTTACCTGTGACATATATGAATAACAGGCAGGCAATGACGTCAATCGAGAGAGATCTATAGCCTGTCAGTTGAAGGACTACAAGGTTGTGAGTGTGTGTATATAGCTCCCGGAGGGATGATGAGCTTTGTCTCCAAGGTCAAGTGCTCCGTAAACACATATGGATGAGAAATTGGAGCAGGCATGCAGAGAGTTCCTCTACATATCACACCAGGCAGGGACAGGTTACTGCGCAATACATTACACAAGTACAGAACAGAGTAGAAGGGCTTTTGAATTAAGGTTTGGAGAGCCTCTTTGTGTACAGATAAGAGGGAAATTAGCAAACCACTTTACAGCGAGCAAGGACAGTCCATAACAGCATTACGTAAGACAATGATGCTCATGCGAACAAAGCACGCAGGGCAAAGCGTCCACTAACATCTACTCCCTAATGCCGAGCGGATCTAATGCTACGCTTTTCAGAGAAAAGTGTGTGTGAGAGAGACGGAAAGAGAGAGCTCAAGGGCACGACAGTGGGAGAAAATACAACCCCAGGCGTAATTACTGCCAGATCACCCACTCAAACCCTTAATGAGAATCGAGGCCGGTGGGGGGAAAAACTGGCCCTGCACGCGAGCAGAAAATAGACACACAACTATGCGATTAGACCAAATAACTGGCCTCATCCCGGCCGAAATCACTGGGTGGTTAAACACACAAACAGAGCCAAAAAAGTTAAAATAATCACACCCAAATCACAGACACCCGCTGGGGTCGAATTCTCGACTGTGGCCTTTTTTTCTCCCTCAGTGTCACCTTGTATTGTGTTGCTTCAGGAGATAATGCAACACCGCTAATACAATGGAAAAAAAAACAGGCCAGTGACTGCTTCCTGTTCTCATTTTCAGCATTGGAGTGATGCTCAGGGCTGAAGCCCATGTCGGAAATGCAAATTCGTCCGCCTGCACGCACGCGCGCGTGGTAATTGTGGAGGCATCAGCTGAAACGCTGGCTTATTTTTAGGGCTTCTTACTGAAGTGTGAGCTGTGTGTGTCTGTGTGTGTGTGCGCGTGTGTAGGGTGGGAGGGAAGAGGCATGTCTGTCTGACAAGCAGGGTGGTTGGTTGGTGTTGGTGTGTGTGTGTGTGTGTGAGATGTGGGTAAAAAAGAGATTTGTGAGCCGAGTCCACCTGAGGCAGCAAACGCATGACAGAGTCAGTTCCTCAGCACTTCCTGGATTTCATGGATTGAATGAATAAGTAGACGCGACTCATTTTTAGCTCACACTCTTAGAAAAAAGGGTTCCTCAAGGACTCTTTGGATACTTTAGGGTTTCTTAGCTTCCTAAAGTGGAACCCTATCTGGAAGGGAAACATTCTGTTGTCGGGTTCCTCCGAGAGGGACAAACCACAGAACCCTTTAAGATGCGAGATGGAATCTTTATTTCGACACTCTTGAAAATAAAGGTGCCAGAAAAGGTTCTTTAGAGCAATGCCATTGAGGAACCTTTTGGTCCATGATTCTTTAACCATTTTTTGTTGTCGCCAAAATAAACTGAAAAATAATTTTCCACCACAAAGATCCTTTCACATAATGGTAACATTTATGTTGGGAATTTTTTTTTTTAGTTCTCTGGGCCACCAACAAAAAATCCATCAATCAAAAGGTTCTTTAGGAAACCAAAAAAAGGTTCTTCTATGGCATTATGCTAAAGTTTTCGGGCATTTTCGGGCACCTTTATTTTTAAAAGTGTAAGAGTGTAGTTTTAGTTTTAGCTTTACAGTGTTCGCCAAGTCTACATCTGTTAACCTACAGGGACTTTAAAGGAATACTCCAGTGTCTATTTCAACCTAATCTATAGCTCTGTCTCAAATGGCACACTTTGCATACTTTTAGTGCGAGTATTGTGTTCACACTGGGAAACTAAGTGAGATGTAGTACACTATGAAATACCCGCGTGATGTACTAAGAAGAAAAAAAAAGAAGAAGTGTGGAACGTTTTTGCAATCAGTGGTCGCAGTCTGATCATTTTAATTTTGCTGAATGGCTAACGCACCGAGGAAAGACACTGCTCCACTGCAGACGTATAAACTGTACATTTTGGGTTTTAAAATCAGTGCTTGTTCCTGTGGAGGTGGTTGGCATGATTCAATGATGTGAGGTACCGTACAGTAATTTGTCATTTCCGTTTAGTGAAAAATGTTAGTGTTCGATTTGAGACGTTGCTACCCTACAAAAAAACAGATATTACATACTCAAGTACACAGTGTATAGTGCTGAAAAATGAAGTGCGAAATGTTGGACACTTTTTACACTCAGTGGCCAGAGTCTGATCTACGTAGCGGAAGGGGAGGAGCCACCAGAGGCGATGCGGTACATTTTGGGTTTTAAACTCAGTGATTGTTCTTGTGGAGGTTTGTTTGGCGGGGTTCAGTGACGTGAGGTACCGTACGATAATTTGTCATGTCATGTATGTGTGATTACCTCGGATTAGAATGACGTTTCCCTGTACTGAGAAATTAA